>CM038117.1:20105188-20550886 GCA_001642375.2 Mentha longifolia
GCAGCCTATGTCAAAAAGACGAAAATGATGCATTAAAATAGATTGAGCATTTTTTTATTCTTGATGTCATATAATTAGATTGGTGGAGGGAATAATGTGATATGTATATTATTTGATATTTTTTTGGAATTCTAAAAATTTTTGGAACCCTTTTTAAGGGTTGGATTCAAAATTTAAGTTTAGAATAATTGGAGGTTTTAAATGTTTAAGTGTTAGTTGTTGGTAGTGAAACCTGAAAAATATTTGCTACTTCATTTTAAGCTCATTGTGAATTTATTGGAATTTATAGAAAGGTTTGTGAATTTTTCAATTTATATATTATTTTTCAACTTTGATTGTAGTTGAGTTTAGAATGATCGAGTATGAGAAACGAGCTTGTAAATAAGTTTGATTATTGATTATGAGTTATAGGAATTATTTCTAAAAATTTTAGACTTTATGATCGAGAACTAATCAAGCTTGAGGGATGATGAGAACCAATATATATACATATATATGTTATAGTTTTATATGACTCTTACTAGGATTGAAGATGGATAAGATAAGCTAAAACTCTCCTATCGTAGGAATTCTCGATAAAGTCTGGTTGATGTTAAGATTACAGAGAGATGTTTAGAGAAAAAGATAAGCTAAGTAGAGAAGGTTATTTCCTATATAATGTTCTTTCCTTTTTCACTTTTATTTATTCTTTCGTTTAATGAAGGAATGAGCATAAACTTGAAGATTGGAAATAACTGAGGAAGGAAGAGTAGTAGGAAAAGGCTAGCCGGAGTCAGGTGGGCTTTCTAACTAAATAACGATGCGATGCATATGTATATGAAGCATGGTGTTTTAAGAAAATGATTAACTTGCCAATGTTTGAGTTTTGTATGATCATCTACTTGATGGAAGACGAATTCGGTCATGTGATTCGCATGATATGTGTACACTGAGGTGACTGTGAGCCGTCCTCTCGGTTGGCCGGTCAATGTGTTTGACAAAGAGGCCTACTTCTCAACACGCTATATGACGTGGTAGATGTTTTTTATACATAATATTTGACTGCAGTCATTAATGTTTGAGGATGAAGAAACTAGAAAGTATTTTTAGCATGCCTTGTGTTATTTTAAGTAAATCACTTGTGACATGCTTATCGAGGCAAGTTTAATCTATAGCTTTAATAAGCAGTTTTCAATGTTTTGGGCGCGTGTTCACTGAGTACTTTGTACTTAGCCCTGCATGTTATTTCTAAAATGTGCAGGCAAAGCTGGGATGAAGATTGGAGTGTGCCGAACAGAGCTTTTGTTGTCATTTTATGAAGTGTCTTCTTATAGATATGACGATGTCAGTAGTTCGAGTTCTAGGATTATATACATGTAATCCCTTTTGATGATCCATTCCGCTGCAATACTCTGATGTTATTGTTGATGTTTTGACGAGCTCGAAGTTGATACTTAAATTCTTATCTTCACCTGAACTCCGAGATAACTTTACTTATTTCATTGAAAGTTATCTAATATTGTAAATGTATAAATGTTTGTTATTTCTAGACAACTTTTAATTATTGTTGAAAAGTTATCTATAAATTTTGATTATCATTGATTCGGATTTCTGAGCCCTTGAATAATCCTATATAACTTGTTGTGAATGGGCATGTGTTATTTGAGATGATTTTAGGTTCCCTTGAGATACATATTGACTCGATCATTTCGGAATTGTTATTGAGATCAATACCCATCCTTTTGGTTCATTTGATGAAGTAGCTAAATATATTCTGAATATTCAGGTCATGATTTGTTTCCCTTTTCTTGATTAATAGTGATGATTTGGGACAAGATATAAGTTATCGTTCGAATCTGGTAGTAACTGCCCATTCCTTTATTTTATAATTTGAAATATGTTTAGTCTTTCGTTAATTTTTCCATTCTATTTATTAGTCACATGTTACTCAGTTTAAATAATCTTTGATTTAAATCGGGCTGTGACATATATAGAATTAATAAAATATTTTCTTTTTCTTTTTTCCTTAGAATTTACGTGTCTACAAGTGCCCCATCGTGACTTGTTCATGAACGACTTGTCGTAGAAATGGACGAGTCTCGAATCTTTGAATTAATTTGATAGTTTACACTCTTGTCAAGGTGTTCTTGATCTTTTGGACTTGTTTTTATTTATAAATAGTTTATACTCGTATTTAGAATTTCTTGATTTTCAACTTCTGAAAAGTTTATACTCATATTCAAGAGTTCTTCAATTTGTTAGAAAATTTATACTCATTTCAAGAAGTTCTTTAATTTGAAATTTAATTTAGATAGTTTATGCTCGTATCCAGGGGCGGATCTAGTAATAGGGGTGGAGGGACTTAAGCCCCCCAACAAACCAAAAAAAAAAAAAACTTAAAAAAAAATTCAAATTATTTGTTAATTTGTGTAAAATATAGTATAAAAGCCCCAAAGCCCCCACCACAAAATTAAATTAATAGAAAATTTATATCTAACTCGAAACCCCACTCACGATTTTTTCTGGCTATGCCCCTGCTCATATGAATGAGCTTTTAATTAAGTGGATAGTTTATGCTCATATCAAGGAGCTTTATTTGACTTAGATTTGGAGTCGTTAGATAGTTTATGCTCGTATGAAGGAGCTTTTTTTGGCTTGGACTTGAAGTTAGATAGTTTATAATCATGTAGGTTAAGAACCTTGTGCATATGTACAAAAACGCAAACAAGTAATACTTGTGAAATATTAGAAACAAATAAGTGCTCATGACAAAATACTGATTCAAGACTTTCTTGTAAAATTAAATTGACATAATTCACAGCTTATATTATGAAAATTTCAACAGAATTTTTTATGTTAAACTTTACTTAACAATCTTAAACTATTCGTGATTTTATTTAAATAACCTAACAACACATCCTCCACGTATTAATCAATACACAATCGTGTTTTACTTGTTTGTTGTAAATATACATGTAGAGAGAAACATCACAGAATTATACCAACTCTGAAGTCAAATCCTTGAGCCTATCGTCAAGTAGTATATTTTTTTGCGTGCTATCAATGGCATCTCTGACAACTCGAAACCATGGTGTTAAAGCCAAATAAAACACATCAGATCGCTTTTGTTTATTCGATGAGTAGAGAAGAGAATTTAATTTGAGATATAATATTATATAAAAATAATATAATATTAATCTTTCTATCGATGTCCTATTATTAAAAGTATCACTTCTCCACATGAATTATTTGTGTACAAATATACATGCATATACGAAGTATAAATGCATACCGACCAAATAATTTACCAATTAAACTTTAGCAAGTGATTGTACCTCTTATAAATGTACGTAAGAACAACACTAAAAAAATAGCCATCTTATCAATTTTCAATATCTTACTGTAAAATGGTTAATAACTTAAAAATCATAATTTAAACTTATAATTTATAAAATATTTAACTCACATACTTTAAGAATAATATACCTAATTAAACTAAAAGCTAAATTAAAGAAGAACAAGAAAATTATAAAATAAATATATTCACAAAGAAAAATAATAAATTTTAAAAAGAGAAACTATATGCTACGTTTTTTTTAATGTAAATTTGTGGGAGTGGGGTCCCTTTATTCTCACTATATATATTATCATGTATATAGAATCTATTAAATTAATCTAAATATATATAAAATAAAGTAACCACTGCACATATCTATATATATAATTAATGAACGATTTATCAGATAATACCTCTTAACTAATTAAATGAAAATTGATGTGTGTATTTATATATGCATTTTTGATATTGTTTTCCTTTATCTTGATTTAATATTTCCATAATTCTATAATGGGATAATGTTTTGCTGAAGACAAACTTAAAATAGAAAGTCTAATAAAAAATTAATTTAATTTGGTCAAAGGATTGAGTAGTGATCTCTTTATGAATATATGCAAAAATTATTATATTAAGGTTATTAAAATGATATGCGTAATAGTATATTTAATTGATTTTGTATACCATATTATTATTGTCTTGAATTAAATAGATAATTGGGATATAATAGGCAACAAATATTTTGTAAAATAAGGCTCTTTTATAGATATGGATATATATATATTAGACTATACTTATAATATCTTAGATTACATTATTACCCTTAATTTGAAATATATTATAAGGATATTTTAGGCGATATACATTTTGCCACAAGACTCTTTTTTATATAGGTATAGATAGGAGGGAGATCATATTGAAATGGTTTCATATGTGTTAACCAGAAATAAATCTTGACCCTTCATTCTTTTTAATCAATGGACCTAATTAGTTCTAAATCTCTTACATTTTATATTTTTTTTAATCCAAAAGGAAACTATAGTCATATTTTCTAGAATTGTAACTGCCAAATCCGTAATTAGTGGGACGTTCCATATATATATTTCAATCGGTTATATTTTGTTTAAATAATTAATTTCTACTTTGACTATTTCTTCCATTTAGCTTTTTTAGCTAAATTTTCCAAATCGTGCATTTTTTCGTTTGTGCCTTATTTTACGAATTCATGCATTTAGTCGGACTATTTGGTTTTTTCTGATCGTGCTATTTCTCGGTCGTATTAAATTATTGCTTGCAAAGATTTTTATTGCTTTATAATTGATATGTTACTGCATACGGAGTATTTATTATTTCTTATTTTCTTTTACCTATTGCTTTCTATATATTGCTTTTTATTGAATTTAATATTTTAATGTATATTATGTTATTGAATAGTATGTACCCTGATTGCTATTTTTTTTATACTATGATCTTCAACATATTAAGTAATATTGAAAATTAGTGACAAGCAACAAAATTATGCATTAAAATATTAATCACGAAACAATAACAAGCAATAAAATATGCATTAAAATATTGACTACTAAGAAACAAGATATGCAATAGCAAACGACATACACATTAACATTTTGACTATTACAAAACAAGATATGCAATAAAAAGTAAAAACATATGCATTAACATATTTGATAGGATACGACCTACCTACTAGGCCCAAGCATCAGACCCAATATAATTAGGCCCCGACAGTTAAGCTCCCTGTGCAGCTCGGCCCAACTAAGAATAAAAGACTTATTCACTAAGGCAATCAAGACTCCTGCATCGACTATAACTCAAACTCAAGAGAGATATAGAAGCTCGGTGTCTATCCATAAGAGGAGGATCAAGCCAAAGAGTCCAAATAGGAGAAGACTTTGTATCATAGTCAAACTCCATGTAATTATCTATAAATAGCGGCTTAGAATAGATTGAGAGGAGAGAACAATCTTGTAAGCAACACACACATACTAGCAATAATATCCATACTCTTTTTGCTCCGTGGACATAGATCTATTCCGGTAGATCAAACCACGTAAATCCCTCGCGTACCATTATTTTCGTGTTCATTTATTCCTTGTCAACGTTCATTAATTGCCTACGAAAACAAGTTCGATCACTGGCGCCGTCTGTGGGAAACTAAATTTGTGATTTCTGATCAAAAGTTTTCTAGGTAATCTATCGTCATGACAGGAAGACCAACACGATCAACAGCCGCAGCTGCCGCCGCCAACAAGGAAAAGGAAAATCAGCAAACCGGGCAAGGTACTGCGGCAGCCGAAGCCAGCCAGGCGCAAGATCAGATGCCTGCAACACACCGACAACCTGGGAAGGAACACGCAAGAAGCCAAACTCCCGACGGACACGTTCAGCACGTGCCGTTGGATAAGTATGGAAAGCCAATCTATCCAGAAGGAGAAGGTCACAATAGCAGCCAGGGGGAGGACGACGTCCATCTCCAACCGGACGAATTTGATGGTGCTGTCAGGGAGTACCTCGCGCATAATAAGCGAGATTTTCTCCTGTTCGCCAAACAACAAAAAGCTCGCAATCGTGAAAAAGGCCAAACTTCGCGTAGCGATGATAGAGAGCGCGAAGTTACATCTAAATCGCAACCGCGACAAAAGTCCCCTAGCGTCAAGATCGTGGGCGCACGGGACGCCGGGATTCCCCCTAGTAGGAGATTTGTGGATGATCACCAAGGGGACCACTATCACATCTCACCTCGGCGCGACGTCATCTCACCTCGGCGTGACACCGTCTCACCTCGGCGTATACTGGAGGATCACTACCCCTTTCACCAACCGAATACTTTACACTCCTCTCCCGGATAAGTACAGAGTCCTGCCTATCAAGCCATACAATGGATCGTGTGACCTGAGGAATTTCCTGCCCAATACCAATACAACATGGTCAACCAGGGACTCAGCGACGATATCTACATGTGCAAGGTCTTCCCAGAATTGTTGGTAGATAATGCACGCATGTGGTTCGACAGTCTACCACCTCGTAGTATCGGGTCGTACGATGAGCTGATGGATGCCTTCGAGTGAAGATTTTTCCAGAAAGCCGAGGCGAAAACCACCTCGGCACATCTCCTTAATATTAAGCAAAGGCGAGGTGAACCTATCAGCGACTTTATGACTAGATTCAATGAAGAAAGTCGTCGATCGCCTAACTGATGAGGTCCTTATCTCGGCCTTCCAAAACGTTATCCAGTCGGGCGCCCTATACAAGGAGCTCGTATGAAACGAGCTTCATACTGCGAGGCAATTATGGAGCATAGTTGATCAGTTCGCAAGAGCCGACGAAGCTGACAGGCGCAAGCGCGAAGCCGACAAAGCCGAACCATCAGATCGAAAGAAGGAAGATCGGAATGACTGAGGCCAAGGTCAGCGAAGTGCCCTCGACAGGCTGCAGCGTGCACCCCTAGAGTCCAGGCTTGGACCTCGGCAGAACCAGGAGAAAAGTCAATTCACCCCGTTGACAAAGCCGAGGACAGAGATCTACGAACTGCACACTGACATGTTCGAGAGACCTCGCCCTCTATCAAAAGCGGGGGGAAAACGCCGATCTAAGGAAAAGTACTGTCATTTTCAAGAAGATCATGGACACGACACGAAAGAGTACAGAAACCTCGCTATGGATATAGAGCAATTGGTGCGCGAGAGCACCTTCAAGAGGTACCAAAGTCGCGGCCAATATGAAGCCCGACCTCATGGTAAAGGAAAGCGCAAGCCGAATAGGGGAGGGAACAACTGCAACCCCCACGTTGATTAGAAGCCGAAGCGCGAAGATAATGATGAGGACGAGGACCAACCTCAGTTCGACGAAATCATCACTGCCATCACCGGGCTCCCCCAAGGTGCAACAAAGTCCTCACTCAAGGTCGAGGCCCGAAATCCCCAAACTGATGAGCCTTCCCATAAGAGGTTCAAAAAGGATGAGGCCATCACCTTTTCTGAGAAAGACCCGGTGCCAGAAAGAATACCTCACTAAGATGCACTCGTGATCGAAGCAGTCATTGCCAACAAGCTAGTTCAGCGGGTATTCATCGACAGTGGAGCTTCGGTGAGTGTCCTCTTCAAAGATTACTTTGAGAAATTAGGAATCGAAGAGGCACGCCTCGCACCGGCACCAATTCCCCTAAAGAGCTTCGTACAGCAAGAGACGCGCACGGAGGGGATTATCTAACTCCCGGTTACGGTGGGGAAACATCCGATGTCCTCCACTAAAGTGGTGAATTTCTCCGTCGTCAAAGCCAATTCCCCATACAACATCATCTTGGGCAGAGATTGGCTAGTTGCGGTAAAGGCCATATACTCGGCGTACCATTTAACAATCAAGATCCCTTCAAAGGGAGGAGTCATCGTGGTTCGTGGGGATCAGAAACGAGCCAAAGAATGCTTGCAAATTGCTCTACGAGGTGTTGGAACACCTCAGTACCCACAAGCATAGCAATTACAGATTCATGAGTTGGAGCTAGAAAAAATGTCGTCTGCATCTGACGAACCAGTAGAAGATGTCACGTTGTACGAAGACGTCCCGTCAAAGGTCGTCAAAATAGGCTTCGCTGGTGGAGCCAAACTCAGAAAGCAGATCGTCCAACTCCTAAGGGAATACAAGTGTAATGTCCCGCGTTTTCCTAACAATCATTAATAGTATCTTATGACGCTAAAAGGGAATTAGAATCTAATTCGATTCCCTAATTATTATATTACTTATTGGAATCTTTGGAATCTACTTCGATTTCCTAATTGTTATGTTACTTCAAGTAAATAGCAATTTAATTGCTAGTTGTTTTATTAAATGATTTGATGCTCGATTGGAAGATTCGGCGAAGTACTTCTTAAGTGTCGAACGTTTTAGTAAGAAACCGACTTAAATGCCGGTTAGTTATTCACGAAGATAATTAGTGACCAATAGTCGTTTGGGCCGAGGCCCATTAATTATTTCGTTGGGCCTAGACCCATCAATTATTACTTGGGTCGAAGCCCATTAACCATGTAAAATAACGGGCCAAGCCCAATTAGTAGGAGGGAGAGAGACCGAGAGCTCCTCTGAAGAGGACAACATTATTCATATATATACATATAACTTACAATACATTCTCCCAATTAGATAATTACATTTCTTCCTTAAGAAATATTAAACTATTAATAGTACAACATCAACTCAAAACTTGTCTCTAGATTACAACTATTAACCAAAGGATCTAATTAGAGAACCATGCAAAAGAAAGAATTACACGCCCCTTTCTAATCAAATGGGAACATGCAGCAAATCAAATCCCTAACCACCAATCAGTCATCTCCAACTTCAGCAAATCTCCCACAGAATCAGCTCTGCAGCAGCATCTTTGAGCTCCCAAAATCTGCAAAAGAAGCAGATAAAATCAGCCATAAGATTAAGGGACTCAATTATCCAAAGTATAACATATTGCCCAGACCATTAACTAGTCCAAAGGTTGATCTAATTCTAGTATAAATACCCCTCCCTTGCAGCCATTCACCTCTCTTTCACCTCATCAAATTCTGAAACCTTACAACCAAAACATAGAGAGTGAGAGATTGAGTGAGAAGAAAAGAAGAGACTAGAAGAAGGAGAAGGAGGAAGGAGAAGGAATAGCTAGCAACTACAGCCCTTCTACTTCTAGGTAACAACCAAGAACTCATGATAATTTTACTATCTTCCCTTAATTTTCAGCCTAGGAACAACTTAAACCTTTCATAAGAAATTTAAAACCTTGCAAGCATGAGGTTCTTTCCTTAGTCTAGAAATGAACATAAGCATATATATATGTAATAACATTATGCACAGCCAAGTAAGCATGCCCATATCCTAGTTATGAAATCAGTCCAACAAATAACCTCCTCCAAATCCTACTAACTACCGTGCTTATGCAACAACAAGAAACTCATAACAAGAACTAGTAGCATGCTGTGTTTCATACACTCAAAATTTAACTAAGTTAAATAAACACACACACTTTCGTAATTATGAAAACTCTAAAGAAAACAAGGAAAGAGGAAGTTAGAAGGAATCGAACCTCCGTCGAGGCTCGAGGCCTCGATGGCAAAAACAGTCAATGGTGAGCTACAGCAGACAGCGTCGGTGTTCCGTCGTCATTCGCCGGGACCTGCATAAAAGAAAAAGAGAACGAGAATTAGCAAGTGCAAAATTCGAATAATAATATTATTAATAATAGCAAATAGAATCGAACGAATAATCAGGACAAATGTCCCCTAATTCAATTCGAATTAGGGTTTTAATTTAGGATCGAAATCCTAGAGGGAGAGGAAGCGTCGGACAATGGGAGTTGCGCCGGCCTGTAGGAGGTAAGGTTAACGCACCGGCAAAGCAGAAGTTGTCGGATTCGAGCGAAGCCACCGGACGATCGGCGCCATCTCACCGCACCGACGGGACCTCAAGGAAAGGGGAAGGTCGCTGGAAATCGATCACAGAAGCCGGTGGAATCCCTGTCTTAATTTTCGAAATGGAGTTCTCTTCCAATTTCAAATTGGGGAAGATTTTAGAAGGGGACAAGAAGAAGAGACGGGAGCCATTCGAGCGGCGTTAGTCGCCGGCCGGAAAATCGAGGGACAGAAGGGAAGAATCGCAGAAGATAGAGTGAGAGAAGATGTCGAAGAGAGAATCGCGAATTGAGAGCGAGAAGGAGACGGGTTCAGCTATCAAATGAAGAAGAAAGAGGAGATTGGGATGGTGTTATTCTTTTAATTCTTCTTTCCTCTTACTTTATTATATTCTATTTTATTTTCTTTATTTACTTATCTATTTATTTTATTTGGGTCGGGTCGCGGGTCAGGCCTCATAAACGGGCCACATATTCGGGGTGAGAAGGCTGGGCCGGAATTATTGAACTGGGCCAGAATGGATAATTAATATACGAGCCCGATTTCCAATTAATTACAGACCGAGACACGACTAATTAAATCATACTCTACCTGTAATTAGATCCCGATAATTCGTAAGGAATTATTTCACGATTTTCGGTAATTAACTTGAGATAAGTTAATTAACCAAGATTCTCTAATTAATTGATTAAGATAATCAATTACATAATTACATTTATTAATTTATAATTCTTAAGCGAAGTATTTTCTTAATTAACTTATACTGATAAGTTAAATGAGAAATTATCCTAACCCTCCGATTATTGAGTAATCTAATTAATTATTGGGAAGCTTCTCAACTAATTAATTCTAAGATAAGCAATAAACCAATTCTTGATTTAATAAGAAACATCCCGTATAAACCGTTCACATAACGGAATTAGTAACTCAATTTAGATAACAGTAACCACGTTACTGAAATTAGGATAACCTCCAATCGGACAAGAACCTAAGATATTAGATAAGATTTTATTCGTTGGAATACGAATCTTACCTCGATTTTTCAATCGAAGGTTGCGTGAAGGTAGGACAGTAACGGGGGCGAAGATCGTCTGTTATTAGTCAAGAAGAGCATCAAGGTGGGCTTTCTATAAAACAAAAAGCATGTTTTATTAGATGTTAGCTCTTTTATAATTGTCATGCCATAAATGTTTTCAGTTTTGTATGATGCCTATCTGTTGAATGGCGAAATGCCAAATTAAGAATCGAATTCGGGTCCTTGTGTGATTAGAAGTCATACTTGGACTAGTGTACACATTGTTCGCGTCACTCAGCGTGGTGACCGATCGCGTGACCGAGTGAGGTGGCCAACTCCTCGGGCACAACAAGCTCAGATATGGTAGATTACACAAGAAGATACTGCGCAGTCGCTTTCAAGAAAATAAATGTTTTTGTGAACATAGGCATTTTAAAGAAAAACCCTATGATTCACTAAGTGATGACTTGACAATAAATAAATGATTTTGGGCATGTGTCCACTGAGTACTTCGTACTCACGCCCTGTACATTATTTCCGATGTGCAGGTTGAGCAGTGTTGAAGCGAAGTGACCAGCGAAGATTTTGTCAAGAATAAATTAGAAGAAATAATTCTTGGTAGCATATGTCTCCATACATATGTTGGACACCTTTCCGTTGCGTACACTCTTAAATTTCTCTTCAATTTGGCTGTACTAAGTCTGACTCATGACATCTGTTTCCATGTGAAAAACCATCAATAATGCTATCTCTATTATATGAAATCTTGTCCCAAGTTAATGAGTTGATTCATTGTTAACCCTTTCTTTATTCCTGAATTTACTTCATATTACCCATAGTCACGATTTATACCAAACTGAGCTATCGATTAGCAAAGTGTGTTCGTGACAGAGTGGTATCAGAGCCCTAGGTTGCTCTGAAACCCAAGAGTCTTTTTCTTCCAAAGAGTCTAGACTCGAATCGCTAGACCAAGTAAAGTCTTTGACAAAATCTCGTCACTTCAACTCGACACGCTCAACGAGGTAAAGAGAAAAATGTTTTCTTAAATTGTTTACATTGGAAGTCTTTTCTTATGGCAAGAACTTAGCAGAACCTAGTTCCCTTACTCACTAGAAAGAATAGTGAACTCCTTTAGAAAACATAGTTGCTTGAACACTTACTTTAAGGAGAAAGCTTGAGCTTAAGCGAGAAAATGAAAATATGCGTCCCATTCAAGCAAGGGAGAAGTAAGAAGTAATACGAGATGCAAAGAGAGTCGCTGCTTGAAGTACCATGGAAGTCGAGATGAATTCGTGGAACGATCGTTATGCATTCATTCAAACAAGGCTGCTAATGCCTTAAATTTAACATACCTTGTGGCGAAATAAAATAAGTCCATTCTACGTCGATCATGTTACCGCATGACCGCGATAAGGAAAAAAACAATAAGTTACATAGATTATATAACGAGCTAAGTAAAAGTTACGTACACGATAAGGACGTAGATATCCCTATCATTTCATTCTATATATATATATGTATATACACATTTGTTATCAAAACCTGACTAGAACCATATTTCGTGTAGGATGGCACACGTAGTGTATACCCACCGGAGACCTCTTCGCCCGAGAGCTACACCGGAGGAGATCATACGCTACTACCGGACCTATCGCATGTGTCATGGCGACGACATAGGCCAGTTCTTGGCTACCTACCACCGACTATGGAGAGATGCCCACGCTCACGGGGTCTCCGAGATTGAGGGGATTCGTCGACTGGTTCCACTGATGCCGGAGAGCTGGCAGGACTGGGTTCGGGATTTGGAGGCGATGCATACTTATCGGCACGACGTCAGTCTCGAGACTACAGGAGACTACTTCGGGTTCATCGACGTGCTACAGAGTACATTTACCCGCAACGGGACGCCACAGTTGGGACCATACCTCATTCACAGAGCGTACCCGCCGTTACCCGGTACTCCCCCAGCGACTCCACCTCCACCGAGCTC
This sequence comes from Mentha longifolia, assembly GCA_001642375.2. NCBI lineage: Eukaryota > Viridiplantae > Streptophyta > Magnoliopsida > Lamiales > Lamiaceae > Mentha > Mentha longifolia. The sequence goes on from CM038117.1 coordinate 20,117,917, forward strand.
ACCCCCACCAGTGACTCCACCTCCACCGAGCTCACCCCCACCAGTGATTCCACCTCCACCGAGCTCACCCCCACTAGTGATTCCATCTCCACCGAGATCGCCCCCACCGTTTGCTGCTCCTCCCGCATCGTCCATCTTGGGACGACGGGCTAGAGAGGATTCGGAGGATGAGCCCCCTCGAGTTCGGGCGAGAGTCACCCCTGAGCTGCATATTCAGGCCACCTCATCTGGAGGTAGTAGCTCGGCTGATACCGCTACCATGGATCGACTCGTGGGACTCACACAGGACCCACCACTGCGGAGTAGCGACCGGGGGAAAGCCCCGATGATTTACGAGAGCGACGGGGAGCGAGAGCGACAGGAGGAGGAGTGGCGCCGTTGGAACAATGATTTGAGGCGTAAGACCGGAGGATGGAGGCACGAGATGGAGGAGGAGAGGAGAGGTGACGCGGAGAGAGAGCAGGGGAGGAGGCAGATGGACGAGGAGTTTGAGCGCCGCACGAGGCAAATGGTTGAGGAACACGAGCGCCGTATGAGGCAGATTGAGGAGGAGAGTTTGAGGCGTAGGGCCGAGTATCGCGCTCGATACGAGGGGTTACTACATCGTGTGGATGCGCTCATAGAGCCCGAGCCGGAGGCGGAGCCTGTAGTGGCACACTTGGAGGATGATGAGGAGGACGATGAGCTGGATGGATATCCATATGTGCATGGTGAGGACGGTGATGGAGAGGAGGATTCGGACTCCGACTCCGACGATGGAGAGAGAGGTCTTGAGTTTGTTCTGGGAGATGATGAGGAGGATCCGGAGGAGGACCCCGAGGAGGAGGGACTTCCGATTGATCCCGATGAGGATGATGACCCTGAGGAGGGTGGACATCTGATCGATCTAGATGATGATGAGGACGACTTTGATGTTGGCGCTTTCCTAGCAGATCCCGACCCCGACTCGGACCACAGCACCGTAGACGATGAGTGATTAGTTATGTATCTTTTGTATTAGTTAGTAACGGTAATTAGTGACCGTCCTGACCCTATTATTATTTAGTAGCTAGTCGGAAACGCGATGACGTTCCGAGATGATGATGTATTATTTAGTACGGAAGCATTATGTCCCATGACTAAGATCTTTTTGTACCAAACATTATTGTACTAAAAGTCCTCAATGAGGCAATTTTCCTTATATATATATATGATGTATATTGTAGTTTACTTCTCCGTGTACAAGAATCGCCATCGTTTACCAACCAAGAGGAAATAAGAACGATTATACCAATTGCGTGTAGAACGCGAAGGAATAAACGTTATATATTTATGAATGCATATGTATATGTACATGCTTTTCAAAGTTAGAACTTAACAAACGTCATTTTAGCAGAATGCCACCAAGACGCAGAGTTGGACGTCCCCGAAGGGCACCTGTAGCTGAATCTGTGAACCATGATGATGATACTCATGGGAATAACGACCCACCTCCACCCCCACCTGAAAGGAGAATCGAGGAACTGTTCCTTAGGCAGAACCCACCTGTGTTTAGTGGAGTAGGAGACCCAGCAGAAGCTGAAATCTGGGTAAGAGCTATGGAACGCATATTCAACTTTCTACGATGCACTGATCAGGAACGCTTGACTTGCGTGTCCTTCCAACTGTCTGGATCTGCAGATTTCTGGTGGGAGGCACGTCGGAAAACAATGACCCCTGAACAGCTAGAGGACCTTACCTGGGATCAGTTCAAGACTGGAATATACGACAAGTATATTCCCAAAAGTTACCGCAAGAAGAAAGAAAATGAATTTTACCATCTGAAGCAAGGGAAGATGACAGTGACTGAATATGATAGGGTTTTCTGTGACATGTCTCGCTTCGCACCTGATCAGGTGGACACCGACGAGAAGATGGCTGAAAAATTCTGTGCCGGTCTATGGCACGAGATTAGGATGACACTCGCGAGCCACGGAGGTCTGTCATACACTGAATCCTTAGGGAGAGCACTCGACATTGAGGCAGCAATGCCCGGAGATAAGCCTGTATCTGCTCCGACACCAGCACCTATTCACTCTCACCCACAACACGATAAGGGAAAGCGAAAGTGGGAAAACAATCATGGAAATCACAGCGCGAAGAGGCCATGGCAAGGACAGCCACGCACTCAGAGTGTCAAAAAGCAAACTGCTCCGGCACCACCAGAGAACGCTCCATCAAAATACGCTCCGTGCCCCAAGTGCAATAAGAACCACGGAGGAGTCTGCCGGGCTGGAAGTGATTGTTGCTATGCTTGTGGACAAAAGGGGCACTACGCGTACAACTGCCCCAAGAAGCAGCAAGGAGGGGGATCGAGGTCGAGTCAATCTGGCCAAAACCAACAACTCCGAGCAATTCAAGCTCAGCAAGGGCCGCCGCAACAATTTCTCCCACCGCCACCCCCACTACCGCCACAACATCAACAATTTCGTCAACACCAGTACCAGCAGCAACAAAACGCGAAGGCATACGCGATGAAGCAGAAGCAGCCCGCGAAGAATCAAGGGAACCAAGGAAATCTGGCAGGTATGGGCATACTCCACGATATACCTGTAATAGTTTTGTTTGATACGGGCGCTTCGCATTCCTTTATCGCAACAGCATGCGTAGAAAATCTAAGTTTGAGAACGGGACCGATAGGAGTAGAGATGTGTATCACATCTCCTGTAGGAGGAAACCTTACTCTTACGCACCGTTGCTCGAACTTAGAGTTGAACTTAGGTCCACACAAACTCCTAATGAACAATCTAAGCGTCATGCCAATGAAGGATGTTGACATAATCTTAGGAATGGACTGGCTAGCCGAAAACTACGCCACTATCCTCTGTAAGGAAAGACAGATCTCTTTTCAAGTACCTGGTAGACAACCAACAACCTTCCACGGAATCTCTTTGAATAAACGGAAGTCAATAATTTCAGTCCTTCAAGCAGCAACCCTGATAAGGAAAGGATACCCGGCTTACCTTGTTTACCTGAACGAGGAACCAAAGGATGAAAAAGAAAAGAAAATCGGGGATGTTGATATCGTTCGTGAATTCCCAGATGTCTTCCCAGACGTACTACCAGGATTACCACCTGATAGAAAAATAGAATTTACCATCGATTTGGAACCTGGATCAGCCTCGATATCCAAAGCACCATATAGGATGGCCCCTAAGGAACTGGAGGAGCTCAAGGTACAACTCCAAGAGCTACTGGATCTGGGTTTTATCAGACCTAGCGTATCACCATGGGGAGCACCGGTGTTGTTTGTGAAGAAGAAGGATGGATCTATGAGGATGTGCATAGACTATCGAGAATTGAACAAGCTAACCCTCAAGAATAAATACCCATTACCTAGAATCGATGATCTGTTCGACCAACTTAAGGGAGCAAGTGTGTTCTCAAAGATAGATCTGAGATCGGGTTATCATCAACTGAAGATTCGACCACATGACATACCCAAGACAGCGTTTCGAACTAGATATGGTCATTACGAATTCGTAGTCGTACCGTTCGGTTTGACTAACATGCCAGCGGTATTCATGGATCTCATGAATAGGGTGTTTCACCCTTACTTAGACAAATTCGTCTTAGTTTTCATAGATGATGTTCTGATTTATTCGAAGAACAAACAAGAACATGAGGAACACTTGAGAGCAGTGCTAGGGACCTTGAGAATAGAGAAACTCTATGCCAAATTCAGCAAGTGTGAGTTTTGGCTTAGGGAAGTGGCATTTTTAGGGCATATTGTATCAGCTGAGGGAATTAAAGTAGACCCTGCAAAGGTAGAAGCAGTACAGAACTGGAAATCTCCATCGACACCCAACGAGATCCGAAGTTTCTTAGGATTGGCGGGCTACTATCGAAGATTCATCGAAGGGTTTTCCAAGATAGCAAGACCAATGACGCAACTACTAAGAAAAGGGATCAAGTACGCATGGACACCAGAATACGAGACAAATTTCCAACAGTTGAAGGAGAAACTAACGACCGCCCCAATTTTGGCAGTTCCAGACCCGGATAAAGAGTACGTCGTCTATACTGATGCCTCTAAAAATGGATTGGGATGTGTCCTCATGCAAGAGGGGAAGGTAATAGCTTATGCTTCGCGGCAGCTTAGACCACACGAGCTTAATTACCCAACCCATGACTTAGAACTGGCGGCAGTCGTGCATGCCCTGAAAATCTGGAGACACCACCTCTATGGAGTTAGGTGTGAGATTTTCACGGATCACAAGAGCCTCAAATACTTTTTCGAGCAAAGAGACCTTAACATGAGGCAGAGAAGGTGGCTCGAATTGGTGAAAGACTACGATTGTGGAATCAACTACCATCCGGGCAAAGCCAACGTCGTGGCAGACGCTTTGAGTCGCAAAACACAATCGAAAGTAGCACTTCTCTTGACCAAAGAAGAAAAACTCATTCAAGAGTTCGGCAAGATGAGTTTGGAGATCGTGCCACCACCTGAGACAGTAGAAGGGATTATCGCCACTCTGACTCTGGAACCCGACTTGAGAAGTCGAATCCTGGAGGCTCAGAGGAAAGATGAAGCGCTAGAAAAGATACGCTTGAAGATAAGAACAGGGAAACCGGGAGGTTATCACGAAGAAGCCGACAATGCAATTACGGTCGAAGGGAGGTTGTGCATCCCGAACAATGAAGAACTTAGAAATGAGATTATGAGTGAAGCCCATGACACACCGTACACCGCTCACCCTGGGAGTACAAAGATGTACCAAGATTTGAGGAAGAAATTCTGGTGGGACGGAATGAAGAAGGACATATCATCGTTTGTCGGAAGATGTTTAGCTTGTCAACAAGTGAAAGCTTTACACCAAAGACCTTATGGCAAGTTGCAACCCTTAGAAATTCCGGAATGGAAATGGGAGCATATCGCCATGGACTTTGTGACAGGACTACCAAAATTGAGACGAGGAAACACAGCCATTTGGGTGATTATAGATCGATTGACAAAGAGCGCTCACTTCATTCCGATCCCAATAACTCACGGATCGGAAAATTTAGCTCAGTTATATGTCCGTGAGATAGTACGCCTTCATGGAGTACCTGTCTCAATCACCTCCGATCGAGATTCGAAGTTCACCTCTAAATTTTGGATGAGTTTGCAAAGGGAATTGGGAACCAAACTGAATTTTAGTACTGCCTTTCACCCTCAGACAGATGGGCAGTCAGAGAGGACCATACAGACCCTGGAGGACATGCTAAGGACGGTAGTACTCGATCGAGGTGGTCACTGGGAACCAGTATTACCACTTATCGAATTTGCCTACAACAATAGCTACCAAGCGACCATAGATATGGCGCCGTATGAAGCATTATATGGGAGAAAATGTAGATCACCACTTTATTGGGATGAAGTGGGTGAAAGAAGATTGTTAGGCCCTGACGCGATTGGCGAAATGGTCCAAACCATACGTCAAATTAGAGAAAGGATAAAAGAGGCCCAAGATAGACAAAAGTCGTATGCCGACCATCGTCGAACAGAGATCCAATTTGAAATAGGGGATAAGGTGTTTCTAAAGGTATCTCCTTCTAAGGGAATAATGAGATTTGGAGTCAAAGGAAAGTTAAGGCCTCGTTTCATCGGACCTTATGAGATTTTGGAGAAAATAGGCCCAGTAGCATATAGGCTAGCGCTACCGCCAAGCCTAGGGAACGTACACAACGTCTTCCATGTTTCACAACTTAGGAAATACATGTACGACCCAAAACATGTTATTCACCAAGATGAAATAACCCTGAATTCAGACTTGAGTTATGAGAATAGACCGGAAGCGATTCTGGACAGAAAAGTGCAGCAACTCAGAAATAAATCGATTACCTCAGTGAAAGTCTTGTGGAAGCACCACGGACAAGAAGAAGCAACATGGGAACTCGAGGAGAAAATGAAGGAAAAATACCCTGAGCTTTTCATATGAGGTATGCAAATTTCGGGATGAAATTTCTTTTAAGAGGGGGAGGATGTAATGTCCCGCGTTTTCCTAACAATCATTAATAGTATCTTATGACGCTAAAAGGGAATTAGAATCTAATTCGATTCCCTAATTATTATATTACTTATTGGAATCTTTGGAATCTACTTCGATTTCCTAATTGTTATGTTACTTCAAGTAAATAGCAATTTAATTGCTAGTTGTTTTATTAAATGATTTGATGCTCTATTGGAAGATTCGGCGAAGTACTTCTTAAGTGTCGAACGTTTTAGTAAGAAACCGACTTAAATGCCGGTTAGTTATTCACGAAGATAATTAGTGACCAATAGTCGTTTGGGCCGAGGCCCATTAATTATTTCGTTGGGCCTAGACCCATCAATTATTACTTGGGTCGAAGCCCATTAACCATGTAAAATAACGGGCCAAGCCCAATTAGTAGGAGGGAGAGAGACCGAGAGCTCCTCTGAAGAGGACAACATTATTCATATATATACATATAACTTACAATACATTCTCCCAATTAGATAATTACATTTCTTCCTTAAGAAATATTAAACTATTAATAGTACAACATCAACTCAAAACTTGTCTCTAGATTACAACTATTAACCAAAGGATCTAATTAGAGAACCATGCAAAAGAAAGAATTACACGCCCCTTTCTAATCAAATGGGAACATGCAGCAAATCAAATCCCTAACCACCAATCAGTCATCTCCAACTTCAGCAAATCTCCCACAGAATCAGCTCTGCAGCAGCATCTTTGAGCTCCCAAAATCTGCAAAAGAAGCAGATAAAATCAGCCATAAGATTAAGGGACTCAATTATCCAAAGTATAACATATTGCCCAGACCATTAACTAGTCCAAAGGTTGATCTAATTCTAGTATAAATACCCCTCCCTTGCAGCCATTCACCTCTCTTTCACCTCATCAAATTCTGAAACCTTACAACCAAAACATAGAGAGTGAGAGATTGAGTGAGAAGAAAAGAAGAGACTAGAAGAAGGAGAAGGAGGAAGGAGAAGGAATAGCTAGCAACTACAGCCCTTCTACTTCTAGGTAACAACCAAGAACTCATGATAATTTTACTATCTTCCCTTAATTTTCAGCCTAGGAACAACTTAAACCTTTCATAAGAAATTTAAAACCTTGCAAGCATGAGGTTCTTTCCTTAGTCTAGAAATGAACATAAGCATATATATATGTAATAACATTATGCACAGCCAAGTAAGCATGCCCATATCCTAGTTATGAAATCAGTCCAACAAATAACCTCCTCCAAATCCTACTAACTACCGTGCTTATGCAACAACAAGAAACTCATAACAAGAACTAGAAGCATGCTGTGTTTCATACACTCAAAATTTAACTAAGTTCAATAAACACACACACTTTCGTAATTATGAAAACTCTAAAGAAAACAAGGAAAGAGGAAGTTAGAAGGAATCGAACCTCCGTCGAGGCTCGAGGCCTCGACGGCAAAAACAGTCAATGGCGAGCTACAGCAGACAGCGTCGGCGTTCCGTCGTCATTCGCCGGGACCTGCATAAAAGAAAAAGAGAACGAGAATTAGCAAGTGCAAAATTCGAATAATAATATTATTAATAATAGCAAATAGAATCGAACGAATAATCAGGACAAATGTCCCCTAATTCAATTCGAATTAGGGTTTTAATTTAGGATCGAAATCCTAGAGGGAGAGGAAGCGTCGGACAATGGGAGTTGCGCCGGCCTGTAGGAGGTAAGGTTAACGCACCGGCAAAGCAGAAGTTGTCGGATTCGAGCGAAGCCACCGGACGATCGGCGCCATCTCACCGCACCGACGGGACCTCAAGGAAAGGGGAAGGTCGCTGGAAATCGATCACAGAAGCCGGTGGAATCCATGTCTTAATTTTTGAAATGGAGTTCTCTTCCAATTTCAAATTGGGGAAGATTTTAGAAGGGGACAAGAAGAAGAGACGGGAGCCATTCGAGCGGCGTTAGTCGCCGGCCGGAAAATCGAGGGACAGAAGGGAAGAATCGCAGAAGATAGAGTGAGAGAAGATGTCGAAGAGAGTATCGCGAATTGAGAGCGAGAAGGAGACGGGTTCAGCTATCAAATGAAGAAGAAAGAGGAGATTGGGATGGTGTTATTCTTTTAATTCTTCTTTCCTCTTATTTTATTATATTCTATTTTATTTTCTTTATTTACTTATCTATTTATTTTATTTGGGTCGGGTCGCGGGTCAGGCCTCATAAACGGGCCACATATTCGGGCTGAGAAGGCTGGGCCGGAATTATTGAACTGGGCCAGAATGGATAATTAATATACGAGCCCGATTTCCAATTAATTACGGACCGAGACACGACTAATTAAATCATACTCTACCTGTAATTAGATCCCGATAATTCGTAAGGAATTATTTCACGATTTTCGGTAATTAACTTGAGATAAGTTAATTAACCAAGATTCTCTAATTAATTGATTAAGATAATCAATTACACAATTACATTTATTAATTTATAATTCTTAAGCGAAGTATTTTCTTAATTAACTTATACTGATAAGTTAAATGAGAAATTATCCTAGCCCTCCTATTATTGAGTAATCTAATTAATTATTGGGAAGCTTCTCAACTAATTAATTCTAAGATAAGCAATAAACCAATTCTTGATTTAATAAGAAACATCCCGTATAAACCGTTCACATAACGGAATTAGTAACTCAATTTAGATAACAGTAACCACGTTATTGAAATTAGGATAACCTCCAATCGGACAAGAACCTAAGATATTAGATAAGATTTTATTCGTTGGAATACGAATCTTACCTCGATTTTTCAATCGAAGGTTGCGTGAAGGTAGGACAGTAACGGGGGCGAAGATCGTCTGTTATTAGTCAAGAAGAGCAGCAAGGTGGGCTTTCTATAAAACAAAAAGCATGTTTTATTAGATGTTAGCTCTTTTATAATTGTCATGCCATAAATGTTTTCAGTTTTGTATGATGCCTATCTGTTGAATGGCGAAATGCCAAATTAAGAATCGAATTCGGGTCCTTGTGTGATTAGAAGTCATACTTGGACTAGTGTACACATTGGTCGCGTCACTCAGCGTGGTGACCGATCGCGTGACCGAGTGAGGTGGCCAACTCCTCGGGCACAACAAGCTCAGATATGGTAGATTACACAAGAAGAGACTGCGCAGTCGCTTTCAAGAAAATAAATGTTTTTGTGAACATAGGCATTTTAAAGAAAAACCCTATGATTCACTAAGTGATGGCTTGACAATAAATAAATGATTTTGGGCATGTGTCCACTGAGTACTTCGTACTCACGCCCTGTACATTATTTCCGATGTGCAGGTTGAGCAGTGTTGAAGCGAAGTGACCAGCAAAGATTTTGTCAAGAATAAATTAGAAGAAATAACTCTTGGTAGCATATGTCTCCATACATATGTTGGACACCTTTCCGTTGCGTACACTCTTAAATTTCTCTTCAATTTGGCTGTACTAAGTCTGACTCATGACATCTGTTTCCATGTGAAAAACCATCAATAATGCTATCTCTATTATATGAAATCTTGTCCCAAGTTAATGAGTCGATTCATTGTTAACCCTTTCTTTATTCCAGAATTTACTTCATATTACCCATAGTCACGATTTATACTAAACTGAGCTATCGATTAGCAAAGTGCGGTCGTGACAACAAGGATGTCTTCGCTTGGTCACCCCTCGACATGACCGGGGTCTCACCAAGTATCATCACACATCGGCTTAACATTGACCCGGGAGTGAAACCAGTTCGGCAAAAGCAGCGGGTATTTGCAGCAGAACGAAGCCAAGTCATATATGACAAAGTGCATCAGCTTCTGAAGGCACAGATACTATTCGAGCTTAAATATTCGACGTGGATTGCCAATCCGGTGATGGTAAAGAAGTAAGGAGGAGGGTGACAGATGTGTATCGACTACACTGATCTCAACAAACACTGCCCTAAAGATTGCTATCCCCTCCCCAACATCGACAAGAAAGTCGAAGCTCTGGTCGGCCATAAGGTTTTCAGCTTCTTGGATCTGTATAAAGGATACCACCAAGTCCTAATGAGTGATGAAGACGCACCAAAGATAGCCTTCATCACAGACTTCAGCGTCTTCGCGTACAAGAAAATACCTTTCAGACTAAAGAACGCTGGAACTACCTATCAAAGGATGGCCAACAAGATATTCGAGCCTCACATCGGCAAAATCATAGAGGTGTACATAGACGACATCGTCGTCAAAAGCAAGGAGTTAGCCACTTCGGTTGACGACCTCAAAATCATCCTCGGTCTTTTACGCGGGGTAAACCTTAAGCTGAACCCCCAGAAGTGTACGTTCATGGTCCAATCTGGAAAATTTCTGGGGTGTTGGGTCTCCAAAGAAGGATTGCAAGCAAACCCATCCAAAGTTCAAGCAGTCCAAGAAATGAAGGTGCCAAAAACTATTCATGACTTGCACAAGTTGATGGGCTGCCTAGCCGCCCTGAGTCGTTTCTTGTCAAAGGCCGCAGAAAAGCAACTTCCTTTCTTTAAGATCCTGAAAAAAGTGCCGGAGTTTGATTGGAAAGACGAGCATAGGTCGGCATTTGAAGACCTCAAGAAATACCTTGCCAATCTTCCCACCCTATCCGTCCCAAAGGAAGGAGATGCCTTTCTCTGTACCTCGCGGCCTCGGACGAAGCCATAAGTGCAGTATTAGTGAGGGAGGAAGGACATCGTCAGCTACCTGTTTATTTCATCAGCCGAGCACTGAAAGGACCAGAGACGAGGTACCAACCACTCGAAAAAGTTGCATTGGCATTAGTGAATGCTGCAAAGAGGTTGCGACCCTACTTCCATGCACATCTCATACAAGTCCTGACCGACCTGCCACTTTGACAAGTGTTGACAAAACCGGAAGCATCGAGAAGAATCGCCAAATGGGCAGTTGAGCTCGGTGAGCACACAATCTCCTTTTGCCCTTGCCAAGCCATCAAAGGTCAAGCCCTAGCAGATTTCTTGGTGGAAGCTAAGTTCACAGAAGTGCCGAAGCCGACTGAACCTTCCCCAAGCAAAACCGATGCCGAAGCTCCGAAAGAACCGCCTAAAGATTGCTAGAAAGTCTATGTAGACGGGGCTTTGGGGCATTTGAGAAGCGGAGCAGGTGTCATACTCCTCAGCCCAGATGGACATGTGACAACTTATGCACTTCGGTTTGACTTCCCAACAACAAAAATGAAGTGGAGTACAAAACTTTAACCGCCGGACTTCGTCTAGCTCAGGCTCTCCAGATATGAGTTGTACAAGTTTACAGCGACTCCCAAGTCATAGTGAGCCACATGCTAGGAAGGTACGAGGCTAAAGGCGACAGAATGAAAAAGTACCTCCATAAAGCCAAGACCTTACGACAGTACTTCTCGTATTTCGAGTTGATTCGCATCCTTAGGGGGGAAAACAACCGAGCAGATGCCTTAAGCAAATTGGCATCGTCATCTACAAGCTCTCCCGTGGAAGAAGTTAAACTCCAAAGTATAGACGAAGCCGAGGTCAACCTAGTAACTGACGATGAGCCGAACTGGATGACTCATCTTTGAAATTATCTGGAGAAGGGAGAACTGCCCAGTGATAAGCTCGAAGCTAGGAAAATCTTGAGCAAGTCTCCAAAGTACATTCTTGAATAGGGAGTGCTTTACAGAAAATCATACCTCCAGCCCCTCCTAAGGTGCATAGGTCCGAACCAGGCAGATTACACACTGCGAGAAATACATGAAGGATCGTGTGGAAGCTACATCGGAGCCAGAGCACTCTCAAAGAAAGTCATGCGATGGGGATACTATTGGCTTACGATGTTCCAGGATACAGTAGACCTCATCAAAAAGTGTCTGAAATGTCAGATACATGCGACCGTGCCGAGGTTACCACAAACCGACCTTACCAGCATGCAAAGCCCATGGCCATTCATGCAATGGGGGATAGACATCGTTGGCCCACTAGATAAAGCTCTCGGCCAATTCCAGTTCCTCATCGTCACCATCGACTACTTCACCAAATGGGTAGAAGCTGAACCCTTGGCAAAAATCACGAGCAAGAACGCCCTTAACTTCATCTGGAAGAACGTAGAGTGCCGCTTCGGCATACCCCATATCCTCATCTCGGATAATGGGATGCAGTTCATAGACAGAACTTTCAGGGAATGGTGTGAAGAGCTTCATATTCAGCAAAAATTCACTTTGGTAGCTCATCCTCAAGCAAACGGCCAAACCGAAGTCACCAACCGGACGATCATCAAAGGACTTAAAGCTCGCCTTGATAAAGCCAATCCTCGTTTCATACGAGGAAGAGCTATTTAAAGCCAATCCTCATCTCACGACGAGGAAGAGCTACTTAAAGCCTAAACTTGTCTCAGAACGAGTACGAGCTGTTTAAAGCCTAAACTCGTCTTACGACGAGTACGAGCTATTTAAAGCCTAAACTCGTCTTATGACAAGTCGAGCTATTTAAAGCCAACCCTCATCTTATGATGAGGACGAGTTATCTAAAGCCTACCTTTATTTAAAACAAGGAAAACTACCTTAGTTAACAACGAGGACGAAAAGCTTGAATACAAGTACATAAATTTCCATTTTATTTCATAAAAAGGAAAAGTACAATTACATCAAGACGAAGTATAACCTGAAGGTCTAGAACCAGAAGGCTTACTGAAGCTAAGCCAATCTCTGGCAAAATCTCTATTTAAGAGGTCATCTATACTAATCCTACCGCTACCTCTACCTCTACCTCGGGCACTTTGAGTCCCTCGACCTCGGGTAATCTGAGTCCCTCGACCTCAGCCTCATCCAGATGCCGACTGCCGTTCTCGATCATAAAATTCCTGAGAGTGGCGATTGACAATCCTAGAATTAGGATTAGCCAAACTTGAAGGTCCACATTCCAGGAACTCCCTAGAAGTACGACCAAGAAGCCTCGGGTTTGGACCAGGGTTAGCTGAAGAAGAAGGCCTGGCTTCAGATAAGATATGATGCTCCAATTGTAGGTGACGAGCCAAAACTGTCTTATACGTGCTCGCCACTCATATAAGCTCGTTCACTTGATCCCGAAGCTCCCATAAGTCATTTCCGTATTGCTCTCTGTAGTCCCGACACCGAGCCTTGAGCTCACTGACCTTGTTATTGGTCTCAGAAATAGTAGATCCCCCAGCTCGGCGAATTATAGCCTCGTACTCAGCATGCTCCTGAGAAATCACTTTGGCCTTTTTGGCTTCATCCTCAGCAATCTCCAACTTCTCTTCGAGCTCTAAAAACCGAGCCTGTAGCTTGTCATATTTAAGTTGAGCAGCAGTTAACTTTACATCGGCCTCATCCCGGACACGGCCTACTTTGCCTTTCCAATGAAGGATGTCGGCCTCTTTCGCCTCCAAGGCACGAATTAACTCATGGATTCGATCCACCCAAGGGGACGAATCGAATCGAAAAGCTTGGGAGAAGACTACAGAAATATAATAAGAGATTTCAATAATGTTGAAATTTCATTAAAGCCATTTCGGCAAAAGAAAGCGCCATCTTAGTGATGACGTACTACAAGGATCTAGAAAAAAAAAATATACAAGGGAGGTGATCAACTGACCACTCCGGCGTTCTCCTCCTCATGAAGAGGTGCCTCATCATTCGCCGGAGTAGCTTCGGTGGCACCCCTCACACCGACCCTAGTCTCGGCCCCCTCTCCTTGCTGCCCGTCATTTTCAACCTCAAGCTCTGCAGCATTGTCGAGGCTGGCGATTAATGCTTCCAAGTCAGCATACCTGTCGACCGGGCAGTCACGAATAGCTCCGGCCGTTAGGACATCGGATGACGAGGCCAGGCTATCCAGAAGAGGGATGACTTTTTTACATTCCAGCAGGGCCTCGGCGTAAGCACGGTTCACGGCCTCATCTGACATCATCCATACTTAGACTTATCCAAGTCCGGGAAGTTAGCGGCAATGTTGTCAATGGTGTCGGCAGCAACGCGAGCATTCAATACTGAAGCTACCTGCCCGGCCAGCTCCGAGAACATCTCGGACTGGAATAGCCTCTCCGTATATGCACAAAGCAGCAGCCCCTGCCTAGCCACCACTTCGGCCTCCCGAAGCTTCACTGCCTCCAGTTCGGCCTTCAACGAAGCCGCCTTCAATTTAGCTGCTTCAGCTGCAGCTCGAGCCTCAGCCTCATTTTCCGAGGCAACCTTCGCCTCAGTCACGGCAGCGGCCAGCCGGTTGGCAAGACCGACCTTCTCATTCTCCAACTCCCGTTAGACCCGAGACGCTTCGGTGAATCGACCAGTCCCCTCGTTGAGGAAGCTAGACAGGTCCGAAGCCTCTTTCATCAGCACCTCCACGAGGCTAGCGAATTTGGCAGCTATAACCTCGGAGCCCTACAATAACCCTTAAAAGTATTATTATACAGAAGGGAAAAATACATCAAGGCTCCCAGCTAGCTATCATACCTCGGGAAATGGCCAACTCCGGTTCACCAGTTCTCCAACTGGCTGATCCGATAACTCAGCAGAAGATCGGTTTATGACTAGAGCACTACCACCCTCAGCCGATGCAACCATAATCACCTTCGGCGCCTTCTTGCGATGTAGAGGGGGTTGGCTGGACGGGGACCCTACCGGTGACCAGCCTGGCCCGCTCTCAGTCCGCTCTGAAGAAGCCTCGGAAGGCGTCTTCTCGGTGGCAGAAGGCTCCACAGACCTCGGCCTCTTTAGGTTCTTCAGCAACTTCACTGCAGTTCGAAATGCAAATATATTTAGTACGCTATTTATGAAATAAATGTAACATACAAAAAATCGAGCTCGGCCTCACCCTTCCCCGGCTCTACCATAGAGGCTGGATCATAAGGGCTCAGCCCCGCCCTCGCAAGATCGACCTCGGGAAATTCTCCCTCAACCAGACCCTTCATAAGCTCTTCAAGGTCACCGAACTTCTCTTTGATGCCTTGCTCCCCCAATTTCCCCACCTTCCACACGAATTGTGGGACCTCGCCGAACCGGCAAAAGAAGAACTTCGTTTGCCAGTTTGCGACCTTTGTCTTCATCTTGACTCTAAAGCCAAGATAAGGTGTCAGGTAGTACCAGCCTCCACTAGACTTAAGCTAGTAAAACCTGAGGATTAGTCCTAAGGTAAGGCCGAACCCGTGATGGTTAGCTACAATGCCAAGACCCGTTAATTGCCTAAATGAGTTTGGCATAATTTGGGCTAAAGGAATGCCGAACTTCTGTAGAAGCTCAGCATAAACAGGAGGAAGGGGAAGATGAAGACCATGGTGTAAACAGTCTTCATAAATAGTGACAAATTCGTTCGGAGGTTTTGAAGCCCTATCCTCCGGCCGGGGAACCACAAGTTCAATTGAATCTGGAAATAAATAATTTTTCGCAATTTGTTGAATTGCAGAAATATTTAGGGTTGAGGCAAAATCGGAAACCCTACCGCATGATTCTACGGAAGGGGGGAAAACTACTCTACGTTTTGACGAAATGGAGGAATTTACAGTATAAACATCTACTTCTACGGGACCACACCGACTGGATGTTGCCGGCGGTGACATAGAAATCTCATGACCCTCACCGCTGCTAGACTTACAGATAGAAGAGGAAGAAGCCATAGAAGTGACTTACTTGTATTGAGGAATGGGGGACATGAAGCTTCTACGGCAGATTCGCACTATTCCAACGAACGGCGGAGTAAAATCACAGCAGCAGAAAGTTGCAGCGGCGGAATGAATTTGAAAATTTGGAAGTGTGAAGAAATGGCGTCCTAAGGAAGTTTTATTGAACTTCCGCCTTTTCACCTTCCCCTACGTCGCTAAACTTGCCTGCTTTATCGGGATTCCAACGGGCGCATTAATTAAAGTAACTGACACATTCTGCGCTTAGCCTCGGTGAGACGGTACGCATGCCACTTCGTCAAATTTATTTCTCAACGAGGCAAAGCACTTCTTAATTACCTCGTCTTGGACGAGACGAGCTGAACTTGACTTCATCGAATTTATTTTTCAACGGGGCAAGGTAATTATTCTCCAACCTCGTTCTCAAACGGGGTGATACGAACTTGACTTCATCAAATCTATTTTGACGGGGCAAGTCACTTCTATCCGACCTCATCTCAACGGGGCGGTACGCGATTGACTTTGTCAATTCTACTTTTTGACGGGGTAACATGCTTTACACCACTCCTACCTCAACTATTTCCCCTAAATCACACCCTCACTTCTACATCTTTTTGGGGGGGGATGTGATAGGATACGGCCTACCTACTAGGCCCAAGCATCAGGCCCTAACAGTTAAGTTCGGCCTGTGCAGCTCGGCCCAACTAAGAATAAGAGACTTCTTCACTAAGGCAATCAAGACTCCTGCATCGACTGCAACTCAAACTCCAAGAGAGATATAGAAGCTCGGTGTCTATCCATAAGAGGAGGATCAAGCCAAAGAGTCCAAATAGGAGAAGACTTTGTATCATAGTCAAACTCCATGTAATTATCTATAAATAGAGGCTTAGAATAGATTGAGAGGGGAGAACAATCTTGTAAGCAACACACACATACTAGCAATAATATCCATACTCTCTTTTTGCTCCGTGGACGTAGATCTATTCCGGTAGATCAAACCACGTAAATCCCTCGCGTACTATTATTTTCGTGTTCATTTATTCCTTGTCAATGTTCATTAATTGCCTACGAAAACAACATCGATCAATATTGGTACAATAACAAATAATAAAACATGCAATAACAGAGTGACTAATCAATAACAAAATGTGCAATAATATATTAACTACTAAGGAACAAGATATGCAATAACAAGTAATAAAACATGCAATAACATATTAACTACTAAACAATAAGATATACATTATATTAATAAACAACAATATGTACATAAAAAAGGAGGATATATGGTACAAAGAAAAAAAAAACATAATAACGTAGCTTTATGCAATGATATATTATAACATAAAACAATACACAACAACTTATAGAAAAATATGCAATTACGTATATGCAATATATAATATAATTGCTCAAAAGAAACTTCAATATCTAATGTGAAAAAAATAAAATATGCATTGAATGTTAACTACAAAGCAATAAATAACAATAAGAAAAATAAGATGCATCAGTAATTAAGCACTAATTTTTATTGAAACAAGAAATAACATAATATGCATCAACAAATTAATATAAAAACAATAAATAGCATTAGCATGTACATAAAAAAACAATAAAAAATATGCATTAAAATTATAACTTAAAATCAATTAATAAATAGTAAAATCAAACAATAATGCATACAAATAAAAAGCAATAAACAAAACATGCATCAAAAGGCTAGACAAAAAAAGCAATGAGAAGAATCCTCAATAAAAAAATAAAAAAAAGTTTCCCTAGAAATACGATAATACAAATAGAAATATTCATATTAATAGGATTTCTATATCCGTAGTTATCGCATGTAGTTAGAGTAATTTATAAACGAAAAAATAAAATCCCCATCGTGCCCCTTCCAATTAAGAATGAATGGTGGATGGAGTAAAATCAGCCGACAAATCCTAAATTAATCCCTACCTTACAAAATCTGCAAATCAACGACTTGAATTTGTTTTTAGTTAACACAAGGAGTCACGTTTTCCATATAACCCACCCCGGTATAGAATATATATTATATATATATATATAGTGGAGAGATCATGTACAAATGATGTATTCCGTAAGAAATGAGAAGTAATCTGAATCATTGATTTTAGTATGATCTACAGACCAGATTAACTGGTGCATTATGATTGTACTAAAAATGCATTATGAGGATTGATGCATTATAATAGTAGTGGCAATGCATTATGAGCACAATGCATTAAAGTTGTACATATCGTGCATTATAATTGGAGGGAGGAAATAAACTACCTATGTGGAGATAAAAAAGACAAAATTTAACACAAATTTAACATTGTACAAAATATACCCAAATTTTGTACAATGGGACTAAATTACCCTCCCACAATCTAATTCTAGTTCCCCCCAATTTCGCCCATCCTCCCTCGATTACCTCACCCCCCCCCCCAGAAAACGTTTATTCTCCCCTCTCTCTCAGAAACCCTCTCGCTCCTCTCTCTCAGAAAACTGCCATCCACAATTCTTCTCCATTAACACTTTTGAAAAACTACCCAAGCTCTTCTCTCCGCCGTGCAAATCGCTACACAACCGCCGCTGATATGGCGCCGCGACGGTCGAAGAGGCAACGCCGAGATTCAAGAGGCGAGGCTGTTGTCTAGCCCGAACAGCAGCAAGAAGATCCGGCGTCGCCGGATATGGACCAACCGGAGCAAATACAGCCAGGCGGAGAACCGTTTACAGATTTGGAGGTAATATTTATGGGTTAATTTTTTTTTAATTAAGAAACCTCTGTAGATTGTTTAAGGTTTTAGGCGAGTGGATTGAGGTTGCATGTTTGAAATGCAAGTTTTATGGTTAAAATGCAAAATGTATGAATAGCAAACATGTTGTAATGAGAAATATGTTATGTATTTGGTATTGATTGATTTGCTTGTTTTGGAAATGATCAGATCTGACTGTTTTTGCTAAGGATTAGACAATAACTTACCAAAAAATTGATAAGATTTGAATTAAAACGCATAAATATTGCCAAGTTAATTTTTAGAAGTTAAGTTTTCCAAAAAGAGTTACATATTCATTGATTGAGTGTTGTTTTGCTTACCAGAATATGGTAATATTTGGTGTGATTGCAAAATCTTGTCAATCAGTTGGCAAGTATTGGCAAGAATGAACATCAGTTATGAATAAGTATTGGCTAATTTTTGTGTTAGAATTTAGGTTTTTCACAAAGAGTTACATTTTTATTGATTCAATGTTGTTTTGCTTACCAAAATATGGTAATATTTGGGTGTCATTATCAAATCTTGCTAATTTGTTGGCAAGAAAAAACATAACTTAATAATTATTTGCAAGATTTAGTGTTTGAAATTATGTTTGTCAGCAAGAGTTACATAGACTTTGATTCAATGTTGTTTTGCTTACTAAAATATGGTAATATTTGGTATCATTGTCAAATCCTAGCAATTGGTTGGAAATCATGAACATGACTTAACAATCAATTGGCAAGAACTGACAAAACTTGGCAACTAGAGTTGTCGTTTATTGCTGATTACAGTCTTTGTCTTATGCTTTGGCATTATTTTTCTTAATATTGACATACATTATGCGCTAGGTAACATGGAATTATGAGAGAATAAAGCTGCTAAATCGAGATAAAAAAGTGGTGATGACGGGTTATGAGACTATGGCTGGGGAGATAAATGAAGTGCTCAAGACAATCACTGACAAATCGGTACGCACAAGAGTTACAAAATATGCATTAGGATGCTACTTGCGCCTCCTGGACTTCAACACAAGGAGCGGCTGCATGATCCATTACGCTGTCTGCCACTAGGTGGTTCCCACACCGAACTTCGACCCGACGTCGTTGTTCTTCCAGATTGGCAACACAGTCATCCAATTTTCACGGGTCAAATATGCTCTCGCCAGTGGGCTGAAGTTTGGGTCAGCAAGTTTCAACCCGTATGCCCGACACGAACTGCCCCCAAACTCCATGTATCAGAGGCTGTTTGGTGAGAGAGAAGAAACAATGACTGCGGATGTGAAGACTGCCTTCATTAATAAGCAATTCCCAGTTAAGAAAAAGAAAGTGAAGGCATCAGATGACGACTATGCGAGGCTCGCAAAGTTACCGATCGCCTGTGGGTTCGTCATGGGATTTACAGCAAGGAATAAGATCCCGAAGTGGATGTGGGTTCTGATTGAAGACGAGGAAGCATGGGAAGATTTCCCATGGGGTAGCATTTCTTACCAAGTGCTGATGGAGACTGTGAAAGGTGCTCCAAAACTGGAGAGGGGTTCAAAGCATATCACGTACCAATTCAAGGAAAACACAATAGCTTTCTCGGTGCGTATAAGTCTTTCCCGTCCGTTTAATTTTATTTTAATCATTTATTTTGATGAAAATTGATGATGGTATTATTTTACTTTTAGGCTTGGATTTTTTAAGCCATTCCAAAATTTGGAGACATTGTTGGCAGAAAGAAGACCATCAGAGAAAGGCCTCGATTCATGCGATACCTCTATGTGAAAGAGAGGGGATACCCAACTGAAAAGGAAATTCCTGAGGTATTATTAGTTAACTACTAGCCTAATGTTATTAGTTAGGTAATATTTTTTTTAACTTCTTGCCTACTATTTTTAGTTTGGTAAAAAAAACAAATAGTTCTTGCCTATTGTTATTAATTTGGTAATAACTTGTTAAAATCTTGCCTACTATCATTAGTTTGGTAATATTTTTTAAGTTCTTGCCTAATGTTATGAAATTGGTAATAACTTGTTACATTCTTGCCACCTGGTATTGGTTTGGTAATCATTTATTAAGATCTTTCCTACTGCTGTGAGTATGGAAATAATTGTTTAACTTCTTGCCTACTGCAATATGTTCTTGGCAAGGTTTTATTTAATTGTTTACCTTCTGTATGTAGGCAAATGATCAGAATCTGTTAACTGCTTGCCTTATGTGCAACAACTTGTCATTTAACTTGTCAAAATGATCTTGCCTACTGCTGTGTGTTCTTGCCTACTGCTGTGTGTTCTTGCCTACTACTGTATGTTCTTGCCTAGTTGTTGCATTCTTAACTCGAGATCTCTTATCCATTGTTTTGTAGAATGTTGTGCCCTTGCTGAAGCCACACAAGAAAGAGGTTGACAAGAACTATTGGAAATCAATAGAACAGGACCCTGAGGGCGCTCCCTTTGCCCTGAAATATGATGCAAACGAAAGCAAAAGAAAGAGACCAAGGGACGAAGAAGACGAGGAGGAAGATAACGAAGTTCATGCTCGGGCTGGTAACTCCTCCACTGCATCACCATTGTTGGCGCAGATTGAGGACCTGCTAACAAATACCACGAAAAATTGGTTGATGATGTTGCCCACAGAGTAGTTACTCTGATCTTGGAAAAGGCCCCTGATGCCATGGACACGGTGGATCAACACCTGCAGCCGACTACCCTTAATGACCATTTGGCCACCGAAGATGAACATGTGCAAATGCCTACAACTGGAGATGGCTGCAAAGATGCATTTGAAGAAAATGAGCATCATTTGCCAATTAATACTGATGTGGAGGGTGAATCTTTGGAGGTTGCATCTCTGGAGACGGATGAAGCGGAAGAGACGCGAGCATCTTCACCAACACCTGCAGCTGGGAGGGGGGCAACGAACACAGCATCGATGGTGGCGGGGGCAACAACAGCATCACCGTTACTCGGGGCAGCAACAGAGACAGCAGGGGCACAGGAAACAGTAGAAGCGGAGGGGGGGAGGTATAATGTGGATTCTTGTGATGTGTGTTGAACACTTTTATCTTTAGGGTGGGATTAAAAAAGACACTTTTTTTTTATGAATTTGAATTTGTATTTGTATGAAACCCATGTTTGGGAAATGAACTTTATATGTAATGTTTATGTTGTCTTTTTATAATCATTGAACGAATGGTATGTTGCATATTAATACTTCATACCTTGCGACATTGGCAAGAATGGTGAATATCTTACCATTCTTGCCATCCCATCGTATGATATGAATGTGGTGCGATTTGGTACGAAAAAAATGCTTCATACCAATCGCACCAACGATTGCAACATACACAGAGTAAGTAGTTAAAAAAAAATATTTTTCGCAGCTATAACGATGCTTTTTGGAGCAGGATGATAGTTCCACGGACGCGCAAATTGAAAGGGAATTTGATAAACTTGCCAACTCTGAGTACTTTACCCCAGCACAACTGGTTAGGAGCGGGCCAATTAACGTACTCTCGCTTCCTACGCTGAACCCGCGGCCAATCAGGACGATATACCCATCCCACACGTGCCGTAGTCCATTCCTCACAGACGATGTACGACCAGGCCTAAAACTATTTACAGCTTTCATGAAGAGTGAAACTGAAGCATAAGTTCACATACGATTAACATCCATTTTCAATTGCTTTAAATATGTATTGCTAGCACAAAATCTTAACACCTTAGGGAAACAGGAGGAACGTGGGCTTGAATTGTCCCGTTACTAAAGACTTCTTCGAGGACATCCTCAATGAAAAAAAACCACTCTTCGAGGAACATGTCGATGCATATCTGTCAATACTGGCGTCGAACCCAACATTCGCAAGACTAAGGCAAACATACAAGAAGATAGGGATAACTTGTTGCAGTTTCATGGTATATAATTTAATAAAAATATTGCCAACGGCACATATTTGAGGTAAGCAGTCAGTAAAACATTACCAACTCCTGTGGAATAGGTAAGATAATATGAGAAATTCTTGCAAACCTACTCGATGAGGTAGTCTGTTTGTATAAACTATATATAGTCAGTTGGTAATAAATATTTGAAATGCTTACCTTCTACTGACATGTTTGTAAGAAGTAGGCAAAATCTTGCCAATATCTTCATATAAAAACTTGCCTTTACACGTTCTAATATTTTTTCAGGCCAAAGTAGGCCACGTGTTTAACGACATGTTTTACATTCCGAGGGGTTCAAAGAAAATCCAAGTCTACGGCGAACACGACCCAAGTATTGCAGATGAGTATCCTTCAGAACTAATTGCGAGGCTGCTCCCGTATGCTGATGGGACATTTCCGGAGTGGGGGGAGTGCGTGAAGGAATGGATTAAGTACGAAAAGGTAAAAATTAAATTTGTTGGCATTTGGTAAAATTTTATTAAATTTGTTGGCATTTCTTACCATCTCATTCTTTATAGGCCATAGCCGTCTGCAAATTTCATGGGAATTGGGCAACTTTAGTCATCGACATGAAGAACCAGAAGCTGCTACTTCACGACCCGAAAGCATTGAAATTTGCACCGGGCGACTGGGAGAAAAGAAGAGGCATGTTCATACCTATGGCCCGGCTCGTACCACGAATCATGAAAGACATAGGTTACTTTGTGAAACACAAGATCCCAGCCCCACAGTATGCACAGTGGGAACTACAGTTCGGACCGGATACCGTAAGGGAGCAAAAGGTTTGTGACTAAGCCCTCTACTGTTTGAACAAAGTAGAGAAGATAATATCAAGAGCAGAAATTAAAAGGCTGTTGGGAAACCCAAAGGAAATTGCTGCATACCGTCACCATATCGTTTCAAGCATCTACGCTCATAGTACGGAAGCCTCAACAATCGATGACATAATAACAAATATGTCATAGGTAGTGTTACGTACATTTTGTTAATAATAGCTGAAACCCAAAAACATATTGTTTTTGTCCTTCTTTTGGTTGGGAAAAAAATGTTTGGGTTTTTTTTTTTTTTTGGTGGGGCAAAAGCATAGTTATGTATCTATGGAACATGCAAGAAGGAAGTTATTTTTTGTATATGATTTGGCAAGAAGTGATGCAATGCTTGCCATGAATATGTACGCATTCATACATTTCTTGCCATCTTAATGTTTGGTGGCAAGATATTAGTTTGTTTTAATGTTTTTTTGTCTATATAAAATTCAGACATACTTTCAGAGTATGCCGAGTTTTTACCAATGAGGATTATATAATTGGTGAAATGATAACAAGTCGTTACCAAGTTGTTTGTAAAGAAACCAATAACAAGAGAATATATGACATTCATCTAAAAACAAATACATATAAGTAGATGTTACCATTGTCAACTGTGTATTGGTAAGATGTTATGTAATTTTGCTACAGATGATTATTATTTGGTAAGATATTATGTAATCTTGCGAACGTTAATTACGCATATTAAAAAATCCTTAATTACGATGTCAGTTTTTGGACACTATAAGAACTACACTACATATTGGCAAGTAATTGCAAAGGAAAGCAAAATAATAATAATAATAACATATAAGAAAAATATTGTCGGCTATCCAAATCGCACATGCACAAAAATATACATAAGTGTTGAAATAAAGTGAAAACATAGTTGGGCTACAAAAACATTAGACATTACATAACAATGTAAAATGCCTAGTACTTAGCAAAAAATAGTCAGGATTTAAGATTTGACATTGTTTGCAAGAACATTTTAATCAAACCTATAAGGATCTTGACATTTTCTACGGGTGTGGCCAACGAGGCCACAAATGCTACATTTCTTCGGTTTGCGATGACGCTTCACACCGGAATGGCCGCTGCCTGCTTCACCCTATTCACTCAACGGTATAAAGGTAGTGCACCTAGTTAAGTAATGTCCTGTTTGGTGGCATCGGGAACACACCCGACCTGCTTTTCCTGACTTGCCAACTTGAAACCTCTTTCCCTTAGGCCGTCCTACTTGCTTAGGGTTTTTAGGCATCCCAACAACCCTAGATTCAACAACACTTGGTGTGCGCCACTCGCTAAGGTCGGGTACGGGCATAACCTCTCTTGTGTATATCTCGCGCCACGTATGAGTAGAATAATATGCATGAACGTAGGTCGTAGGAGTCTGCTTGTTGTATCTACAAAAAATAACAGACGGATTAATGAAGTCTGCTCGATGGTAAGATTTCGAACATTCATAGTTTACAATTAGCAAGAATCCATAACATCTTGCCATTTATTTTCATTACCTTATGGCAGCTGCTGCGTGCGCGCACGGGATGAGGTCCAATTGAAACACTTGGCAAGTGCACTCCCTAGAAGTAAGATCCACAATGTAACTATTCAAACGTGAAATGATGTTGAACTTTGAATTGGATATCGGCTCCACCCGCATATAACTCCCTTTAGCCACAACACATTCCAACATTTGCGCTGCGTACACCGATAGCTCATGGACCCTACTTGAAGCTTCATTCATCCGCTTATATAACCATGCTTGCACCAAATTACGTGCATACTCCAATAGAGAAGTCACCGGTAGCTTTCGGGCCCATTTAAGTCGCGCATTTAGCACCTCAACAGCATTGGATGTTCCGTATTCATAATGTCTAACTGGGCATTTCGAGTTTGCCCATCTAACAGGATCCATATCCATTAACTTTGCATATGCCGCCGGCTAAGACGCTTCCAAATTTTTCATATGCTTTAAAAAATGGGATTCCTGGTAAGCACCAGCAGCAGCTTGGAAAAGCTCGATAACTTCTCCACCCCAAGTCTTGATGCTTCCTTGAATGTGGTATGTACAAAGGCCATGAGGGATGCTTGAAAAGAAGGCAAGCTTTAGTATGCAATAAAAAGTTCTTACCACAATAAGGTAAACATTTTTACATATCTTACCTAGATACACAAGTTCCACAGCGTTTTTTATACTTGCATGTTGATCTGAAACGATCAACATATTGTTCGGGCATCTGAATGACTGACGAACATGTTCAAAAAACCAGGTCCATGATGAATCGTTTTCTTTGTCACCAACAGCAAAAGCCAAAGGCACGATTTGTTCGTTTCCATCCTTAGTTGATACAACAAACAAGACTCCCTTGTATTTACCCTTCAAGTGCGTGGCGTCAACGACAAGCACAGGTCGGCAAGCACGGAAAGCTCCTGATGATGCATGAAGCGAGAAGTAGCAATACTAGAATAAACTATCATCGCATGTCTTTAAATCCACACCCAGGATTCATATGTTTCAGCATGTAGAGATACTGAGCAATCATCATCTGCAAAATTAGATGGTAAGTATTAAGTATTATCTTGCTAACTGTTGGTGTGTATTTTTCACTTCTTGCCATCATTTGAAAAGAATGTGTTAATACATGCCTGGAA
Source organism: Mentha longifolia (assembly GCA_001642375.2). Lineage (NCBI taxonomy): Eukaryota > Viridiplantae > Streptophyta > Magnoliopsida > Lamiales > Lamiaceae > Mentha > Mentha longifolia. The sequence continues at coordinate 20,143,655 of CM038117.1, forward strand.
GGATTTGTCTTCATCTCCATAAATCGATTTCAAAGCTCGGTTCTTACCAGCTAAAGCATTCCGGTACTTCAAATCAATGCCAAGATCCCGCCGAAACTGACCCTGAATATCGTGTGGTCTCATAACATTCCCGTCCTCCGTCATGCTAGGACCAACATACTCCGAAATGGATCTTGAGGACACTTTCGCTGCCGGGCCCGTCCTGAGATCTCTTTCACGTGTGTGGCCAAACAATTCATATATTTTCCATGCAGAGCCAAACGATTTACTTTGTAAGGAGAAAACATAAAGTAATTCAAACTTGCAAACGGCATGGAATCTCAATGAATCTGAAACCTTAGTTCGAAACTCAAATAAATTTTTGAGATGGTAAGCGTGGATTGACGACAACATACTATCCTTGCTGGGATAAAATGACCCCGATTCAAGTTGCCCCGTCGGAATATCTTCCACGTGCAAGCTTATTTCATAATGATCAATGGCTGCTTGTTGTGATGCACCCGGTATCAACCACTGACTCGTTGCACCATGATTTGTTGAGGTTGAACTTTGACTAGTATTAATTCTTGCAGCTACTGTTACGTGGATTGCTTTTAGGCTGTGATATCACATAGACACTAGGGAGCTCAATCATTTCCATCAAACAAGATCACTCAAACTCGTCGGTAATCCTCATTCTTACAGTATCACCTTGTGCAGATTTTACTAATGCTTGCAGATCAAACGTGTATGTAGACATATCCATCGTCAACCGAGCCTCGATCTTCTTCAACAAATCTTGGTAATTTATACCAATCCGGGGGATAGGGATATAATCTTTTAATCCACCCTCGTATAAGTTGTTCTTCCAAACTCCTCCGTGCACAATAATTAAGCTTGTTGCCATTGACTGCGAGAATATAAAGCAAGAAATAGTTAAAATTTTGCGAAATTAAGGTAAGATTTGGTAAATTTTACTTACTAACAGAAGGCAAGATAATGTCTAATATCTTACCATATTAAGGAAATAAGTGGTTAAAATCTTGCTTATTTTATGCATGAAATCAGTGATTTGTTACCAGCAATGACGGAGCAAATGTTTTATCTGAATAAATGCTTCCCAATTATTGTTTGGGTTGAATTAAATGCTACATACAAAAATAATATTTTAAAATAACGTACCATCACACACAAACACAAATGTGAACTTCAAATCCAAGCTTGATCACCACCACGCCATGGAAGAGAGCACACCGTCGTCGCGGCCCCATCGACAACAACACGTAATCAATGACGTCGCCTTCAAAGCCAACAATCGACCCATAACAAAACAAGTAGAAACCCCAGGATAAAAAAAATTGGAGAAAAACGAGATAAAAAAATTTGGAGAAAAATTTGGAGGAAAAACGTGTATAAATGGATAACTTGATGATCGTCGACGTCGATGAAGTCATCGCCGTCGTCACCTATCATCTAACAGGAAGCTCGACGTCAAACAACTCGCCTTTTGGGAGAACGCTGCCGCCGCGCCGACGCCACCGCCGCCCAGAAAAAATGATGACGCCGCCACCCAGAGATGCTGCCGCCACCTACGAAGATATATCTCTCCGGCGAGAATCCTTGGATGCAGCGATTCAGAAAGAAACGGAGGTTATAGATTTCAAAGCTTGGAAAGTATAGAAAGAAAGAAGGAAGGTGGAGGAAGAGAAATATATATTCAAGGGCATTTTTGTCCAATTTTTGAAAATATGGGTAAAATTTAACCATTCTTAAATTTGTGATAAAAATTGTATTTGTTATATGATATTAGGTAGATTGGGGTATTTCCTCTTATAATTGTACATATAATGCATTATTTGTTATTTTTTACGGAAAACCTCATTTGTATGAGATCTCACCCCTATATATGTGTGTGTGTGTGTGTGTGTGTGTGTGTGTGAAGTTTTCCTTGAACAATCATTTTCCCACACTTTCATTCCAAATTGTGATAATATTTTCCTACCCATTTAGATTGATAATATTTTCCCACTTCTTTTCAAATAACATAGGATATAATAAAACAAATAAAGATCATATTATAGGTTTTAAAAGTTCATTATTATTTTATTCTTTTTGACGCTAAAAAGTTCATTATTTTCTTATCCTCATTTTCTATAAAGGAGAACATACCCTTCAAATATAAGTTTATCAAACGGGTAAATAGCATAAAACTGGCTTGTGTTTTGCGAAACAAACACAAAACACCCATGTGTTTTTTAATTTGCATAAAACACTCATAATGTGTTTCGATAAACCGTTATACCCAAACCGTGAGCACGTATCGCCGTTTGCTCACTTTAGCATTATTTTGTTCGGTTTTTTATTATTTTATATCCTAGTACCTTAGAAATTAATATTAAAATAATTAAACATATGAAATATATAATAATCAACATTCGATTTGTCATATTATTTATTTTTTAAACCTACCTCTGCAACATCATCCAGAGCCGAATGTACGTGAGAATTCTTCGATTCAAACTCACCGCTAGCTGTTTTCATGCATTTATAGACAGACTATAGTTTTTATTTTACACCTCCTTAACTATGTGGGTCTGAGCAGGATTGTTATTGTGATTGATCTTGATGTCATACTTGAGAGATGCAATCCTATTGTTGTACCAAAGCAGCCTATGAATGCTCCATCTTGCTGTCTGGGGCCGGTTCATCGATCACGATATCCTCTACGGGTGCCGGGACTCGTGTTCATATTACAGTGACGCCTCAAAATGAGATGCAGATTACAATCAGGAAGTAGTAGCTTGATTTGGTTCATGTTTTTTTTAGTTTTCTTATTGCACTGGTTAGGGCCGGTCTAGTGAATGATTGACATTCCAACTGATTTTTGATCTGATTACACTGTGTAAAGCGGTTTGGTTCGAAATTCTTACAACATTGTCTTAGATTTTGTTGCAACTAATTGGCATGGTTAATTGCATTATGATATTATATGGAGTAATAGATGTTTCCTTATTTATATAGACCAAAGACTATTTGTATTGTCATAATTATAACTTAATTAATGTAATTATATATTTTTATGCTTAACATCACAATCGTAGATTAATCAATTCAATTGGAGAACATTTACTAATAGATTTGTTGATGAGGAAAAATAATAGGTCATCTTTATATGTGGGAGCTATAATGTACTATAGATGTGGCAATGCTCTCCTACACACCACCATGAGTACACTTATTTTGGTGAAACTTTCTAGAATTCTTTTGAAGAAAATTCAAATCCCATTTCATTATTACTCCCCTATACAGAACACAAATTACTGAAAATCACTCAAACTGAAACCGCATAAGAAGCTTCACAGATTTGTATTTGTTACCCTTCTTATCATAGAGGGGAACTGACCGGATCCCGGGCCTCAGCTCCGATACGGGCAGGCACGTTTGCCCGCCAAAATCACCCTTCTCAGATGTATTATCATGATCTCTTACTTCAATCCTCAACAGAGCAAGCTCTGGAACTCTCAATGGAAACACAAACTCTTCGTCCCAATGTGGAGTCCAATCGTCTCTCTTTATCCGTGTCTTCCCTTCTGCAGCATCCGGTGCCACGCCAATTATATGCACCTGCAGCCATGTAGCCAATCAAACCAAAAGAAGTAAGAAAACTTGCTACATTTTAGTATGAGCTAAAATCCTTAGGAAAAGAAAGATAATACTCTCTACCTCCCATTGTTTATATCTTATGTCTTGTTTTCCATTTTGAATTGTTCCATTATAAATGTCATATTTCCCAAAATGGTAAAATTTAGCTCATTAAATGCCTGGAACCTACTTCTTTTCTCGTGCAAAAAGAAAACATGACATAAATAATGGGATAGAAGGAGTATTTTCTAAGATATTATTGCATATACTGAAATTCTAGCACTCATGTAAAGGGACCACTTGTGTTCCTTGCTAACCTTGGTATAGAAATCAGGGGGTGAATATGCGTCGAAGTGCGTGTGGCTGAAATCGAACCGCCATCCATCTCCCATGTACACAGTTACCTAACAAATAGAATCATAGTTCCTCAACTAAAATGGTGGATAAATTGTGTGCTTGAGTTGCATATATATATACATATATATTTTTTTTTTCAGTTATGACATTTTCTATGTTGCAATCCACCTTTAATTTTTTCTTGACAGGCAATGGTAGTTTGGGATCGAAAACCTCGTTGTTCGGACCTCTCTTCATGAGCAAATCAGGCTTCTTGACATAACCACAGCCTCCATTGGATCTAAATAGTCCATTCATGATCTGAAGTGACTTACCATGGCCCTAATTCACATATATGATCAAGATTATAAGCCCTTATCTTATAACATATCTTACTTTCAACAAAAAAAAAAAAATGTTGCTATGTTTGAATGTAATCACCTGCATATTAAAGGCAACCATCTGAGCTCCATGCATCCACCCTATCATAGGCTTATAGTTCGAAGAGGTTACTCTTGTTCCTTTAGGATATATCCTAAGTATATTCTTTTGAGTGAATCTACAAGTTCAGATTTATCAACTAGTTAAAGAATGAAGAACTTAGAAAATGATAATGTGACATAATAAGAAAATAGCACCTTATAAGATCTGTTGCATACAACTCTGCAGCTTTTTCTAGCCTTTGTTCGCTTAAACTAAGTCTACTAACTTTGTTACTTCCATTTCTCAGCGTGTGCCTCAGCCCTTTCTTCGCGTTCCCTGCATGAATGGCTATGATGCGCTTATATTCTGGTGCAGCCATAGTCCTCGATTTCTGCAGGACTTCGTCAATTTCCTCGTCTTCCTCATCACTCTGATTTTGCAAAGAGAAACTCAAACTTACATATATACAGTGACTGGTATCATAAGAGCTAGAAACAACTCTTATCCTCATCTTTCACCTTGTCATCATCTTCGGATGAATCCTTTTCGTGCAGAGATGAAGTCTCCTCATCCTTATTATTGTTACTTGGAAGGTATTCTTTTGGTAGCTTGGTGGAGACTATAATTTTGTGCTTTAAGTCATTAGGTGAAGGAAATTCATCCATGCTCTCTGACTTGGGGATATGGAGCATGTCTCCGAAAACATGGTTAACCATCTACGAAACGAATGGAAACTAATCTGAATCATTAACCCCACAAAAATATTGACATATACAAAAGTACTCCCTCTGTCCCGTCCCATTTATAAAGGGATAGTTGACTGTTTTTATGAGACATAAAGACTGTCAACTATCTCTTTTAAAAGAGACGGAGGGAGTACTATGTTTTATGAATCATGATGTAGTCCATTAAACACCACTTTACCCCTGCAACTTTAGCTTGAAGATCAGGAGTGAGGTGATCCTCTAGAGTAATGATGACAGGGTAAGGAGATTTAACGAAGGCGTGCTTTCTAATCGACTCTAAGCAATTCATCAGTGACACTGGAGGAGTTAGCGTCCTGCATTTATTTAATCATCATGTTGAGAAACCGGCCATGAGATGGAAATGGGAAGGAAAGTTGTACCTTCCATGAAGAACATGGATGCTATCTTTGGTAGAATTGGGCCATAGATCTAGCTCTATGCCTCGAACACCATTTTCGAGAGCTTTGATGATGGGGATCTCACTGCACTCGCTGTTGAGTTGATTTCCGACCAAGTAGGAGTTGTGGCCTGTATATATGAAATAATGTTGCATTGGAGCACTCATGTCATGGTGCACCTGGAATTTTTTTAGGCAAATAGTTAAGGTGTATGTATCTAATATGTATTCATAGTATTACATATTGCAACTTGTGAATAGGGAGATGTATGCAGCATTTAGTGAACCTTCTTCAAATGAGATGCAGCCATGGATTAGAGGAGATGTGTACTTGGAAAGCAATTGGCGATTGTTTAACCGCATTTACTCTTAGGCATTAACCGCATTACTAGTTTACCACTAGGCGGACACATGCACACAATCTAGCGTCATTTGGTCGAACTACAATTTATTGTTTTAAGGTTGAATACCAAAAAATATTACTGTATGAAGAATTAAAAATTCTTTTCTTTTATTATAACTTATTATCCCAAAAATAGTTCATAAAACATCTTATGGAAAAATTAAATGTTGGAAATTTGGTGTTTTGACCAAATAAATAATAATTAATATTTAATTAATTAATTAAATTAAATATTATATTATTGTTCTACTCGCGGAGTAGATGAACGTTGTGTATTTATATGCTCAAACCGATTTCCGGTGAGTGAGATATAAATGTTAAAAGATTGGTGGAGAGTTACTTCGGCTTCGGCCTAGGTCTGCGACTTCGGCCTCGGTCTCGGCCTCGGTCTAGGTCTTCGGCCTCGGCTTCGGCCTTGGTCCTCGATCTTCGACGTCGGCCTCGGTCTCGGCTTTGACCTCGGGCTCGGGCCTTGGTCCTCGGACTTCGGCCTCGGACTTCGGCTTCGGCCTCGGTCTTTGGCTTCGGTCTCGGACTTCGGCTTCGGCCTTGGTCTTTGGCCTCGGCCTCGGCTTAGCCACTTCGGCCTCGGTTTCGGCTTAGTCACTTCGGTTTCGGCCTATGCCAGGCCTGTGCCACTTCGGCTTCGGCCTATGCCACCTCGGCTTCGGCACCTCGGATGACTGCCTAGCTCAGCTGCATCCGGAAGAGGTTCTGAAAGGTGACTCTTCAGCTGAACAGTCAGGTGACTCTTCAACTGAACAGTCAGCCCTTTCACCTTTCGTCTCCACCACGACCACTAATAGTCTTTATGGCTGATTAATGCATTTAATGCATTAAAGTCCCTCCATAGTGAGCATCCAATAAATAGAAGGCTCTGCAGGCCATTCTAGGACGCACGAACACAAAGCATTTTGCATCCTTTCTTCTAAAGCATCCAGTTTTTCCGAGCTCAGTTCTTTAACCTTCTATTTTCCAGTTCGCCGGAGCTTCTTAGTGTGCGGTGCTGCTACTAAGAAGACGAGAAGTCGTTTTATCTTTGGGGACGAAGCGCCAAATCCGTGAGCACTACCCGGGGCGTAATTCGTCTTGCGGAAAGAGGGTTTCCTCGACTCGACTTCAAATTTTGTTTTTTTTCCCACTTGTAATCTTCGAGATTTTTCTATTGTAATTGTACGCCCGGCAAGTTGTAACTTTGCAACATTAAATACAGACAAACAAAAATCTGATTAATCAAGAAAAAGGAAGCAGAAATATCATGACCTAACAATGCTATATGATTCATAACGATATATTCCTAAATGAAAAAGAAACCCGTTTCCAATACGAAAAAATAAAATAAAACTTTGATATTAATTTTGACGGAAATGCTTTCCTACCTATTGTGAACTTACATAACTTTCTCATTTAGGATTAAAATTTTTTACTAGGATTTAATTTTTTTTTTTTCATAAGATTTATTTTTAGGTTATACATTTATGATAGTTTTTCTTAATTAAATATATCACCACCACGTTAAATATGTCAGGATGTGTAAGGGAGTATTTCTCATAGTTTAGATTGACCGTACTCATTATGTGTTTTCTTTTGCTTTTATCGGTTGGAGGTTCATATAGCGTGCATGCGTGTAAGTGTTTATATGAAGTAGTACTAAAACAAAAAAGTATTGGAATCAAAATTTTAATTATGTTAAAATTTTGTTTCGTAATTACTATATTTTCTAAAATTATTTGAGAGCAATTAGTTTGAGGGATATAAAATATGAGATCGAATAAAGTATAATAAAGAATACAAAGAGCATTTTACAAAAATGCTTATCTTTATTTGATTTCCTATAATAAATTTTTTCGTAAAATTTTGGAATATGAAAAGACAAATAAGTGAAAATGATAATTAATCATATAAAACAAATAAGAAAACAAAACAAGTTTATCAGATTCATAAATAAAGTAATGAAGTTAAACAACTATAAATGAGAAAATTTAAATTAATTTTCCTAGTCCTTGAGCCAGTTTGAGGTGTTCTTTTCTTCAGGCTAGAAAATTTCGGCCTAAATCCATCTTTTTCAGGCTATTTGGATCGAGTAGTTAGTTTTGTGCTAAATTAACATTCATATTTACACTGAAATTGCCTTGTTAAAGTTCGTATATTTGTTTTTCAGATTCATTTAAAAAAAGAAATCACAATAGTACATTTATTAACAATAGAAGAAATAGCTCAAGTATTTTCTCGATGCCATTTCTTGGAATCAAAATTGAACTTCTTACCGTCTGGAAATTTCACAGAATCTCCATCTACTAAAGTAGATGATAAAACTTCAACTACTTGAGTAGGTGAGATAAGTAAACTATAAATAAATTAACCACATACTATCTCAGACCATTTTTGAAGTTAGGAGAAGGTGGCGGGCCTGTAGATTAAATCCTAGATCTCTCCCTCTCTCTCTTTATACTCTCAAGCCCTTAATTTGTATTTATATGACCGTGTCAACATAATCCCTCTCCGTCCTGTCTGACAAGTCCCTTTTTTCGACACTTTAATAAAATATTAGATGGTGTTGGAATAGTAAATAAGTTGAGATTTTTAAAGAGTAAAGATAAAATGATTTGTAACGAAATATAATTAATTTATAATGAGATATAATGTTCAAAAATAGAAATTACATATTCCGTCGGTAGAAATTGCGCGTATTTTAGAGTTACGGAGGGGGGGTAAATGCGTAATGACCACATTATGTCCAAGCAATAAAAACAGTTGACTTTACCCTCATTTTCATTTTTCATTTTTTGTTTTGTTTTATTTTATTTTATCAAGAAGTTGACCAAACGAAACAGCAAAATGCAAACATTTTAATTTGACATAAACATAAACATAGGGGGGAAGGAAATGAAACCTGAGAATTGATGGGGGCATTGAGATGATCTTGGAAGAGAAAATCAAAGAAGTCGTCGAGGCTGAAGCCGTGAGGCCGGCCGGCGTTGGGGCGGCGGAGAAATACTTCCGCCATGATGGCCTCCGCGTGGGCGGCGGTGCAGCCTTCCTCCCCTTGGAACTCCGCCAAGAACTTCCGCAGCTGCTCCGCCGTCATGTGGTCCCCGCCGCCGGCGTATAGGGCGAACGCCGCCCTCACCTCCAGCGGGGCCTCCGGCTCGGTGATCTTGAACTTCCGGTTGAACCATCCGAGCACCCGGTAGTTGTAACTCCCCATTACTATACTTTCTCTCTCCTCTCGATCTCCTCTCTCCTCCCTCCCCTTAAATGTATATATATACTAATACTATTACTATTGTATGTAACTCGTCGAAGGAAGTGTTTTGAATGGTTCTTCCTTGGAAACTTTGTCGTTCGTGACAGAGTTATAGTAGTTAATACTTAATTGGATGTATCTAAAGTTTGTTTGTTTAATTTAAAACGAGAATTAATTAGATTAATAGTGAGGGTGGGTTTCTTTTCTTTTCTTTTTTCTTGGGAAGACTTTTTGGGTAATTGATCGACTTGGATCTAGAGAAAAAGAGAACCGTGTACAAAGAGTATTACTTTAATAATTTCATATGGTCCTTAATATATACTCTCTCCGTCTATGATCTGTTGGCCAAGTTGATTTTTGACTTTTTTTGAAAGTTGGTGGTCGGGTCAAAGTGTCAATCTTTATGCAAAAAAATATTAATCTACATGAATAAAAGTGCCAATTTTTAACATAATTATTTAACGAATAAAAAAATCATTTTTTAAAAGTGTCAATCTTTATGCAAAAAAGTGATAATCTATACAAATAAAAGTGTTAATCTTTTGAACGGCCACATAGTACACCCGGGCTCACCCAAGTGTGCCCCAATTTTAAATTATATTTTGGGAGTTTACTTTTTTTTTACAAGGTACTACGAGTGTTGTAGTACCCTGTAAAAAAAAAATTAAACTCTAAAAATACAATTTAAAATTTATTATCACAAAGCTCCAAAATTATTTATAAATTATTTTTGGCCAACAAATATGAATATTAATTACTAGGTAGCAACTAGGAAAAGAAAGTGAGAATCAACTGACCACTGCAAAATTTGTGTGTCAACGTGATATATATATAAGCCATAAGCACAATTATGTACCATAAGCATAATTTTGTATAGCTGTAAGTATGATTTTGTATAGCTTTAAGCATAATTCGCACTTCGCACACTAGGATTTATTTGCATGTGAATCTTTCCCTATATATATATATATATATGTCATGAAGATGCAACACCATAACTCCATACAAAATAAATAAAAAATATTGTGTTTAACACGGCAAAATAACATAAGAATTATCTCAAATAAAATGATGTTGCGCGTGCGATAGTTTTGCACTATAAAGAGGATTGCACATTCTTTTCAACTATTAAATTATTAACATTTCTTTATGAAATGATAATCTTCATGATCTCCTTGTCATATTTAGAGAGTATTTGACTGGGCTCATTTTAAAGAAATTTATAAGTTCTATTAGCTTATGAAATGTTTCAAAAAGCTTATAGATACAATGTGACAAAAGCTTACCAGTTGTCAAAGTATTTTATACTAATAGAGCTTATAAATTCAAAAAGATTAAAATAACTAAAATATATAAAAATAGGAAAACTTGAAATCTATAATTCTTTAAAAGTGAAATGTGAGAAGCATATCAGCATATAGAAATAGGAAAGAAACAATTAGATTAGAGGCAAAAAAATAAATACCTATTGGGCCTTAAATTTTTAGTCTTTTACCTACAACTTAAGAAAATTAGAAAATATACCTAATCTTTTGAGGAGGGGACTAATATACCCCTAATTTCAATTTCCCCAAAAAACAAAAAACACTAACCCACTCCCCCCAATTTCCCCTCCCAAACCGTAACCCATTCCCCCAGCCCCCATTTCAAATTGTCAGACGCAACCTTTCCCCTCCCCATTCTCTCTCAATCATCGACGGTTCATCTCCCCACCTCCTCTCTTGTGAAACCTATCCTCTCTCTCTTTTCCAAAACCTTTCCACCGAAATCCATGGCGACCAAGACGCGGAGTTCGAAGAGAAAATGAAATGGAAGTGAATTGGAAGCCCAGCACGCCGGAGCCGTAGAGGAACAGACGACATAAGCTCCAACAGAACAGGAGGAGGAGGATAGGCCGAGCGGTTACCCATTTTTCGAAGCATAGGTACGAAAATTTGTGAATTTTCGGGTTACCCATTTATTTTTTTTGGTAATGGCTGAGTCCAATGGTTGTTGGTGATTTGAATTGTTAGATTATTTAGGTTTCGTGGTAGAAAAATAGTTTTTTAGCCTGTTTGTTGATTTGCATGCAATTTGGGGTCTTTTTTCCTTGATTTTAGGGTTTAAGTTCTTTATTCTAGTGTTCAATGTTACTGGGTTTGGGCGGGATGAAAAAAATAAAAAAAAATAATGGATTCTCGTGTTAATGGTGTGAATTTAAAAATTCTTATAAAAAGATGTAGATAATTGTGAGAAATTGTGAACTCCTACTATATGTATGGTAAGAATTTATCATTTCTTATACCCTCTTGGTATTAGTTGTATGATTAAATAAATTCTTATGTTATGAGGCAATGACAGTGCTCATTTTGTGAGAAATGATCAGTTCTTGCTTTTACATGGTGAGATATGACCATTTCTTCCCATATGTTTCTAGTCTCTTGAATATTCTGTCTGAGTGGTTAGAATTGATCATATACTTACAAGCTTAAATTCCTGTTGTAAGAGTTGTCAGCTTCTTACTGTCGGAGTTGTAAGAATAGTGAGAATCTTATTTGCTTCATACACATCCGTTATAACTTTGATTATTTCCATTTGTCTACCTTATATGCAAGGTTGTAATATTAGTTAAATTCTTATGTGAAAATACATGGTTTTTTTGAATTCTTCATTTTTAAATGGTGAGAACTGATCATTTCCCCCAACATGTTTCGTGTTTCTAGTTTTTTCATGTACTACGGTAGGAAAATATCGCCTTCTCATTGTCTCAGTGGTTGTAATTGATCATATTCTTATGAACTAAGGAAACTGGTAGTAAGAATAACCAAATTCTTATAGGGTTGTAAGAAACTGATGAGTTCTTCATATGTTTATGGTGTGAAAATAATCATTTCTTATTACGTGTTTCTTTTCTACTGCTTTCCTGTACTGTATTCTTACCATGGCTCCGTTTTATATGCAAGGTTACCTGGACATACAAGAGGTTACATTTGCATATAATTTAGGATTCATATGCTTGATTTAAAGCTTTGTATGCTTCTTCTCCCATTTCAGTGGTACTAATATGCTAAGAATTTGTCATTCCTACCATTAGATTTAACAAAATTGTTGCATTAATCAATGAATATGGATTTGCATTTTTTACATTCAGTTCTAATGATAAGAACATAAATTTTGACCATACATCTGCTAAAATTGATTTATCGGGCATCAGGATAGAAAGAAATGCGCATTTCTTACGATGATCATGATAATATTGATCAGTTCTTACCACTTTTATCATCAGTATAGAAAGAAATGACCGTTTTCCTACCATAAACATACTGATAAAAGTAATTTCTCAGCATCAAGATAGTAAGAATTACTAAATTCTTTCTATCTTGCTGGACATGAATAAGTCTGATATCGTAAACAGTAAGAAATGATCAATTCTTGCCATCACCAAAAATTCTTACCATTCTGATAGTGATGATTGATTTTTGTCTCTATAACTGGGTATGTAAGAAATGATCAATTCTGACTGTCAGAATAGTAAGAATTTGATCATTCTTATCATTTTGTTTCAGTTTCCTCGACATATTTTAACCATGTTTCTATTATATATGCAAGGTTGACTGGAAATACCAACGGTTGCATCTACTTGACAAGCCCACAAAGTTAATTTCTGAGGGTTACGAGACCATGGCGGGGGACGTGAACACAGTCCTCAGAACAAAACTGACCAAACCTGAAATTGTCATGGTTTTTTTGGACTTTGCATCTTTTGTATTCCAAAGACTATATCTTACGATGATTATGAAGTATGTCAAAATTCTTATAAACGCATTGTACTGTCATTGTTGGAATTGAAAAAATCTTACTTTGCTAATTCTTAAGCTATGATCAATTCTTACTATGGTAATTCTTATGCTATGATCAATTCTTTAGCTAAGAATGTGTCATTCTAACCATTACGTCCAACGATATTGTTGCAAACATGAACGAAAATGCTTTTCCGAGCATGAGGATGGTAAGAATTAATCAATTCTAACCATTATTGTTGTATGAATTGATGAATTCTTACTATGGTCATTCTTAAGCTATGATCAATTCTTACTATAGTGATTCTTAAGCTATGATCAACTCTTACTTTGGTCATTCTTAAGCTATGATGAATTCTTAAGCTAAAAATGTGTCATTCAGTGATAATCAATTAAAAAATTGTTGAAACACATTTCTGAGCATGAGGATAGTAAGAATTGTTGAATTCTAACCATTGTATTTGTCCCTGATTGATGTCTCGTGAAGTTGATAGTAAGACATGATCAATTTTTATCATAAAAAAGGATACGAATTAATATTTCTTAACCACTAGTTGTATTCGGGATCGAAAATTTGTAGGTGTGGCCGTAACTTGGTAATAAATTTTAATTTATTACCATTGTATTTGTCCCTGATTGATGTCTCGTGAATTAATTCCCAATTCCCAGTTCCAATGCATTTGACAAGAAAAATAATAGACCAAAGAATCAATCGAAAATTATAGGCCGCTACAAGAGAACAAACACTACATGAACTGCAGAATAAGAGAAGAGGGAAAATGGAAGAAAGTCAACCTTGCACCCAAATCCCAAAATAAAATGGAAGCATCATCAATTCTTCTTATCCGTCTTCTTTCTCCTCCTTAACCAACACAATTTTTTTCACCAAATTTTTCTCCCAAATATCCCCCACATGACCAGCCTTGTTTCCAAACCCGACTTTAGGGAATAACGCTCTATTCACTGAAGATTTCTTCAATTATCCTCCAAATTAACCAAACCCACCTCAAGCTCACACACACAAACACGATAAAAGCATGATTGGGAGATCCGATAGCGAATACATGAAGCAGTAGCGGCGAGCCTCCAGAAACCGCGGCGGCCACGGAGCTACAGATCCACCACAGAATCGTGGTTCTCGAATACGTCGAGTGAGAGAATGAGAGGGAGAGGAGAGAGGAGAACATCCAATTCAAATGGAGAATTGCAGAGCCGATCGAGCGAGAGAGAGAGATAGCAAACTTTGAATTTGAAATCTAATCTAAAGGGGGTGGAGATGAAGAGGTTTAAAACTAAATACAGTTGAGGGTATTCTAGTCCCATCTAGAAAAGTTTAGGTATATTTTGGTATTTCTTAAGTTGTAGGCAAACCTTTAAAAAACTTAAGCTAAATAGGTATTTGACTATATTTCCTCATTAGATTATATGGTAAAAGAGTAATATCTTGAAAAATAAGTTAGGACTTAGGACATACTCCCTCTAGCTACATCACACTCTAAATGACACATTTATATTATTTTACACTCATATATATTCAAATAATGTGTCATTTAGAGTGGGAGAGTGGGACGAAGGGGAGTTATATGTATTTAATTTTCTTAAGAGTTTATAAACTTTTGGAACTTATTTTTTTAGTTTATTTTGTCAAATATTTTTTTAAGAGTTTATAACCTCTCAAACAGTTTATAACTTGTTTTGAGTAGCTTACGCAATAATATTCACACACATTTAAACAAGATAGATGTTAATTTCATGGCAGACGTGACTCAATTTTTTTTTTTTATTTGCTTTGTTTTATTTTATAATTTAGGCATAACTTGTCAAATCCTACACTTGCCCCTTGGGTATGAATCCACTTAATTTGGTCCCATAAGCGAAACATAATTAAAAGGGGGTTATGCAAAAATTCCAAAGTTAGATAAGGAGTAATGAAAAATACCAAGACTTATACTTTCTCCCATCCATTAGATTTAGCTCACTTATTAAAATATATTTGAAATATAAAATAATAAAATGAACAAATGATAGGGGACAAAGATTTAAAAGTGGCTACCCTATTTCTTACTCGGTCAACACAATCTTGAGACTATGCATTCCCCTCTTTTGATTAATCATTTTATCTATTATTCCCTCAGCGTAAGTCCTTTTTTAGGTTGTCTCGTTCAAGACAATACATTTTCTTATGGGACATTATTTGATATACCCATTTAAATTTAATCAAATAAAATTATACCCACAAACTTAAAAAACTTAAGTTATACCCAATTTTTATATTTTCGGACCAAATTGCCCTCAATTTTTCAAATTCGAAAATGGGTAGTTTTTGGGTGAACCAATCATCGCGCCTTTCGATGTAATCAAAACCTCCTGAGCGACCCTCCATCTTCTTCATTTCATTTCACACAAACAAAACCTCATCTGCTTTCTCTCTCTCCTCACTTCCATTCTCTGAAATTTTATTCTCCCGGAGACAAGACTACTCTTTTGAAGCCCACCGGTGCCGACGTTCCGGCCCAAGAACCCTCGCATCCACTGTAGCCGCTGAAAACTTGTTGAAATGGCCGCATCTACTTCAAATCGCGATGAACAAGTTCATCAGGTATTAAATCCGACTGGGTTTTTTCTATTTCGAAGAATATTCTGGATTTTTTCGAATTTTCTTAGTTTTTGAAGGTTTTTTCTGGTTATTTTGAACAATGTTGAAGAATATTTGTTTTGTATTTCTTGATTTATGTTATTTGCTATATTTTATGCTGAAATCGCAACATGCAAGCGGAAGTTTTGTTAAATTTTGATTTTTTGGGTGATTTTCACTATATTGTTAGATATTTTAGTCGTTTTTTTTGGGTATTTTGTGTGGTGCAACAGTAATGTTCTTCATTTTCTTCGTCTTTGTAGTTCTTCTTCGTTTTTTGCTTGATTTTCTCTGTATTTTGGCAGTTTTTGGTTGTTGTGGGTTGTTTTTGAGTGGTTTGTCTGTTTCGGCTTGGCCCAGTTGGAACACTTGGCATTGTTTGGTCGTTAGTTCTATCATAAATAAATGTTCTTTGTTTTGTAGTGGTTCTTGTCTGATTTTTTAGCGGTTATGGGGTATGGTGGTTCCTTAGCTGTTTTCCGGTGGTTATGGGTGGTTTCTTGTCAGTTTTTTGGTAGATTGTCTGTTTCAAGTTGGAACACACTTGGAACACTTGTTGCTTTATGATCGATAGTTCTAACTTTTTCCTAATTAGTTCCAACTATTATAATAGTTCCAACTGTATATTCACATTTTATGCCATCTTTTTGAAGGTTCGATGGACTTATCCGAGGGAGCATTTGGACGATGGTGATAATTGGAAGTTGCTTTTAAGTGGAAAAGATACCATAATTTCATAAATAAAGAAGAGGATTCTGGAGGAACATGATAAAGAAACTCTTGATCTGATGGAGAAGTCTGTTTTTAAGGATTTAATGCGATACCCCAATGTTATTAAAAAATCTGCTAGATGCATACATTATGTTGTGACGAAGGAAGCTATCAAAAAGCCAGACCCATATCCAATGGTTATATACTACAAGGTGAAGCAAGCCATGGTGAGGTTTGGTCCAATTGGGTTTACATTGGTGACCGGCCTACGATTTGGAAAAGCGAGATTTGATCCCTACGCTGATCATCCCATACCTGAAGACTCTGTCTACACACGGATTTTCAACAACAATCCCATTTCTCCAAACCAGCTGTGGATGTGGTATAGGGAGAAGAATAACTTCGACCGTGTCAGTGCTGATGACTGCTTGAAGATTTCTAAGGTTCAGATTGTTGCTCACATCGTACTGGGCCTGGACGCCACCAGCACGAAGGTTCCAGATTGGGTATGGGCTTTGTTCGAGCAACCCAAAGAATGGGATAGGTTCCCCTGGGGCAGCATCTCTCCTTCCAAATTCTGCTGAAATCTTTGAAAGGTGTCAAGCATAACATTCCTTCGAAATCATATCACTTGACTGGGAACACTCTGGCATTCATGTTATGTTTGTTTACATTAGTACATGTATTACAAGTTTTATGAAATTATTAAATGTTTAAAATTTGTTTGTTATTTGTAGGGCTGGATTTATAAGGCATTCCCAGACTTGGGAAGGGCATTTAGGGGAAGGCTGCCCAGAAATTATCGTCCTCGTGGCTTGCGGTTCTGATTAACACGTATTTTATGTGCATGTCAAGTGTATTTCGCATGTGTTTTAGTCTCGATTTATGTGCTTAAATGTTAGAAATGCTAGGGTTTCTTAACTTGTAGCATACTTTATACTTTTCTCGTTTTCTCTCGGTTTTTGATCTATTTTTGTAAGAATTGGAAAGAGCATTCAAGTAGCTAAGGATCGAGGGCCGGAAACAAGGAAGAAACAAGCTTAATTAGAGTGAAAATTATGTTCAAAAATGTGGAATTTCAAGTTATATAGCTAGGGTTTCACTAGTTTGATTTCATTTATATTTTTCTCGTTCTCTCGAGTCTTTTTATGTTTTTTGCAGGAATAATGAAGAACTTATTTGGCCAATTAAATTACACCATATCGAATAATAGTTCGTTAGAAAGCCATAGCAAAAAAGCAGATCGAGAATCGGAGTTCGGACGAGAAAAAACGAGCGAAAATGGCAAAGTTGCGCAAGGAGAAGGAAGACCGGCGACCCGACCGGCGACCCAACCGCCGGTCCAATGGGCCGCCGGTTCCCCTACTCCAGACCACCACCAGCTGTAGAGAATCCGGCAACCCAGCCCCGGCGACCCACCAGGCCACCGGCGGTCCATTGGGCCGTCGGGCAGGTTGGCTGCCCCTTCTCACTTAAACTCATCCCGGTTCACCCTGACTCATCCCGACTCGACCCAAACTTGATTTTTGATGTATTTAACCCCTAAATTCACCTCCATTTGAGTATCTTTTCATACTTTAACATTCTTAGAACCCTAAAATTAGATTTAGACTTTCTACTTTGGTATTTTCAAGATTTATGGAGCTCTACTTTGTGGATTGAAGATCCAAGACCATATTCTTCTTCCTTATTGAATTTTCTATCTTTTGATTATGGTTTTATGGATTTCTTATGGTTTAATTTCCTTAATCATGTCTAGCTAGATCCCTTTGTGATTCCAATTATATGTAGATTAGGGATAAGTGATGGGATTAGGCTTTAATTATGAATTTATCTTCTAATTTTATGTTCATTTCTCTTGGGGCTATGTTTTATTATGTAATTGTGATTGATCACCATAGTTGCATACCAAGTGTTTGATCTAAAGCTTATGAGGCTTAGATTAAATGCTAGGATCAAGAGATTTGTATGCTATAGAATAGTAGGGTTAAGAAACTCCATAAGCTCTTTGGAGTTAATGAATTGCTTGATATCTTAGGAGGAATTAGGCCTTTCATTAATCTACTTGATTTCATTACAATGAGAGTTGAGTGAATCATACTTAGGAGGTTTTCCACATGAAATTGGATTAAAATGGCTAATTCTAGTTAGAGTGCTACATTCCTATCACTTAGACCTAGTTGAAGTATAATTGGAGTCACTTTCATTTCCTATTGAATTTATTTCATTTGATTACTTGTTGCTTGTTGCTTACCTTGTTAAATTTCAATATTGTTACTTACTTTCATTGTCATTAGTTTATAGAACAACACAAAAATATGCTAGTTGTGAGCTTGGATAGTAATTGAGGTAGCTAGATTACTACTTGAATCTTAAACGCCAAAACATTCCTTGTGGATTCAACTCGATTATACTAAATCGATTATTATTGCATCTATCTTACCCTCAAAAGTGAGAGCGATCAATTTTTGGCGCCGTTGCCGGGGAATGTTTAGTTTGAGTTTCAATAGTTGATTTGGTTATTAAGTTACTAATTCAAGCATTTGTTTCTTTTTATTTTTGTTTTATAGGTATAGAGACTCTTATGAAGGAAATGGAAGAATTTCGAGCATGGAAAGAGGAGCAAGAAAGAAAGGCCAATGAAGCTCAACCACATCCTCTTAATCATATGTTCCAATCTCCAACGGAATAATTTCAAGGAGGAGAGTGGGGGACAATCAATGCCAACAATTTTGAGCTCAAATCCAGTCTCATCCAAATGGTTAAAGACGAGCAATTTGGTGGAAGTCCTATGGAGGATCCGAACGCCCATCTTAGCATGTTCCTTGATATTTACGACACCATTAATCTAAATGGAGTCTCAAATGATGTTATTCGCATGCGAATGTTCGGGTTTTCTCTATGGGATCGTGCCAAATATTGAAAGGATTGAACAAGGCCAACATTCACACTTGGGAAGATTTGTGCAAGGTCTTCCTCTCCAAGTACTTTCCACCCTCCAAAGCTCAGAGGCTCATCTCCGGCATCTCACATTTTTCTCAATAAGGTGACGAAACCTTGTGTGAAGCATGGGAGCGATATAGGGAGCTTCTAAGGAAGTGTCCTCAACATGGCTTCAATGAGGGTCAACAAATGACTAACTTTTATAGTGGGCTAACACCTCATACACGAAGCATTGTAGATGCTACTTCCGGTGGGTGCCTTCTCAACTGAAATGCAAAGGAAGCTTTGAGAATCATTGAAGAGATGGCGGCTAATAGCTATCAATGGCCAATGGAGAGGGCCCCTTCTAGAAAGGTTGCTTCGATGGAGGATGAGAGGTATGAGGCATTAGCATTAGAGCTTGCTATTATGAAGAGAAAGTATGAAGATGAAAGAAAAGCTCAAATTCAAAGGGTTCAATCTCAAGAGAATTGGGAGTTCAATGGAAGGGAAAAAGTGAGTTTTGTGGATCAAAGAGCCTATGAGAATTATAATAGGCAAGGGTACCAAGGAAATTTCCAAGGAGGCCATTCTTATGGAAATCAAGGGGGTGACTCGTCTTACTACCCTAACAATAGGAATCAACTCAATCTTTCCTATGGAAATCCGAACAATGCTCAAATTCCACCTTCCGGATTCTCCGTCTCTCAAGGGGGGATAGAAGAGTCTAAGAAGACATCTCCTTCTATAGAGCAATTGATGCAACAATTGGTGAGCAATCAAGGTCAAATGGTTACTCAACAACAAAATTTTATAGCTCAAACCGGCCAAAAGATGAATGCATTAGAGAATTCGGTGTCAACAATTGCTACCTCGGTGACGACTCTTGCTAAGCAAGTAATGATGCTTGAAGGACAAGTGAAGCAAATAGCCAACCAAGTGAATTCTCTACAAAAGACCAGAGAAGCTTCTAGCAAAGCTCAAGTGAATATGAAGCAACAATGCAACGCCATTCATGTGGTAAGTGAAGTTTCTCCGACGCCTTTACATATGCCTTGTGGGAAATTTTTGAATCTTGCTAAGAGCAATCTTGTGGAATTTGATGAGTCCGATCCAAGAATCATAGATCTTTGCCCAATTATTCCATCTATAGAAGGTTGGACAAAATGAGACATTCATGATTACTATTCAAGAATGAGGATTTCCAAGGCAATTCCCTTTGATGAGCGTCTTGATAAGCTAAAAGATCTACAAAGAAGGAAGGATGCTTATGAAGCTTCAAAGTTGAGGAGTAAACTTGGTGCTCAAGAACCTATAGAGAATGAGAGTGTTCACAAGAAGAATCAAAAAGGTACTCATTCTACTCCATCTCCTAAAGTTTCTCAAGAGCATGTTGAGTTGAATAGCATGGATAGTCTAGCATCTCCCTTTAAGTCGATTGATTAAGATATGCATGAGAGGAAGGGTGATATGTTGGATGCTTTTAAGAAATTGGATATCAATGCTCATTTCATTAACTTGTTAAGTAGTATGCCAAATTTTGAAAAGTTCTTGGAGGATGTGGTTCATAGGAAGGTGAAATTGAATGATTTAGAAACCATTGTGTTGTCGGAAGAATGTAGTGCTCATTTACAAGAGAAGATTCCGAACAAGAAGAATGATCCCGGAAAATTCACAATACCTTGTGAGATTGGTGGTTGGAGGTTTAGCAAAACTTTGTGTGATTTAGGCTCAAGTGTGAATTTGATGCCCGTTTCTGTATACAATCGGTTGAGGATTGGTAACTTTGAGCCTACTTCAATGTCACTTCAAATGGCGGACCGCTCAATCACACATCTAAGAGGGATTGTAGAAGATGTGCTTATCAAGGTTGGGAAGTTTATTTTCCCGGTGGATTTCATTATCCTTGACATGCCGGAGGATTGGGAGACTCCACTCATCCTTGGATGGTCATTTCTTGCAACAAGTCGAGCTTTAGTTGATGTGCTTGAAGGGAGTCTCATCATTTGAGTAAATGAAGAAAAAGAGACATTTTATATGTCACATGGTTCAATCAAAGGTGAAAAGCCGAACAAGGTTGGAGTGGAAAGTGAGGAGTCGGTGCTTGATCGAGGAGGAACGTCATTCAAAGTCCCTTGAAAAGGGCAAAAAGGTATCGTCGAGCTAACGACGTTAAACTAAACGCTAGTTGGGAGGGAGGCACCCCAACAACTATCCTTTTTTTTTCATTTTAGTTAGTTTCTTTAGTTTGAATTTGGTTTTTGTTTCTTATTTTTGATTTAGTCATTTCTCCTACCTTTTCTCTATTTCTATGTTAATACTTCTTATTTTTAAGTTCATTTATACTTCACAAGTTCCATGTGTTTTATTGTCAATGCATGAGGTCGAATCGTGATGGAAACGAGTGAAGGAAGAGAATCAAACCGATCAAGCAAGCAAAGGATTGAATGGCTTTCAAAACCACATTCAACATAGCTTTGGACCTTTGTGAGTGTAATTTAAATTTCTTATTATTCTTTCCTCCAAACTCATTTTAGAATTTATTTTCCAAAATTAGTTTGGGGGAGGGGGGTAGGATAAGGAATTTAAATTACTTTACTCTTGGTTTTTCAAATTTCTATGTGATGTGGTGTCATTATGATTTCATTGATTATATGCTTAGGCTTGCTTGATGATTGTGGTTGATTTGGGGTTAAATGAAAAATGTTTGTTTGAATGATATTTGTTTGTTGATGAGTTTGGGTTGTTGAGCTTAATTGATGAAAAAATTATTTCTTGTGTTAATGTGGTTTGGGATGTGAGCTTATAATGGAGAATCTTTGTTGTGGATGATTTTGTTGTTGATTTGAGCTTGAATGCAAAAAATTTAGAATATTGATTTTTTTTTAATTGAGTAATGAATGTATGCTTGCATGCTTGATTGCGGAAGCACGTATTTGTCATTCCATTGTGCATAAGAGGGAGATGCTTATGATGAAATATGGAAAATGTGGAAGTGTTTTGAGATTTTTTTTCAAGTTAAAGTCAAGCATGATTAGGTCATTTCACGTGAATAACTTGAACGATTGATCTTAGGAGGCACTTAGACTCTAGGCAAAAAACTTAGGAGGATTTTGAGCCTAAAAACTATGCATTTTACATAGTTAATATCCTTACATGTGAGCTTGATCTTGCATTACATTTTCTTTGCTAGAACTTGACTTAATACTCATGTTAAAAGTGCTACATGTGTGCATAATTAGAAGATGATCTTAGGCCATCATTGCATAGCCTATTTTCCCTAAACACTAACCTATCTTTCATTACCATTGTTGTCCCATTTTGAGCGTTGTATTTTCTTCTTGAACCGGATGATAGGGGGTGAAAGATGGTTAAGGGAACCTTGGTGAAAGTTGAAATTCATGAGGAATGGTGGGTGATGGTGAAGGGTCTTGAGATTGATTTTGAGTTGAAAGAACACTCCTATAAGCTCAAATTTTAGAAAAGAAAAGAATAAGAACAAAGTTCTTAGAAAAAAAAATAGAGAAAGTAAGAACAAAGTTCCTACAAGAAAAAAAGAAAAAGAAAAAGAAAGAATAAGAGTATAAAGGAGTGTTTCTTTTGATGTGATTAGATTGGTAGAAGCTTGGGGTTTCGTTTGATAAAAAGGGTTGGATAAGGTGGAAGATGAAGAAATTCATACTTTAGAAAGGTGAAGAAAGGGGGCAAGGGTGCTTAGATGAAAATTTAAGTCACTTAGCCTAAAACTCCCAACCTTAACCAATGTCCCTACATTACAAGCTTAAGAAAGACCTTTTTGATCCTAATTTGTGCATGCATTGTAGTATTGGAAACTTGAGTTGATAGGCAAGCTTATGGTTAAAGTTATGTATTGCATGATTTCGATGAGTGATTACCCTTTCTCCTATATTGAATGATCGAGTGATACACACTTCTTGTGAGGTCTAGGGTTGAATGTGATTGAGTAATTGAGTTCTAAGCTAGGATGGTGAGTGATTTTATGAATGTTTGGCTTGACATGAGAATTTTCTTGAGCTAAAATGGTTTTGGAAATGAAATGAGGCATCGATGAACTCGAAATACACATCCCATACGTGTTAAGTGTTTCGATTGTTCGTTTCATTGTTCGGGATGAACAATGGCTTAAGTTTGGGGGAGTGATTAACACGTATTTTATGTGCATGTCAAGTGTATTTCGCATGTGTTTGAGTCTCGATTTATATGCTTAAATATTAGAAATGCTAGGGTTTCTTAACTTGTAGCATACTTTATACTTTTCTCGTTTTCTCTCGGTTTTCGATCTATTTTTGTAAGAATTGGAAAGAGCATTCAAGTAGCTTATTTTTATCTTACAACTTACAACAATTGGAATTTTTTGATATGTTCCAACAGTGCCATGTTTTGGTATCTCTATCTAATGATATGGTATGTATTATGTTGAAGGTTCACGAGCGGTTGGAGCAAGGAGATCAACGGGAAATATGTGAAGTCTGTCGAGCCCGAAGGGATGCCCTTCGCCCTTGCCTACAACGCAAATCGCCTAGTGAGGATGAGAGCAACGGTAGGAATGGCCGCCCAACCACAATTTCCTTGCCTTCCAGTCCCACCGAGGTCAGCCCATGTGCCAGAGGGGACCAGTGCAGCTGCAGAGCACGATGAGGCAGCCGATAGGGATGAAGCCGTTTACACCCTGACAAGGAAAAGGAAGCGAGCATTGGTTCAAAAAATCTCGAAGAAAGTCCGGATGGAGATTGAGGGGAACGACATACTTGCCCAAAAAGTAGCAGGTATTGTTGTGAAGAGGATGACCGCTCTATTATTTCCAGAGCGTGTTGAACGAGCACCAGTGAATGATGACCGGATGGAAGCCACACAAGTCCATGAGGATGAAAACACCAAACAAGTCCATGTTGATGAAGGCACCAATGAAGTCCAGGAGGATGAAAACCACACAAAAGTCCAGGAGGATGAAGATCAAGAAGAGGAAGAAGGTGAGGAAGAAGAGGAGGATGGCCAAGGTAAGGAAGAACATGAGGATGGCCAAGTTGATGAAAATGAAAATGATGATCAAGGTGATGCCAATGAGGATGATGGAGAGCCTGGTGGAGCTACTGATGAAGTGGCCATGTCTGAAGATTTGGGAGGAAGGAAACATAAATTGGTGCTCAAATATTTGTCAATTGTTTTTTATGGAAAAATTATAGCTTCTTTTAACCTCATCTTCTTGATGTTTCTCTTGTGATTGATCTCTTGAACACAGGTAGATGAACCATTTGATGAGGACACCCCCCTTCCCCGAGCTATGAGCAGACGAGGAAGGAGAAGGAAGAACTACTTCAATTCCAGCGCGATGCATTCGAGGAATCGCAGCTCAACTTTTGCACTCTGGCGGCAACGGTAACTCCAGGCTCATCGAGTGCTTCATCGGATGAGGACCCTCAACCAATTCTTCCATCTGCCCCGATCATCAGGTATACAAGAGCAACAAGAAAGAAAAAACCTGCGGCGGTGTTGAGGAGTCCCTTCTTGGCAAATGATGTCTGTGGTACAGACTTCCAGCGCTACATGAAGGGTCCAAAAGAATTGTAAGTTTACCAAAATGCTAAACACAATTTTTTTAAACATGAAAATGATCTCATATTGAAATTTACTGTTTAATTTCAGGAGGAATATTAGCTTGCCGTATGGAGTTGATCAACCTTACTTTCAATGGATACAAGGCATGAAGAACAAGCTTGAAAATGAGCACATTGACCCATACGTTATGATTCTAGCCACAAACCCCAGAATGGCTGGAATCTGAAATGTGAAGCCAAAAACAAGAATCATGGGGCCGATGTTCATGGTAACTGTTCCCGTTTTTATTTTTATTTATTTACCTTGTACATATTAAAAATTATTGCTCACAATTAGTGTGCATTGTCAGCGTGTTGTAGATGATGTGTGGAATAAGCTTCAGCGGGTGGGAGAGATCAACTTTGAAGAAGAAGAAATTGTACAGGAGGTAGAGCTTGAAGACCTCTCCTGGTGGGTCCTCAGAGAGATGTTGACTTGGGGCAACCTCGATAGTTGGCTGGATGCGAATGAGGTAAAATTATGCTATGATTCTGAAGTTGGAACAATTGGTACAGTTGTTCCAACTCAGTTGTTACATTACATTACAAATTGTTCCAACTCATTTATTTACAACTAATATGAAACATTTTCCAAATTGTCTGTGAGCAGGTCATTTGTGTGTGCTATTTCAATCAACACTGGGCCACATGTGTTCTGGACTTGGATGTATGTACACTGGAGATATGGGATAACAACCAGCACAAGTTCACTGAATACATATATCAATGCGGTGTATCAAACGATATGTGATTAGCAAGATGAAATAACCCCAAGACAGTGACCAATTTGTCCTTGCTTGAAAACACTGCATCTTTACAAAGTTTGTCATCGCCAATGCCTTCATTACCTATATTTTCTTGTGCTTTAGGTTGTTTCATGTCAAACGATGCGCCAGGGATGCTCCACAGCCCAACATACTCACGATCTCCCTCGAATGCATCATTCCTACTGCCTACAGATGCCACATTAGGCCGAATGTTGCCGATCGGTATATTTTCAAGGCTGTCCATGTCATCAACTGCACGATGTACGGACGCAACGGATGTGTCATGATCACCATCACTATCATGTTCACCCTCACTATCGTGATCACTATCATGTAAACCCCAATCCTCATTCCATTCTAAACCCATGTCGAAATTCCCGCCCAGATCACAATCGATATTCCTATCAATATCCATGTCCCTGGCCTTGCACATATTCCGATCCAAATCCCATTCTAAATCCATGTTCAAATCCCTGTCTAAAGCCGTATTTAAATTTGTATCCAAATTTTTTCCCAAACCTCGACCCAAGCTTGTTTTCCCAACCCGAGAAGCATTAGTCACCGGAGTTGTGCCACTAGCCAACCTTTCTGCATGGTCATTTATAGCCTCTAATAATTCGTCATTTATCAGAGCTGTAGAAACATATAATATAGGGGCTTCCAACTCATTCAGAACATAAGCTAGTTCAAAATAATCTGTAATCTTCATTCTAGCAGTTCGGCCGGTAGCGGACTTAACCAGTGCAACTACTTTATACACATACTTACTTTTGGGCTTCATAATGCGGATTTGAATCCTACTCAACAAATCAGTGAAAATAGGCCCGGTGGGTGGTATAAGAATCAACTCTTCTTCAGTGCCAATGTAAGTTCTATCCTTTTCGGACCACTCCACTCCATGGGCAATCAATATGTTTTTAGGCCGCATCTGGAAGAAAGGAAATGACATATCACAAATTAGATCAAACATAATTCCATCACAGTCGTAGTTGGAACAATTGGATCAATCGGGTATCACGGTTCCAACTGTTCAATGTATGCAGGCGTCGGAAGAGTTGGATCAATCGGATGAAATAGTTCTAACTGTGCCATGCATGCAGCATGTGGAATAGTTAGAACCATTGCACACCCGATTGATCCAACTCTTCCGACGACATGCAATTACATTTAAACTCAAAATCAACTCAGATACAACCTTACCCATCTAAAATTAGCTACGGATGACGATAATTTATAAGCTAAATATTCACATTCCACATTCAAATTCAGATAAACTAGCCTAGCAATTCACGAATTTACCTTCAAGTCAAAAGCCGCCATATCGATTTGCCGTCCAACCAGATATATTTCAGGAACCTAAGCCGCCGGAGTCGAGCTCATCAGGGATATCAAATCGAGAAGGGGGAAATTGAGCTGAGAGAAGAGTTTACTTTTTCGGGAAAGTGAAGGGGGGTAAATATTTCGAGCAGAAAGAGGGAGGGAGATGAAAATGGGAGTTGAAAATGGGAGCTGAAAGAGGGAAAAAGGTAGGGGAAAAGAGCAAGAAAAGCGGAATTCATTAAGGGTATTTTCGTCCGAAATTGCAAATGTTAGGTATGATTTATACTTTTTATCTTCGCGGGTATAATTCTTGTCGCCTAAGTGAAAAGGGGTATGAGACACCATTTCACTTTTCTTATATGGAAAGAATTGGATATTTAATTCACCAATTGAGCCCTTATTTTACTTAATCAAAGCTCGAAACAACAACTAATTAAAACAATTCAGTTAATAAAATTAATATTCATTAAAATAATGCTAATCACAACTTACTATCTTTGAGCAATTTATTTTTGATTCCCGTGCCTAAGGATGACAATTGGGTACGGCAGGCACGGATAGTTGATATCTATACACATACCCGCGAACGAAGGCTATACTCATACCCGTACTCGCGACCCACGACGAGTACCATCTGCCACACATACCTACCATCCGTCGGGTATCCGCCGCCCAACCAGAAATTAACAAATTCAATATCAAAAAATAAATTATATATAATGAGACTTTTATTGGCCTAGTTTATGCATTCAGAACAAAAACAATATATATATATATATATATATATATATATATATATATTGGGATTGTTGTGTATAGCTAAAGCAAAAACGTGTTTTAATATATACGACATGTATTCCACTGGTAACAATCACCTATCTGAATAAATATATTAATAAGAATAAGCCCTATATCTCATGTTTTAGAACACGTGGACGGCTCGGATGTCAGGGAGATCACGCAACGTTCGATAATAATTATGAGATATAAATAGTGTCACAATCGAGATAGCTTGGGAAAACTATCGGTTTAGACTGCAACATAATGGTAGTGGCGGGTCTCAGTCGCTAGTTATGTCGGTACGGTGGAACGTATTGATAGGATCAAGTGAGATAAGGTTCTTCTGATACTGACCCTAGCAATATGTGAAGAACTAGAGATCTCGGGATTTAGAGATATGATCTTAATCTCGATATGCTATTAGAGATATATGTGTTGTTCACTGTTACTTTGATTTGCAAGATAAGGGTCTATCGCAACATCCCTGATGACTTGCCTCTTGGGTAACATGAGGGCACATAGTATGTTAATTAGTTATATCGAGACACCGTGTCCGTATTAGGTTGAGAGATATCCCCTCAAGGAGTTCACAAGGTTTATTATACCAAGTCATGCATGCTGATTAAGTTCAGGTATAATAATAAGGGGTGAACGGGTACTACTTGAGGAAAATAAGATATTAATTAATTATGAGCAGTCAGAGGAGCTCTAATTAATTAATGGATATCGGAGTCATTAAATACGGGGATAGCTCTAAATAAAGTATCAGCCCCAATCTACAAATTGGGACAGAGCGGTGATTCAGTTGTGATTCTTTAGTGGAATGCGTCACAGCTCTAATGAAATAAATGTTCTGGGTTGATCATGGTTATTTCATTAGGTAAGGCTAAACTCTGTCTGGTACATAGATCCCTGGGGTGGCCCAAGAGCTCTTCAGGAAAGGAATTCAAGGTATTATTGAGGGATATCAGTTTTGGACTGAAAAGAGGCATTATGGGCTTGAGCCCAGTAATGTAGCGCCTACTGTAGTGTAAGGGACGCCAGTTTCCTCTTCTGGTGTCCATCTGATCTCAATAATTGCACTCTGGTTAATTATATAATTGTGGAATAAATTAATATCTAATTAATTAAGATTTATTCTTAATTAAGGAATTAGATAATTAATTTAATAATTATATATATTATTTTCCTTATAATAATTAGGATTAATTCTAATTATTTAATTAGAATTTGTTCCGGTAATTATTAACTAAACCGGGCTTTAATTAATTAAAGCTCGTGACTTAGTGGACAAGGAATAATAGGCGCCTATTCCTCCTATAAATAAGGAGAATGAAATTCTCAAAACCTAAGCTGAAGCAGAGGGAGAGAGACGCCTATACTGCAGAGGGAGAGTTCCGGTTCCAAAGTTCCTAGACACCCATATAGTCGAAGAACTTCGAGGAAAGGGATCACACCTCTGTAATCTAGACCTGTAGATTACTCCGTCAGCACAGATCTGAGGTATAATTTGTAAAACTCATTTGTATGATTTAGTTGCATTTAAATTATCACATCCAATTCAAAGATCTAGTGGAAAAAAGGAATGCTTTCAAGTAGCAGTTCCATCAATATATATATATTTAATTATGAGTATTTTTTTTCTTTTGTCTATTTTAAAATAAAATAGGAGTATGTAATTTTTAGTACTTCCTCTGACTCATGATTACTGACCCATTTTCCTTATCGAGCCGTCTCAAGATTCTTGACCCCTTTCTATTTTTGAAAATAATTAACACAATAATGGTACAATTAGTAATCCCTTATTACAATTAGTCTCTAATTAAAATGAAAATGTAAAAAATTAAAACATTAAAACTAAAAAAAAACATTTAATAAATTTACACACACAGGTACACAACAAGAAATCTCTCTTCTAAAAAGAAAAAACAAGAAATTTCAGAAATCTCTCTCGGTAACCCGTCTTCCCTAACCCTCTTCCCTGTTTTCCCTTCATTCTTGAGTCGCTGGCCGCCGGAGCCACCTTTTCTTCTCCTTCGCCGGCGGCCCGAACGGCACCACCTTTTCTTCACCACCTTTGCAACTCGAGAAACGGCGGCGGGCAGAACTCGCCACGGCGATGAGAAAAGAGAAGGGGAAACTGGTATGGAGGCGGCGACGCCGGCAAGAACTCAACGGCAATGAATCTGGAGAAAATATAGCGGGGCAACTAACTTCAGGAACTAGGGCTCTTGATTTAGGGATTTTTGGTGTGAATGTAGAAGGACACCCGTTGGTTCCAAAAAAATACATAGGGGCAAAGCCTTTTCATTCTCGCCGGCATCGCCGCTGTAGCCGGAATTTTCTGGATTTTTTAATCTTTCTTTTCTGGGTTCCTTCTCTGGAATTTTCCATTGTAGGTGTGGGCGATGTTGGAAATTTGGTCTTTGATCAAATATTAATATTTTATATTAAATTTATTTATTAAATTAAATAATAAATTATTGTTCTACTCTGAGAGTAGATGAACGTAGTATATATATATGCTCAAAAACAATTTGTGGTGACTGAGCTATGAATATATGAAGTTTGGAGTTTGGATGAAATTACTTCATTTAATGAAGTAGAGTTTGTCCCACATTGAATAAATATCATTAACTTATGATTGTTTAAAAGTAACTGGATAAGTGGGCTAAATATCAAGTGGGCTTAGTGGGCAAGAGAAGTTGGGTTCTCTTCTTCGAAACTTGCTTTTGAAGCTATGCTCTCAAAGCTTGGTTTTGAAGCTTTACTTTCAAAGCAAGTGTGTTTTGCATCCGGAACGCTTGCAAAGCGCGAGAGAGCGGGAGCTCTTCTACAAGTGCATGAGAGAGCAAAAGCGCTTCTGCAAGCGTTTTAGGAGATCGGGAAGCTCTTCCGGAGCGTGAAGCTTTGCACTCCAAAGCCGGAGCATGAGCTTTGCTCCAAAGCGAAGCTTTGTTTCAAAAGCGATATGCAGTCATGCAGAGTGTTTTGCTTGTAAAGCAAGTGTGCTCCAAAGCTTAAAAGCTTGAAGTTCAAATCTTGAGTGAATCTGTTTTGCTTGTAAAGCAAGTGTGCTCCAAAGCTTTTCAAGCTTGGAAGTTCAAATCTTGAATGAATTTGGACTTCAAAAGTGACATGCAGAGCGTTTTGCTTGTAGAGCAAGTGTGCTCCAAAGCTTGAAAGCTTGAAGTTCAAATTTTGAATGAATCTGGATGAGTACCACGTCCAGGTACGTCCATTCAAGTTCCTCCATTTGTAACTCCCGTAACTCCTAGGGGTTACAAAGTAACCTCCCATGGAGGCTTGATAGCCATCATCGGATGCATTAATTCCCCACTTGTGAGCAGCCTATAAATAGAGAAGGCATGCACACTTCATTGACACACAAACAAACAAGCATTCTACATAGCATCTCGAAGCATTCTCTCCTTCTTCTTTGAGCTCAATCTCTCGCCTTTGTTCTAGTTCGCCGGAGCTCTAAAGTTTTGCGTTGTTTCTATTTTAGAGACGAAGATGTTTTATCATTAGGGACGATACGCTATTACCGAGAGCACTATCAGGGCGTATTTCATCTTGCGGAAAGAGGACTTTTCCCGACTCGGCTATTTTTCTATTTTATTGTAATCTTCAAGTGTAGTTGTAATCTTCATTTTATATTGTGTAATCTATGCCGGCAAGTTTCCAATACTACATTTTTAACAGGCAGTTTCTGATGGATTTGTATACTAGACAGCAGGCCTTTTAGCTTGTATACATGTGGTTCCATATTTCACTAACAATTTCTTATCTGATTATGTATGAATTGTTTGTTAAGCATTAAACATCTATCCATTATCTCAAAGTTATAGGCTATATGGTGTGTAGTAGATCACGGAAGACCGTAGTAGCCGGTGTCTCTTGAGATATAAACAGTTATCACAGTTGAGATAGTTTCGGATAAAACTATCGGTATAGACTGTAGCATAAATAGATAAGTAGTTTGTCTTGGTTACTTGTTTATGCTAGTACGTTGATCGTATTGATAGGATCACGGTGAGGTAAATTCTTCTATTCTGACCTAAGTAGAAGAATCAAGACCTCGGGGACTTAAATGTTATTTAACGTAACACCTTAACTCTAATTGAGTGACTAAGGGTGTATAGTTGTAGTCTGTTACTTTGATTTACCATGGCTGAGGGTTCAATCATTGCAATCCAAAATGACCCGTATCTTGGGTAACAACTATAACTAGTACGATCCTTAGTGCAACTACAATAGAGCACCGTATCCTGGTAAAACAGGTTGATTACATCCCCTGTGGAATTCATTAAGGATTATCATACTAAACCCTGCAGGTGGATTAAGTTCCAGTATGATAAATAAGGAATGAATGGTACTACTCAGGAATTTAATAAGATGTTAATTAACAAAAGCAGTCAGAAGCTTTAGATTAATTAATGGATATAAGATATCTTAAATACGGGGGTGATTTAAGTCTAATAATAGCCCTGAGCTCAACAGGGATAAAACAGGTAGTTCAGTATTATTACTCTAGTGGAATATTTTAATACTTATGATCTGAATTTTATTCTGGGCTGAATATAGAGAATTCAGAACATTGGGAGGCCTACTTTTATCAGCTAGTAGATCCCTGGTCTGGCCCAATAAGCTCAATAGGTCACAGTTAAGAAAGAAAGGTCTGATCATCATCAAAGCCCAGTGAGGGACGCCTAAGATGATGATGGGCGGCCATGTCTTGGTCTGTGGGTCAAGACTGCAACTTAAGCCCATTCTCATCTTCTATATATTCACTTAATGCCTCTAGATACATAAGACATTGATCTCATAATCAAGAGAGGCTAGGTTTAAGTGATAGAGAGAGAGAACACGGCGGCGGCAGTGGTACAGCTGAGGGACGACGTGTGTTATTTCTTCCGTGGCTGAATTCGTAGTGTGTTGTCCATCCAACATCGGATTCGAGCAGGGAAACAGATCAGAAGATCTTCAAGCGAGCTCTCACACGAAAACCAAGAGGTATATCGATTAAACATCCTATGATTGTATTTAATTCATAGGAGCATGATAGGATTGAATCGAATTAATCATAACCAAAAACGAATCCTTGGGCGCATGAATCGTTCTTCACTGATCGGTTCCTTCAATTGGTATCAGAGCCAAGGTTATTTATTTTCGGCTCTATGGTTGATTCGATTTATATTATGCATGATTTTAATCGATGGATGTTGTCGTATGTCGCTTTTCGTGGTGTTAGTCGTTTTTCGGTGCCGGTTTGGCAATTAAATTGTAATTTTAATCGCGAGAAAATAAGGTGCGATTTAGATTAAGATTTTTTTTTTTTCATTATAAACTGTTGTACGGAGATGAAGAACACGAAGAACGAGGAAGAACACCGATCGGACAACCGCCGCACATGGTGGCGCGCGTGTCACACGCGCCGATAATAGCGCATGCGATTGACAAATTCAGCGGCTGTTCGTCTTCTTCTTCACGATAGAACCCTGGTTTCAGACCAAGGTTCAGGTCGTTGATGTTGGAGGAGGCGAACGGTGGGGCTGAAGGCGTCGGAACACGTGAAACATGACGGGCTGCGGCGGAACCCTAATTAGGGTTCGATGTCTGCAGCAGCTCCGCCGGCGTGCATGGTGGTTCGAGGAACGCTGCTGCAGAGCCCAGACATGGACTCGATACAGCAGCAGTCGACCACGGGAGCTGCAGCGGGGAAAATCATGGCAAAACCCTATTTAGGGTTTCAGCCGTGAATCTGCTGCAGATCGACGGCGGTGATCCTGGCGGAGGTGAAAGTCTGGACGAGGAGCAGCGGCTGAACAAGACGACAACACAGCAGCAGCAGAAGAACGGAGGCGGCGATCGGCGGCGAAGCCTCAGCTGACCGATTGCAAATCGCGAATCGCGATTCAGGCCTGTGCGTCTGTACGCGAATGGCTGAGCCTCTGCTCGTACGAGGCTGGGCTCGGGTGGGATGAGGTAGGTCTGCTTCGGGGTCTGCTCATCGTGAGTTCGGTGGTCAGCGTGCGAGGTGGACGAAGGGCTGAGATCGGCAACAACTTCGCAGTGCGCGAGGTCACTTCGGCGGCCCTTCTGCGCGTTCGAGCTGGGCTCGAGTTCGACGGGTGAGCTCAGCTTGAGCTTGCTCGTTACGAGCTCGGCAGGATCGAACGCAGTTCGGGCTTGGGCGAGAGTTCGGGCTGTATGGTGTCGGCCCGGCCTGGTCAGCTCGGCCCGAAATTAATGAAAAATTAGAAAATAAATTATTTAATTAATTTATTTATTTTTCGGGTGGAACGGGAGATCGAGATGATGGATTTTGAAGACCGGAGCCTGTTCCGGAATTTATTTTATTATTTTGTAATAGAATAGATTAGACAGGAGTAGTCACACCACGAAAAACGAGTTTTATTTTTGTTTTTATCTCGTTTTTCTCATCAAAGCATGCTATGGATGCAATTTAAATTTAAATTAGCATGTTTTGCCTGTCAAGTTGAATAAATTGCGCATAGTCGAGCATGTTTTAGGATTGTCAATATAAGCATGATTAATTTTCTTGCAAGCGTGTTTTATTTGTTGCGTTTAGAAAATTATGCTTAGGGTTATGTGACAACATGATCTAGCATGTCGACAACCTTTTGAAAGAAAAATACTAAGCGGATAAAAACATTTTATTAAAAATGTTAAGACCTCCATAATTTGATCTTAATGTGAAGTTTCGGTAAAAGTGTGTAAACGTCCACACGAACGTGGCTTGCACATTTTATCGAAATAAGTTCACTAGAGTTAAGATTTCTTAACAAAAATGTTTTAATCAAAATGAGTAGTGGGAGCCATTTTAAGTAAACGTCCACACTAACGTGGCTTGCTTAAAATAGTAACTATGGATTTCTCTAGAGTTTTGATTAATAACAAAGACAGCTTAAGGAAAATGGTTTAATTTTCTAAGTTAAGCTAAAATTATGGTTAATAGCTTAGATATTAATTATGATACAACTCCCCAACGGAGTCCCTTTCTTAATTAATATGGTCTAGTAAGGTTCGACTATTAATTTTATTTGCCATAAGGAAATAAGGTTGGCTAGAGAATAAAATTAAAGATCCTTGATCTGGTCAAGTAACGAGAACGTAAACGTCCACACGAACGTGGCTTGCGGTTGGCGTTACTTGGGCTGTTGAAGGTTTCGTTAAATATTGGTTTATCAAAAGGTTACAATATTTACATTACGAATTTATGCTTACTCATTTCTTACGAGTGTCCACATATTTATTATTTTCAGATATGACTTTAGGCCCGTTGATTAATGTTCTCACTTCGAGTCCTTTCGATGGCTCCAACTTTTTGGAGTGGAGAAAGAATCTCGAAGCTGTCCTAGTTGCTGGCGAGTACACTGATGTGCTCGCACTTCCTGCCCTTCCTACTCTCACTGAAAGGTCATCTCAGAAAGATAGAGACGATCCTAAGAAATGGCATGAAGCGAATGACAAAGCGAGAGAAATTGTCATGTCTTCACTGTCGGGTGGGATGCAGTATATGGTAGGCCATTTGATTACTGTATCCAGTATGATCGAGACTCTCGAGGACATCTTTGATGATGACAAGATGCCCAACATTAAGTTGGATTCCGCAGCGGTCAAAGTTGCGGAAAAACAGTTGGGATGCACTCTAACATTGAAAGATGTGGAAGAGAGGATCAGAAACAACAGAAAGCAGAGAGCTTTGCTCAGTGGGAGCAAGAAGGACGCCGAGATCATGGGGGCCGAAAATGACATCAAGCCGAAAGGCAATGTTAAGGCCACTGGCGGCGTCAAGAAAGGGAAATGGAAAGAAAGGTGCTTCAAATGCAACAAGACGGGACATTGGAAGGTTGACTGCCCTCTAAAGAAGAAGAATGGAGGTACGTCTTACTCATTTGTAACTGAAACATGTTTAGCTGCTAGTTCTACCCAAACTTGGGTAGTAGATACGGGCGCAACTGACCATGTATGTTACACCTTGCAGGGGTTTCTGCAGAAAAGGGAGCTGAGTGAGGGCGAGATTACCATCTCCATGGGCGATGCATCGAGAGTTGTAGCTGTCGCAATTGGAGATTTTCATTTTAGTTTTGGACATTTTATTTTTGTTTTGAGAGATGTTTTATATGTGCCGGTGTTTCGGCGAAACTTGATTTCTGTTTCGAAACTTTATGACGATGGTTACTCAGTAGTTTTTGATAGTGGTGTTTCTATCATGAAGAACAATGAGATTATCGTTTCTGGTACATTATCTGGTTCTCTCTATACTATAAATTGTCCAATAAATGCACCTTCTTCTTCAAATAATGCAATCTCATCATCAAACCCTAAAAAGAGAAAGAGTTCTTCTCAAATGAATCAAACCTATCTTTGGCATTTATGATTGGGTCACATCAACCAAAAGAGGATTCAAAGGTTGGTTAGTCATGGTATTTTGGAACGATTCCAAATAGAACCATTACCAACATGTGAATCTTGTTTAGAAGGAAAGATGGTGCTAGACCTTTCAAAGCCAAAGGAAATAGAGCTTCCGAGTTATTGGAATTGATTCATTCTGATCTGTGTGGACCGATGTCAACACAAGCTCGAGGAGGTTACGAGTACTTCGCTACTTTTATTGATGATTATTCAAGATACGGTTATATTTACCTACTTCGCCGCAAGCCCGAATGTTTTGACAAGGTCAAAGAGTTCAAATCGGAAGTGGAGAAGAGATTAGGTAAAAGTATCAAGTCATTACGATCTGATCGTGGTGGCGAGTACCTCAGCACTGAGTTCAAGACTTATCTGTCAGAAAATGGGATTACGTCCCAATTGACTACACCAGGAACACCCCAACAGAATGGTGTAGCTGAGAGAAGAAATCGAACTCTTTTAGAGATGGTTAGATCGATGATGAGCTATGCACCTTTGCCAATTTCGTTTTGGGGATATGCCCTGGAAACAGCATGTTATCTCCTCAATCTAGTACCTTCTAAATCGGTTAGTAAAACTCCTTCCGAATTATGGAGAGGGCGCAAGCCCAGCTTGGGTCATATTCGGCTTTGGGGAAGTCCAGCACATGTACTGAATAAGGAGGCCGATAAATTAGGTTCTAGAACTGAGGTTAGGCTATTTATTGGATATCCGAAAGGAACGAAAGGTGGCTACTTTTATGGTACTCAGGATCAGAAGGTCATAGTGAGCACTAATGCCCGATTCCTAGAGGAGGACTATATAAGTAAGCACCAGGCGAGGAGTGATATTATGCTCTATGAGTTGAGAGCAAAGGCAGCAAGTGATCCAACTCAGCCAAGTGTACAAGAGGATGTACCATAAGTAACTGCACCGATTTCCGACACTGAAGTTCCACCGGCGCCTCGTCGCAGTGGGAGGGTTGTTCGTCAACCCGATCGGTTCATGTTTCTAGGCGAGTCCACTGATATTCTAGTTGGTCTTGAACATGAAAAGACCGACCCCTGGACTTACAAGGAGGCAATGGAGGACGAAGATGCGGATTCTTGGCAAGAATCTATGGATGCTGAGATCGAATCCATAGTAGACATAGATGTGTATGACCTTGCGGAGCTGCCAGATGGCAAGAAGGCCATTGGTTGCAAGTGGGTGTACAAGAGAAAGAGAGATTCTGATGGAAAGGTTATGGCCTTTAAATCTAGATTTGTGGCGAAAGGATGCACTCAGCGTGAGGGCATAGATTATGAGGAAACATTTTCGCCGGTTGCCATGATTAAAACCATCAGAACTATCTTATCCATGGCAGCGCATTTAGACCTAGAGGTTTGGCAGATGGACGTAAAGACTGCGTTCTTGAACGGTTATCTTGAGAAAATAAGCATATTTATATGCGCCAACCTGAAGGTTATGTGTCTAAAGGCCAAGAGCATCTCGTATGGAAGCTCAAGAAGTCTTTGTACGGACTTAAGCAAGCTTCGAGATCCTGGAACATATGTTTTGATAGTGTGATCAAATCTTATGGATTTGTTCAGTGTTCATACGAGAGTTGT
Organism: Mentha longifolia; assembly: GCA_001642375.2. Taxonomy (NCBI): domain Eukaryota; kingdom Viridiplantae; phylum Streptophyta; class Magnoliopsida; order Lamiales; family Lamiaceae; genus Mentha; species Mentha longifolia. Next base: position 20,181,385 of record CM038117.1, read on the forward strand.
GTTTACAGTTTCAGTGCGGATGGAAGCATGGTAATCTTAGTACTATACGTAGATGACATACTTCTCATTGGCGACAATGTGAACGTGTTATCAGGCGTAAAGGGTTGGTTGTCTGAACAGTTCAAGATGAAGGATTTGGGAGAAGCTGCTTACATCTTAGGGATCAAGGTGATCAGAGATCGCCAGAAGAAGATGTTAGGCTTAAGCCAAGCTTCATATATTGATACTGTGATCACCCGTTTCAGCATGCAAAATGCCAAGAAGGGATTTCTTCCTTTCAGGCATGGCATCGCTCTATCGAATGAGATGTGTCCAAAGACACAAAATGAGATAGACGACATGAAGGCTGTACCGTATGCTTCAGCGGTTGGAAGCCTCATGTATGCAATGCTGTGTACAAGACCGGATATCTGTTATGCCGTAGGATACGTGGCAGGATATCAATCTAACCCTGGTCAGGGACATTGGACGGCGGTAAAGCACATCTTGAAGTACATCAAGAGGACAAGGGATTATGTGCTGACTTACCGGTCCGATGAGATGATCCCGAGAGGGTATACGGACTCAGACTTCCAGGCTGATCGAGATGAGAGGAAAGCTACCACCGGTTATGTGTTCACCTTGGGAGGTGGAGCTATCATTTGGAGGAGTGTGAAGCAGAAGTGCATCGCAGACTCCACCATGGAAGCCGAGTATGTAGCTGCTTGTGAGGCTGCAAAAGAGGCTGTGTGGCTCAAGAACTTCCTTCATGAGCTAAATCTGGTCCCGAGTTTGCCCAAATGTATCGCGGTGTATTGCGATAATTCTAGTGCGGTTGCAAACTGTAAGGAACCCAGAGCTCACAAGGCGAGTAAACACATTGACAGAAAGTACCATATTGTGTGAGATTTCATACAACGGGGTGATATAGAAGTGAAGAAAATCCCTTCAGCGGATAATCTGGCGGATCCATTCACAAAGAGCTTGACAGCCAAAGTTTTTGACAAGCATGTCGATGGATTAGGGCTGCGGAGCCTCCCACACAATTAAACTTTAAGTATAAGTGGGAGAAGATGTGTAATAGATGCTAGATATAGACATTTGCCTATTGTCACATTGTATACTAAAAGTTTGCTTTAGTATAAGTGGGAGATTGATGGATTTGTATACTAGACAGCAGGCCTTTTAGCTTGTATACATGTGGTTCCATATTTCACTAACAATTTCCTATCTGATTATGTATGAATTGTTTGTTAAGCATTAAACATCTATCCATTATCTCAAAGTTATAGGCTATATGGTGTGTAGTAGATCACGGAAGACCGTAGTAGCTGGTGTCTCTTGAGATATAAACAGTTATCACAGTTGAGATAGTTTCGGATAAAACTATCGGTATAGACTGTAGCATAAATAGATAAGTAGCTTGTCTTGGTTACTTGTTTATGCTAGTACGTTGATCGTATTGATAGGATCACGGTGAGGTGAATTCTTCTATTCTGACCTAAGTAGAAGAATCAAGACCTCGGGGACTTAAATGTTATTTAACGTAACACCTTAACTCTAATTGAGTGACTAAGGGTGTATAGTTGTAGTCTGTTACTTTGATTTACCATGGCTGAGGGTTCAATCATTGCAATCCAAAATGACCCGTATCTTGGGTAACAACTATAACTAGTACGATCCTTAGTGCAACTACAATAGAGCACCATATCCTGGTAAAACAGGTTGATTACATCCCCTGAGGAATTCATTAAGGATTATCATACTAAACCCTGCAGGTGGATTAAGTTCCAGTATGATAAATAAGGAATGAATGGTACTACTCAGGAATTTAATAAGATGTTAATTAACAAAAGCAGTCAGAAGCTTTAGATTAATTAATGGATATAAGATATCTTAAATACGGGGGTGATTTAAGTCTAATAATAGCCCTGAGCTCAACAGGGATAAAACAGGTAGTTCAGTATTATTACTCTAGTGGAATATTTTAATACTTATGATCTGAATTTTATTCTGGGCTGAATATAGAGAATTCAGAACATTGGGAGGCCCAGTTTTATCAGCTAGCAGATCCCTGGTCTGGCCCAACAAGCTCAATAGGTCACAGTTAAGGAAGAAAGGTCTGATCATCATCAAAGCCCAGTGAGGGACGCCTAAGATGATGATGGGCGGCCATGTCTTGGTCTGTGGGCCAAGACTGCAACTTAAGCCCATTCTCATCTTCTATATATTCACTTAATGCCTCTAGATACATAAGATATTGATCTCATAATCAAGAGAGGCTAGGTTTAAGTGATAGAGAGAGAGAACACGGCGACGGCAGTGGTACAGCTGAGGGACGACGTGTGTTATTTCTTCCGTGGCTGAATTCGTAGCGTGTTGTCCATCCAACATCGGATTCGAGCAGGGAAACAAATCAGAAGATCTTCAAGCGAGCTCTCACATGAAAACCAAGAGGTATATCGATTAAACATCCTATGATTGTATTTAATTCATAGGAGCATGATAGGATTGAATCGAATTAATCATAACCGAAAATGAATCCTTGGGCGCATGAATCGTTCTTCACTGATCGGTTCCTTCAGTTTCTTCATCGGCTTTTTTCGTGGCGGCATAGAGGCTCGCCATTTTGTCGGTCAGGTCCTTCTCGGCGAAGAGGACCTTGGAGTTGAGGCCGTAGACGGAGCTAGACGAGGGCCCACATGATTGACGGCTGGGGGTTGGCCGATTTGCAAGCCTCGATGACGCTAACGAGGCTGGCGACGTTGTTGTGGACGTAGGAGGCCAGGTCCTTCATGCCGTATCCAAGAACGGTGACGGTGAAGAGATGAACTCGAAATTCGGAGGAGCCCGATTCAGCGTCGTTTTGGGTGACAAACAATCTATCGCCGGCGATGAGAGTCTCGAAGCAGAATTCGGGGGGATTTCTTGAGGAGCTCCGCCATGGGCAGGGCGGCGGGGACGGCGTGGTAGCGGAGGAGCTGCCTCATTGTCAACGGCGGGAGGGAGAGGTTGGAGATGGCATAGTCTTGGATGGCGAAGACGGTGGTTTAGGGGCCGGAGAAGATAATTAACAGTAATTAAATAAGGAGAAAAAAAATTAATCATAAATTTAATTTATATTAATTATTTATATACTATTTAACATTAAATATAAATACATAACACACACTCTCCATAAACACAATACACTTAAAACACTAAACTCTCCCGTCTTAATTCTCGTACCGAAAAGAAAGAGATCAATGATCGTGAACTAGAGAAATTATTTATTACTCCCTCCGGCTCAAGATTCGTGAGACCTTTCTTTTTGGCATTTTCGGCACGCATTTCCACGCTTCTCGTTGATGAGTTTTAAAATAAATTTTTGAGGTATTTTTCTTTTTACGGGATACTATGACACTCGTAGTATCCCGTAAAAAGAAAAATACCTCAAAAATTCATTTTAAAACTCATCAACGAGAAGCGTGGAAATGCGTGCCGAAAATGTCAAAAAGAAAGGTCTTACGAATCTTGAGCCGGATGGAGTAATATAAAAATAATAGGCTAGATCGAATAAAAAAATACCACTACTATTAATTCTAATTATAAAAGAGAAATTATTTATTAATATAAAAATAATGGGCTAGATCGAATAAAAAAATACCACTACTATTATATATAATTATAAAACCGGTCCAGATCGAATATAAAATGTAGAGATTCGAACCGGGTCCAGAGTCCAGAGGTATTGGAATACCCGCGTAAACACCAAATATCACAAATTCCGCCGTCTCTCTCTTATTCCGCCATTCTCTACCGCATCTCTGCCGTATCACTGCAGTCTCACCACCGCCGTCTCACTGCCGTGGCACCGACGCCGCTGGCACGCCCCCTACCCACTCTCAACCTCAGACTGGATTTCGTTCCTTTTTAGCTCCAGCGAATTCTGTACTGGGTTCTCGAAGCTTTGGTTTTAACAGGTAATTTCAAATGACGATGACAAATAAATGCCCCCTTTAAACTTTCTCAGTAAACGAAAGTAAGGCGTGGTTTAATTTTCTTCTGGTGGGGTTCTGTTGATCAGCATCCTTGTTGAATATCGTTTATATATTTCGGCTCATTCCTGGTTTGATTTAAAATTTTGAATACCTTTTTCCATTTTGCTTTGTATGTTACAAAATTCTTTATGATTGATTTCTGTGTTTTCCATATAAGGTTTAGAGCTAATTAGTGATTTTGTGTTGTCATTGGAGAACTGATGTTTGAAGGAAAATTAGCTAGCTTTGTTATGATGGTTGATGTTGAAGTTCTTGGTAATGGGAGGCAAGAAGCCCAGTACTATTGTTGTTCTGCAATCATTTATCTATTTGAATTCATAAGTGAAGGGCACTACTGTATTATTATGAATATTCCACCTTAAGTAAGAAATAGAGTGGCTGAGTGTATTCATAATGGGATGATAATGTTAATTACTACTCCCTCCGTTCCACTTATATAGGGATAGTTGACTACACTTTTGTCTCACAAAAAGGCAGTCAACTATCTGTTTGATTTTTTTTTGTTCTTTGAAATTGATTGAAGGTTTTTTTTTTTTTTTTTTTTTTTTTTTTTTTTTTTTGCCTTTGAGATTGGAATATTGGGTTTTGGTTTTTCTTTCTGTCATATTTCTGTTTTGTCCGTTTTGACGTGATTCTATGAAGTTATTTGGGTAGGTTTGGCAGGGGCATTTGTGATTCACACTGATGAACGGTCGAAAGTAATCTCGAAACTTTTCTACTTAGTGGCCATTTAAATTTAAAATTTTACTGGTGTGATTGAGCTAATTTGACAGAGTATATTCGTTATACAATCTATTTTATTAATTTTGTGTATCTGATTGCTGTGACTTGTGATCATAAGCAAAATTTCTAAGAATTTATCGGTATATTCGTTTTCTTTGCTTCAGAGAGATGATGAGATGTCAATGATTAGTGAGATTATGCTCATTATTTAATTGAAAGTGAAATGGGAATGTTCTTACTGCAAACGACTATCTAATTCCTATGTGAACTTTGGATTTTACTGGTTCGAGAGTTCCTTGGATCCCTAGGATCTCTTTAAACAAAGGATGAAATAAGGTGTGAAAATAATCTAAGACAATATGTATGATACAAATGGACAACTGATGACTTCGTAAAATGCAGCCTCTCCTAATTTGGAGGGGTTGCAACTGCTCTATGCTTCATTTTTCTTTGCGGAGTTATTAACTCAAACAGATGCCTTTTTCTACCTTGAGCCTTTTGGATTTTTATAAATTATAATATCTCCAATGTTTTATAGGAAGTCTAACTGGAGTAGTTTTGTGATTATTCGTACTGTATAATGTTGTCAGTCATTGCAGCTCTACAATTAGGGCCTTGAATATTTTGTTCATTCTCACAAACTAATGTTGTGTTTTTGTGCAGAGATTGAAGCAATGATCAGAGTGCCAGTGTCTTCAGGCAGAAGAATGAGATAATATTACAGAGAATAGAGGTTGCTGTTGTTGTTGTTCGTCTGCGGTAACTGAGCTTAACAGGTCACCTCCGTTCTTTCATGTAAGTGCCACTTCGTACCCCTTGTGCGCTTCACCACTAGTTTAACTCTTAACCTGGCCCTTTTTTTTTTTTACCTTGATTGGTTCTAGTCTTGATTGGTCTAATCGTACTATCTCAGGGGATGTTCAGTATATGTCAGTCTAGGATTGTCATATCTTCTAGCAGAACTAAGTTATGATTATGAATAGTAAAATGCACCCCAGATAAATTAAACATCCACGTCACAGTTATGTAAAATAGCTTCTCTTTTCCTATTGTTCCAATCAAACCCCATCTCTTAAGATTATGAGCAAAGTATTCACCATTCCTGCGTTCGAAACACCGATTGTTGAACTGCTGCCTAGCGCTTAGGCAGCCGCCTAGGCCGATCTTATTGAATTTTAAACTTATGAATAGTGTAGAATATTGTTGAAAGTATACATATAACAAACACGTATATATGTATATATCTATGAGTTTACTACAAACAAATATTTAGATAAAACATATAATTATTTGCACAAAATAAATTGTATAGTCAGGTATGTGTTTGCAGTAAATATGGCAATATTGAATTAATATAGATAATACTCATTCTAGTTATATAATCTAGCTAAATTATCAATAATAGTGGGCACAGTATGATAATGCTACTAAGCCCAACAGAAACTAATTTACCATTAAAATTTCGGCCTATGAAGTTGGAAACAAAAATTTACTAAATTAAGAGGCAAAATCCTTTCTCACTACCGCTCCTTCTTCTTCATTTTCTTTCTACAATTCCCCCATATATGTCAGCGAAATAAAATACTCCCTCTATTCCGCCCAATTTGACGAGTTTTATTATTTTATACCTCACATATATTCAAGCAACGTGTCAAACTGGGCGGAACAGAGGGAGTAGCAAATAAAAATTAACGTCCATGCACTATTCTTTCCCAGGGTTTTCATTAATCTCACAAACTTAAGTCTTCAACTTCTTTTTTCAGCGTTATAGTGCCGAATTTTGGCTACCCTAAAGCACTATCTGAGCTTTGATCCAAGAGAATATGATATGAAGGTTAGTTACTACTGGATGAATCTTTTTGGCTGACTTAAAGCAGTATCATAATTTTGGAAACCTCTGAAATTTATTGGTTGTTCTGTAATTGGAATTTTTCTCGTGAAGATATTACGATTATCTGAACTTTGTCTGTAGGGTTTGCTAAATGATTGAAAAAAACTTAATTACTAAGAATAACTTTGAAATTTCTATATGATTTGAGCTGAAAAAGAACTTCAATTTCTTGATGATTGTTCTTTCTTCTCTCAATTTCACTTCAGATGTTCCATCGAAACAATACAGGAGCCATTTCCAGTTTTTTTTTTTCTTCTAAACAATTAAACATTAAATTTAAAGACTGCTTTACGAAGTACTCGAAGCTGAGACCTCTGTTCTCAAGCATTAACCCCTACCGCTAGGCCAATACATGCATTGTACATAAGAATAAAAGATATTTAGCTCTGTAACTTAGCAACCTCGTATTAAGAAGACAATCATTCTCTAAAAACGAAACGATTTGAAGAAAAAAATGTTGAGATTATTTGAAGCAATGGTCGGTATATAATAGAATGAGAAACGATTCCAGAATTTGAATTTGAAATAAAGCAACAATTTCGAATCATCAAATTTCACCTCCAATGCAAATAATCAAAATTTTGGCTGGCAAAAAGACTGGCAATAACTTTTTCAGGAACAGACTCTTGAGAAATAGACTTAACAGAATAGTCTGGAAGAAAAATGGGAAATGGGGGTAAAACCATTTAACTCTTGGGCCTGCTTAGTATTGAGGGTTGTGAGAGGCTTTTAGGACTTCCAACGAGTCATATATGCATGAAGCTAGCCTTCTGGATTGGGAGTTATTATAATGACTTTTGATGTCCTAACCTGGAATTCATGATCCTGGCAACTGTTTTATGCTTTTTTCAGTTCTTTTCATCCATTCCCGCACAGTCCTCATCAAGCTAATCTAACTAATCTAATCCTTCACAAGCTCTTGTAACTTTTTTGAATGATTTGATTCAGAAATGAGTAACTTGCTTCAAAAGCTGGAACCTTGGCGATACAGTATGATTTTGAATAGGTCTTTTGATGCATAGTAGGATCACATGAATAGTGTTAGAACACAGGAATGGTGAATACTTTGCTCATAATCTTAAGAGATGGGGTTTAATGTACCAATAGGAAAGAGAAGCTAATTTACATAACTGTGCCGTGGATGTTTAAATTTTCTGGGGTGCATTTTACTATTCATAATCATAATTTTAATTGGATAGAATAAAGAAGGTTAGGCCTGAACCTGCTTCTAGTTCCTGTCTTAACTTCATACTGATGTTCTAAAGTTTTTCATGCTCCTTTTATGTTGTTCTATTAAACTAGTATGATGTTGATTTATTCAAGTTGGTCCTCTGACCAATTTTTAGTCAATGCAGTGTGTCAGAATTCTGTATCGAGGATATTGTTCTCTTACCGACGTGCCAATTTCTTCTCAAATAAAATTTTTTGTCCGCCTGGGTGAAATTGAAACAGCACGAAAGTTGTTTGATCAAACTCCACATAAAAATATTGCATCATGGAACTCTATAATATCTGGCTACTTTCAGTATTGCCAGCCAAATGAGGCACAATGTTTGTTTGATGAAATGCCCGAAAGGAATACAGTTTCATGGAATGGATTAATTTCCGGGTACATAAAGAATGGGATGGTAAAGAAGGCTAGAGAAGTATTTGATCTAATGCCTGAAAGGAATGTCATATCGTGGACAGCCATGGTTAAAGGGTATGTCGTGGGGGGGATGGTTTCGGAGGCAGAGTCATTGTTTTGGCAGATGCCGGAGAGGAACGCTATATCATGGGCAGTAATGTTGAATGGGCTGATCCGTGAAGGGAGGATAGATGAGGCTCAAAGACTTTATGATTTGATGCCTGAGAAGGATGTTGTCGCCAGAACTACTATGATAGGAGGGCTATGCTCCAAAGGTCAGTTGGATGAGGCACGAGAGATTTTTGATTGCATGAAGCAGAGAAATGTATTTTCTTGGACGACCATGATCTCAGGTTATGTACAGAATGGGAAGGTGGATATCGCTAGGAAACTCTTTGAGGTCATGCCTGAAAGAAATGAGGTCACTTGGACGGCTATGCTTATGGGCTACATTCATTCTGGGAGGACTGATGATGCATGGGATCTATTCAAGGCTATGCCAATGCAATCGGTTGTTGCTTGCAATGCAATGATTTATGGATTGGGAGAGAATGGAGATGTTTACAGAGCAAGGAAAGTTTTTGATATGATGATAGAAAAGGATAATGGAACTTGGGAGGCTATGCTTAAGATTTATGAGCGGAACGGCTTTGAATTAGAGGTGCTTCGGCTGTTTCGTGTGATGCAGAGTGAGGGAGTTAAGGTACATTTCCCATCATTAATCACTACTCTGTCAGTTTGTGCCTCTCTTGCCACTCTGGATCATGGCAAACAGATTCATGCCAAATTAATAAGGTCCAAGTTCGATGATGATGTATATTTGTCATCTACTCTAATGACTATGTATATGAAATGCGGTAACGTTGTCAAGGCAAAAGTAGTTTTTGATAAATCTTCTTGCAGAGACGTAGTTATGTGGAACTCTATTATTACAGGTTATGCCCAACATGGCTTAGGAGATGAGGCTCTACAAGTGTTCAGAGAAATGTGTTTGTTAGGTATCCAAGCAGATGATGTTACATTCATCGGAGTTCTATCTGCTTGCAGTTATAGTGGAAAAGTTAAGGAAGGGAAGGAAATATTCGAGTCAATGAAGTCAAAATATAAGATCGAGCCGATTACTGCGCACTACGCTTGCATGGTTGATCTGCTTGGGCGAGCTGGCCAACTGAACGAGGCTTATGATTTAATACGTGAAATGCCTGTAGAGGCGGATGCAATTGTGTGGGGTTCTCTGATGGGTGCATGTAGGAATCACATGAATTCTGATCTTGCAGAGATTGCTGCCAAGAAGCTTCTCCAACTCGAGCCCAAGAATGCTGGTCCATCTGTCCTACTGTCAAATATTTATGCTTCGAAAGGTAAATGGGGCGATGTTGCTAAGTTGAGGAAGAGCATGAGGTCTAGGAAGGTAAGCAAATTACCCGGCTGTAGTTGGATCGAGGTGGACAAAGAAGTGCATATGTTCACTGGTGGAGAGATCACACCACACCCTCAACATATGGCGATTATTAAAATGTGGGAGAAACTGAGTGGAATGCTGAGAGAAGCGGGATATAGCCCTGACGGAACCTTTGCCCTTCACGATGTGGAGGAGGAAGAAAAGGCTCAAAACTTAAGACATCACAGTGAGAAGTTGGCTGTGGTGTTTGGACTTCTGAAGTTGCCCGAAGACGTACCTATTCGAGTCATGAAAAACCTGAGGGTTTGTGGGGATTGTCACACGGCTATTAAGTTAATATCAAATATCACTAAGCGTGAGATTATCTTGAGGGATGCAAATAGATTTCATCATTTCAAAGACGGAGTTTGCTCCTGCAAAGATTATTGGTAATTGTGCTGCCTACACCTAGCTGGGACAAAGCTGTTTTTGATTAATTCAGATTTGTTTATGCATGCAATTGTGAGTTACCCTTCTCTACTATAGCAAATCTTAAGTAATGTGCAAATCTTAAGATATGTTAATGTGCATTTAATCACGACTTACTGCTGGTCTGCAGGTAGGAGCAGATATTGCCAAAAGAGCTTTAATTTGAGCTACCCACTGACTTGATCATCGCTAATTAAGAACTGTTTTTAGTGAGAAGGTATATGTCTGAGCATCTTTATTAGACAAAAAATCATATATATAGCTGTTTCATGAGCTTGCATGTGGTAGATGTACGATATGTTTATGTTAATTAACTGCACATTTGGTTTTCCACCATTAAATTTGTGCTAGTTAACATCTTTGAAATCTACTTTAATGTATTACTACTAATTTGGGTGCATGCATAGTTTTAAAAGTGACTGAGGCGCGCCTCAGTTGGGGTGGTTGATTCCTGCAAAGTCTATATTAAGAGGATTTTTTTTTTTTTTTTTTTCCAGCTTTAAAGTCTAAATATTTTAATGGCTACTATAATTGCAGCCAATTTCACATAGTTTCTTCAATCAACTCATAAACTTAACATGGGCTTGAATAAGTAACCATTAATTAGATAGTTTAGGAGAATTCTTTTTTTAGGGAGCTGCTGTTCTACTGTATTCCGTCTGCTTACTCTGCCCCATTCTCCCTCTCAACTCTAATGATATTTGGCTTTGATTTTGCTGGTATTGGACTTGGATATTATTTTATGCCTATGCCTCTTGATGCGACAGGAAAATGCCTCGGTTCCTCGTTAGTGGCAAAGTTGCTTCTTCTTCGTCTTCGGACAAGTGTGGCTGAGAATTTGATGGAGTCGGGGGTAAAGGTAGCTCGTTCTCTTGAACACATATGTATACATATATTTTTTTTTATCAGGATGTGGTTACCAGGCAAACAAGAAACAACATAGCTATTATCCAAGGTATCCAAAGTTTGCTTAGTGGAAAATCCTTCACCATTGGATTAGGATGTTTCATCACAACCATTGAGTCTCATGTAGAAGATCAACCAACAAAATTCAAAATTTAACAAATCTATATCAAGCACCGACTTTCGAGCGAAAGAAGTATTGTTGTTTTCTTCTTTTCTAATTTTCATATTCCATCTCTCTCTACAACTTTATTCTGCAAAATGATCACAAAATCACGAACGTATTTCAATTGCAACAAAATCAAAAACATCTAAAAGTGCACAAGGTGAGAGTCCAACGAACAAGGTGGATTCCTCACAGAAGATCTTCACTGCACAGAGATATATTTTGAGCCCATAATGTTTACCGAGCACTTAAACAACTCCCATGTGCCATTATTCCAAGATGCATATCAGTATCTGGTGCGCGCGGGGTTTGCCGGGGAATGATCATGTTTCCCCTGCTTTTGCTGCATGTAGCCGATTTTTTCAGAACCATGGGCATGAACGACGATGATGAGATTGTGGGAAGCACATGTACAAGAAGGATGCAGAAGGGAAGGTTTTGGTAGACGATCCCATATCAAAGGAGGAATTGAGGGCAAGATGGGATTATGGGAAAGTTGGGCATCGAAACTGCGTTCTGCACTGGAAACAATGTATAGACTCGCATCGTCAAGAGCTAACCCAGAAGGTTTTGGAGGAGAAGATGGGGATGTGCTCTTGAGACAGTTACGTTGTTGCGGAATCCATCGCAGAAGACGGAATCAAAGTTGAAGAAGAAGAAGAAGAAGAAGAAGAAATATACAAAGGCGAGCATAAATATACCACCTAAGTTACAACCGAAACTTTATTCATGTATCCAAATCTTAGATGAAACTACAAAATAATGATACTTAAAGGCTACAACCATGTACAAGATCAGAAAGGAAAAAAAAAAAAAAACAATTGTTAAATGCAATAAATGCATAAACATTTTTTTTTTTTGCAGCTTGAGCAGCACAATGTATCCTCTTCACTCTCCTACAAACTGTCCTCATGATATATAAAAGTATACATGTAAATTTATAATGATCAACACTTTGGAAGATCTCTGGGAGGAGGCAAGATTGATTGATTTGGACCTTTCCCATTTTCCACCAAGAATGCCATCTTAAGCCCCCATGTTGTGTGCACTTCCAAATGACAATGCAAAAACCAAACCCCTGCAATCATCATCTCCTAAATTAATTGTTTTTTCAACTAATTTGTTCTTTAATTATTTATCTAATATTACTCCCATGTCTCGTTCAAGACGTTACACTTTATTATTTTATATTTATTCAAAAATTATAGCGTCTTGAACGAGACGAATGTAGTACTAGATTATATCTGACTTGATTTATTAACATAATAATAAATAAAAACAAAGATTAGAATATTTTTAAACACAATTGACTTTTTAGTTGATTTTAGGGTTTGTAATGATCGATTTTAAAATTGATTTTTGGAGTTTACGATTTTTCATAGGGTAGTAGTACGAGTGTCGTATTACCCCATAAAAAAACTAAATTTCAAAAATTCGTTTTAAAATTTAATCGTTACAAAGCTAGAAAATTAATTGTGTCTAAAGATGACAGAATGGAGGCACTAATTAATAAAGAATGTACCTGGATTATCAGCCCTAAACCTTATAGCAGTCCATCCAGCAGTAGGCACGCTTATAGTATTCCTCTCAACTGGATCCACAAGATTGAAATTCTTCGGATCATTGATCGGATCATAATTTCCGATTCCTTTTCCGACTGCGTAGAAATTGAATCCATGCAGATGAGTCGGATGGCTCTCCGGCGCGATCATGGCCGTCCCTTGAAGCACTATCTGCACCGTCGAATTATACCCCACTCTGTAAACCTTCGTCCCATTCAACGTCTGCATGTTCGCCGGCGCCGCCCCAGTGTAGTTGTACGGCATCGCCGGCCTCGCTGGGAAGTCCTCGGTGTAGACTCCGCTTATGTTGTAATAGTGCGCCTGGAGCAGCGCTGTCGTGGGCATCACGAAGCTGACGTTGTTGATGTCCGCCACCACGCGGCTGCCGTTGACGCAGGCGGCGCAGGGGTTGACTCCGACGCCGATGGCGAGGAGGAGGGAGTGGTCGACGGAGGTCGGGACGGCGGCGGGGTACTCTTTGGAGTTGAGGCTGCGAAGGGCGTCCATGAAGGTGGCGGTGACCGGAGTCGCGTTTCTCGGGGGAATGGTGGTGAGGGCGGCAGGGGAGAAGGGGGCGGTGGCGTTGTAGCGGAGGACGGCGGTGGCGACTTGGTTGTCGGTGGCTACGATGGTGTCCATGAAGGGGGAGATGGCGATTATGTATTTTCCGATGGGGTGGTCGGCGTGGAGGAGGGCGTTGGTGGTCTGGCCCGGCCCGATGAAGATGGTGTCGGTGGTGAAGGGCTTTGTGTAGGCGGCGTCGACTTCGACTACGGTGAGGCGGTGACCGGCGATCTTGAAGAAGAGCTCTTCGTTCACTGCTGCGTTTACGATGCGGAGGAGGTATGTTTTGCCGCTCTCTACGTGGAGACTGTAGCCTTTCAAATTCAAGAACCAAACGAGTTTTGAGATGGATCCTATTATTCATTTCACTATATTTAATTTTTTTAATATCAAAATAAAATAATTAATTATAATTAATATTTATACATCATAATTTTAAATATATCGACTTATTTTAAATAATAAAATTGAAATTAAATGTTACTCGATCCATTCGTCCATGAAAAGTGCGACGTTATTTCCTTTTTAACCATTTACGAAAAGTATGATACTTTCATTATATTTATGTTACGAAGTATTAATACTAGTAACACATATTTAGGGAGCGTCTAACACATATTTGTATGATAAAAAATAATAGTTTTCTTTATTATTTGTATTATTATTGCACGTTAATTGTGAGCACATTAGAGTGCCTCCAATGGTTGGTTTCTCCGACTCTAAAATGTGAAACTATCATTGGAGAGTGAAGAAACTAGTTTCTAGAAAGAAAAAATTGTGAAACCAAGTACAAGTGGGGTCCATTACCAAAAAGTGATCCAAACTAGTATTACTTTTTCTTTTTAAACATATAATGAGAAAAATATTAAAGTTATTGAATATTTATAATGAAACCCACAAAAAGTTAAAAACTGATTTATTGTTAGAGGAGTTGAGAGAGAAAAATATAAATGGATTCCAAAACTGATGCGGCACGATTTATGCAATGTCTTGATCATCCGAAGAATTCGCGCAAGTGTCAGAATTTGGCAAGATCCTAGTGTTTTTCGGGTGGAAACGACGTTCTGAGCAAGACTCATGTCTTTGCCATGAGCTGTGACGGATTTCGGGCAAATTCCATCATTTAGGGGGTCAAAATTACAATTTTATAGTTTTTCGGGTTATTTCGTATTTTTGGATTTTTTTATTTGGGGTCCTTTTGTTATTTCTTATTTTTCGGTGATTAGGGTTTCATATTTAAGCATTGTTGGTCAATGGTGGACGGCAGTATTGAATATTATTGAATCTGAGATTCATCTCTCTCGTGTTTTACGAGTTTTCTTCCTGTCACGCATTTACGCTGCATCAAAAACTGATGTGGCAATTTAAAAGCTAAAATTGTGGATTCATTGGAAAACTACCCTTATATGTGTTTACGGTGAACATTGAAACATTCCCCACTACTAAGAGTGTCTCTGATAGTTGGTTTCTCCCGCTTCTAAAATGAGAAAAACTACTATTGGAGAATGAAGAAATTAGTTTCTAAGAAAAAATTGTGAAATTAAGTGCAAGTGGGGCCCATCGTTAAATTTTGTTACTTTTTTCTTTTTTTAAAAAAGAATATTAAAAGGATTGAGTATTATAATGAGATGCAAAATAAGTTAGAAATCGATTTATTATTGGAGGAGATGAGAGAGAAACATATAAAGATGTTCCAAAGTTGATGTATCAATTTAGAAGTTGAAATTTTACGTTCATAATTAGAGGTGCCCTAAGACCTCATACTACTAAAGCATTTAACAAAAATTACGCAATCGCAACTATAATATCCAAACTTTCACGAAATTAACAAAAATATCCCAATATTTAATTTCAAGGTACAAAAAAGCAAGGTTGGCTACTCAGACGCCGACGCTGACATGAAAACAAATGTGGTGCCTAAAAGTTAGATGAAAATTGAAGTATTTCGACATGCATATCAAAATTTGTAGAAAATGTGAATTAATTGCTTCGGAGGGGCCGCAGGTATTACATGAATGTATGGTAAGTGGAATAAGAATCCTACTTAAAAATTGTATTTTAAAATTGTTTGATTTAGTTGATTGTAATGTCAGTGAAATAATTGTATATAAAATAGATTAAGGTGGAATCAACAATGACAAATTATATAAATAAGAGAATATTATTAATTGGATTTGTATAAAGCATATGTCCAAACTAGAAATAGGTAATTTCTTATGAACAGATAAAATAACAAAACATGTATTTTTTTTATTTTTTTTTGGAGCTGGGAGTATGTTATAGTTTGAAAAGAAAGTAAAGTTCAATTATATTGCGAATAAGATCATTTATTGTATTTTCATGTTGCATCTTTTATTGTACCGACGGATAAATGTCACATATCAAATATTTTTTCAAAACCAAAAATATTGATTTTGGAAATATTTTTGACACATGACATTCATTCGTCGGTGCAATAGAAAATACAGCACGAAAATGTAATACAATATCTCAATTGATTATATTGGCTATGTATTAGTACCTGCGGAAGAGCAATTTGGAGCAGGTCCAGGGTGGCCATTAATGGTGTGTGCGTCGGAAACGTTTGGCGGTAAACCTGCTTTCATAGCTTCATTTATCACTACTTCCACGTCAGCCTTCCACCATTCTCCTGCACGCGCGCACCAAATCCTCTCTATCACCAATCGTCTTAATATATGTATACTAGTTATTGTTTGAGGTGTTCTAACTCACCGCGGCGCCCTCTTTAAAATTTAGTGTCAAACTATTAATAAAAAAGATAAAATTTGAATTCAAATAGACAACTTTTCAATTTAATCAACATTTTTCAGTAACTTTGTAAAATAAAAAATAAAATAAAAAACTAGCTAAGCTATCTATCTTTTTTACCTGTGTCATTTCTGCTAAAGCTATCTATTCGAATTATTATGTAGTATTATTTTATTATTTAAAACTAGTCTTGATTGAAACGACATCGTTTTGATGCCACGTTCGTCCTAATTTGTTGAGGCATCTACAAATTTCATCTCTAATTGCTTTCGTGCGTAAAATTAGATCAAATCGAAAGATTATGTATTCAAATTAGAATTTGGTGAAAAGTGGTGGTACCTAGGATACTCTAAAGTCTAACCTAATATGATGATTTCTTCTTTATGAGGCTTGGGGAAAGGGTAAGGAACGCCAAGCTTAGGCAGAATGACTATGGCGCCATGCACGGTAGCTCTTTGCCAGTTGACATGCGCATGCCACCAAAGAGTTCCTCTCTGCCCCGTGAGGGTAAAGTTGTAAATGTAGCTCTGACCAGTCTGGATCGGACACTGCGTGATATAAGCCGGCCCGTCGGACCACCCGGTCCGCAGCTGCCGAACGCCGTGCCTAATTATAATTGCATCATACACCATTTTATTATTCGCTAATTATAAAATGAAAATAACAAAAGGTTTTTGAGATAGCAATATATAGACTATAGTCTTGTGTGAGACCGTCTAAGGGTCAAACCGTAGGACATGTCAAAATTCAAACAAACTTCATTCTAGTGGTACATTTGTAATAGTAATTTGATTGTGTTCGGATCCGTAAAACTGTCTCACACGAGACTATTGTTGTTTTGGATCCAAACACAATCAAATCACAAATGTACCGCCAGATATAAATTTTGGCAGGAATCTTGACATATTCTATTGATTTTGACTCATAATCGTATTTCGAGCAGACCAGTGTATAGTGACATTGTCTGTGACATGGTTAACAACTCTAACAATCACATTATCATCTTCCCTCGCATAGAGAGTTGGCCCCGGGAATTTCCCGTTCACCACGATTATAGGCTTGCTCGAGCATAGCCTCGTCGTGTTTTTCCTCACCACCTTCATAAAGAGAAGAAGAGGAAGATGATCATTGTTCCAACAAAAGAAGAGAAATACATATATAGCTCGTAAATTCACTTACGCTGAACTTATAGTGTCGGATTTTCGAGTCAACGCACAACAAAGAGGACAACACTGTAAGCAAAACTAAAGCTAGTAGAGCAACCCGGTTTTTTCCCATTTTCTTGCTCCCTTTAATTTTTCTTCGTGTAAAGTCTCTGTTTTTTGGATACAGAGAATGAATTTGCAACGCTATAAGGGGAGGAGAATATGTGTAAAATGTGTCTTTTTAGATGAGTTAGGTGAAGTAGCACAAAGAAGCCATGCAATTTGTGTAAGTTTTCTTGCATATTACACAAAATGGTCGTGTGTCAAATGTTTGCACCCCGTTTTTTCCAAGAAAGCTAAGTGTCCTCTGCATTTTGATTTCTTAGACATGAATTTTGTGTACTTGTTTCCGTACTTTTCTTGATTATTATTTATTATTGTGCTTGTCATTTAACAAATTATTCTTCTTCTCTCATACTTGAAGTATTTTGCAATCAAGAAATACAATTTTTTAATTTTTGTCATTTTGCACATGATGGATTGGTTTGATTCACTATGTGTTCTGTATTCACTTCTTCAAAACTACGTTTTTCTTTAATTTTTAAATAACACTGGTAGAAAAATCTGAAAAATAACAGAAAAATATCAAAATCTTTAAATAAATCAAATCTCGAATAGATTGCTTAGCTGCAACGTTTTCTGGCATGTATGTCTTCCAGAAGCATAATTGGGCTTAAAAGATAAACATATCATTAGTTGAGAAATAGTTTTCACTAAAACATGCATAAGTGTGATATCACCACATATTTAAAATTTGGGTGTGTTCTTTTAATGGAAAATGAATAGAAGATATTTATAATGTAGTTCCGCCCCTAATTTTATCATTATTCTCTAAGGTGGAAAAATGAGAATATATTATCACTCCAAGTGCGTATGAAAATATTATCATGATTTTGAGTAAAAAGGTGGATAAGAGGCTGCAAAATTTTCCGTTTTGCCCGAACATAGAAAAAGGGGAAAAATGGTGTAAAATTTTTCTTTTCTCTCTTTTTCCATCAAAGAGAACACACCCTTAAGTTAAGTTAAAAAAATTGAATGGATGATTAGGTGAAGAAGTTATAAGCAACAGCTCATTCCACAGCTAAAAACAGACCAATTCCACATACTTCCTATTTCCATTTCTCCAAACGTTGAGAAGTTAAATATCATTGTCTCCACCACAAGAAAATTGTTGGTTCAAGAATGTGACATTGTTTCTAGATGAAATCTGAATAGCACCCTCAATTCTACCAATACAAGACTTGTAAAGGTATCCCAAGTAGTCCAATATGTACTCCTCAGACACGCCCTCGACTGGATTGATCTCGAATTTCCAGTCAACGAGAGTTGAGCCATCGCCATAGTCTTTGAGTTTGAGTGAGTTTGAAGATCCATCAAGGCCTACATTACTTGCTTCCATTCGATATACGTAAGTGTGAGATGAAGAGTCTATGAAAACTAGCCTTTCTTTGATCCATGATCTGTCCTCGTCTTTCTGAGGGAACATGAAACCTGAGACTAATCGGATGTAGCCTTCAACGCCTTCTTCACCGCCTAAACTAGTACAGTTTTCCACCATTGGCATCCATTCGTGTAGTCGGCTGCTCTGAGAAACCATGTTCCATACCTTTTCTATGGGTGCATCAACTATGCCTCCTACTGATCCATGCCATTTTTGGCTCTTCGCCTCTTTTCCCTGTAGTTTGAAGAAAACTTTGAGTAAATTAGTAGGATTCTTGAAAGAAAACTATAAATTTTGATCAAATGTAGCTCATGATCAAGTCATACCACCATGCATTGCTTATCCTTCTTTTCCATGGCAACTATCTATGTGTTATGACAGCTTTAGGTTTTGTAGTAGAGATGCAAACGAAGGCAGTCGAACTTTCTTGTTGTCGTATGCTGAGAACACTAGATAGGATTGGAGTTTATCTGAGATTTCAAGGATGACTCCTCCTAGCACAAGAATGAATGCTTCGGAAACTACAAACTACAAAGCCAACTGGAATTTTAATCCTTTTGATAATCATTAATGCAATTCACATACAAAGTTATATACCTTAGTCAAAATAAGACAGAACACAGTTTGACAGCAAAAAAGCTGATGTTTTCCTATTATATTATCAAGATCAAGCTTTACTTTTCATGAAAGACTTTGAACTTTGAAGTGAAAAAACTCATGATCATGATATATATTTGCATCAAGGCATAATCGTGTAAGTCTAGTGTACAAAGCATTTGCTCTAGCTAGCTACACAAGAAAAGAAGCAGAAAAGTGATGAATTTTGTTGTGCTCAAACAGCAGCTCCAACTGGCTCAGCAGCCTTGAGTCTCGAGGATCCGTAGAGAGTTTCCTCGAATCGAATAATCTCATTCTTCGACCCGTAAGCAACTTGAGTCCTGTCATCAAGATTCTCAATCACCTTATCCAGCACTGACTGTGTGCCATCGCTGCTAAAACCACCCGCCTTTTCGATCAAGAACCCTAAAGGAGCCACTTCAAAGAGCAGCCTCAGCTTTGCCTTTGCAGTTGGTGATATCACATTTGTGAATACTCCCTTCTCCTTCACAATGATCTAATAATATTTTATCCCAAATTAGTTGCAGCTAGCCTAAAAATCAACTTAATTAAAAAAAAATACCATTCGTTTCTACTCAACAACATACTTGATTAACATCAGGCACCATTCCTCCGGTGTATCTCAAGGTGTACTTCTCACGAACATAGTAGTCGATCAGCTGTGTTAATTTGAAAAAAAAAGGTTTACATATCACTGACTAAACAGATCTCAATCATCCAAACACGAAGAAAAAAAAAATGTCGAAACGAAAACCTTGGCATAGTCAGCATTGTCTGAAGTAGCCCTCAAGTTACCAGGTGAGAACATCTTTCCTTCTCCAATTGATGTGGTGTCTTTAACATGCTGCCATTTTCCTTCAAGAAAAATCCAACAAGATTCATTCATGATTAAAATATGTTTGATGACTTGAACACTAAACTTTTGTAATTCAAGTAAGTGTTGAAATTCAAACCTTCATCAAGCAAGAGAAATTCATGAGTTCCTGGACAGTCCTTGAGAGCAAGAACATAAGTAGTACGAGGACCGAAGATTCCCATAGCAGCAGCTACTTGTTGAGCTCCGGTTACTCCGGTGAGCTTATCACCGGGCCATACGCCAAAGATTGTCCCGACAGTGAAATTCGTGTCCACAATACTAGAACCATCGAGTGGATCGAATGCAACACTGAACCCTCCTTCGACCGGCCCTCCCATATCTTGGAGTTCAGGGACTTCCTCAGAGCAAGCATACTTGCAGTGGTGAGAATATTGCAATGCCTATATATACATTTACAAGAACCCCAAAACATCAAATTTCTTTTTTGTAAGTCTATTAGTACAACTCAAGTATTGAATTATAGTTCATAAGCTTAAAAGTAGGCCAAACTCTGTTTTCAATATGTACAATTTTGAGCAAACTTGATCATCTAATCATTCAAAGTAGAAGAGACGAAGAATCGAACCTCGAAAAGAAGGTTGTTAGCAAGTAAATCGACAGCAAGTTGCTCATCTCCAAAAGAGTTAACACAGGCAGTTCCACCACAAGAAGCTGTTCTAACTTTGAAGGCAATTGTTCTCAATGCTTCTCCCATGCACATCATAAGCCTAATCAGCCCCTTGTCTGAAGTCGATTTCGTAAGGAATTCTTCCTGCAAATGAAAACATATTATCACTACAACAGTACACATTCTTCACCTACAACTCCAAAACCACTTTTTGGAAGCTTATTACTCACCAAACTATCTCCAATCTCACACTTAGTCAAAAGGGATGAGTTCTTCCCCTTCGACACCTTCATCATCGACGATTTTGGCACCAAACGCAACGAATCTCCGAATATAGAGCTCCCTTTTGAGCTCTTCAAAGAATGCAGCCAAGATTTAATTTCATGCTATGAACTAAATTTTGGTAGGCAATATCATAATCTTTACTACAAGCATTAGTAAAAGAAAGATACGATCTGTGTTTGTCTCCTACTTTCATGGTTGCATTGTAATAAGATTAACATAATACTTAATATGTAGAGGAAATAGAAGGAACCATTAATTCAAGAAAAAGCAGATTTGCAAGAAGCAAACCTTGGAGCTAAAAGAGGGTAAAATTGCTGAATATTGCTGTGAAGAAACATTAGGCAAGATTGCTACACGTGCGCAGCATGCCATTGTAGCCTCCATGTCTGTTTTATTGGAAGAAAATTAAGGTTGTTGGAAGTGGATTTGAGCAAGTGAAGTGAGTTTTCTGGGCTGCAACAATGGGAGTGGAGAGATAGCAGATAAGCAGCAGACATTGTGATGACACGTGGCACCAGACCAGTAGGAGGAGATTTATTTTTATTTTTTAGAGAAAGGAGGAGATTTAATTACTACTATCTCATAGTAGTAGTATTAATTTGTGGCGCAGATATTAGTAGTATTTAGAAGCGTCATGCATTTGAGATATGGGTGCAGTGCGGTGCAGTGCGCATCATCAATTTTGTTTGTATCTGCAATTTGTGACTCAACTTGATATTTTTGGATCTTGGAGAAAGTGAAGGAATGGAAGTTTAATGATCGATATTATGAAGATGAAATAAGGGACACACTTGGGTCAGCTAGAGGTACCGTGCGGACAGCTAAAATATTAGCATTTTTATTCGTGTAGATTAGCACTTTTCTGTATAAAGATTGACACTTTTAAAAATTGGCATTTTATTCGTAAAATAATTATATTAAAGATTGACACTTTTATTCGTATAGATTGACACTTTTATTCGTATAGATTGACATTTTTCTATATAAAAATTGGCACTTTGACCCGACCACACTATGTGGCCGACCTCACCCAAGTTTTTGTCATGATTATAAATGTAGAGAGATTCTATATTTTTCGCTACCGGTTTATGAAGATGATGTGAACGTAGATAAATCGATATTTTTAAGTAAGAGTATGTTCAATATTACTTTATTTTAAAGTTAAAGAATTCATGTTTTGTTCAAACAATGTTAATTTATAAATATTTATATTCGATCACGTATATTATTTTAAATAATTATTAGTTAGTAGTACATCATGTTGTTTATATTATTATCATTTTACTTTTTGTAATTTTTATTTGACAAAGTACATAAATCTAGCCTAATAAATTTATCTTGTGACAAATTTAGCCTTAACATTACATTCGTGACAATTTTAATCTTATAAATCAAATGTGTGACCATTTTAGCCATTTAATGAATTTTGACACCGAAAACAATCAATTTGCACTGGTTGTCATTTTCAGAAGAAAGTGTATTTTAATTTTAAAGATAACATACAATTTTTAAGAATCATTTTAATTTATAAGGCAAGAATTGCCACACATTTTAATTTATAATGCTAGAATTATCACACATATGAAGTTCTTGCTAAATTTGTCATAAAATAAAATTATAAGGCTAAAATTATCACAAATGTTAAGTTAATGCTAAATTTGTCACAAAGTAAATTTATTAGCCTAAATTTGTGTATTTTCCCTTTTTTTATTTTTGCATTTAATTTATATCAGTAAAATATACTCCTTCCGTCCCATGTCAGTAATCTTGTTTCTTTTTTATACTGAGTTTTCAAAATTATAGCATAATAGATGCATAAAAACATATTGATGTTTGATCTTAAATAAAAAATCGTATCAAGATCTTTAATTTGATTTAAATTCGTAAAAGTCAGAGAATAAACGAGCAAGTTATGATAATTTAAAATTTTACAATTTAAATTATATTGGGATACATGCAGAGAGACGAGTACATGATGAGATGATCAGTGATCCATTTAATAAGCTAATTTTTTGTTTTTTTGGAAACAAGACTAGTAGACTACTAATATGAGAAGACCTAATAAAGGATACATGACTATGTTGGGACAGAGGGAGTAATAAATATCAACGATATATGATATATTTGTTCCATATGATTTAACTAAGGTCAGAAGGAAAAATACATATTGAAGACAATTTGTCGGAGACGAACAAACTTGACATGTATTTATAGTTGAAAATCAATAAAATAGAAAACAACGAAAATCCATCACTAAAGCGAAAAGTCGGGTGTGGATGTGGAAGTCTTACCAAAAGAATTGGTCAAATGCACCATTGCTCCCTTCTAAGTTCTAAGCTATAGCCATCTCCGCTAGCTTCTCCACTTACTGCCTTTTTTAGCAGCAACAATGTGGACGTTTTTTTTATTTTTGTCTACTATTGTATTAATAATATTAATTTATATTTAGTATAATATATATTTTGGTAATTAATATAATTAATATTTTGCTAAGAAGGTTGAATATAATTGAATTTGTCCAAGAAGTATATATTTTACGAAGTATTATTTAATTATGATAAATATTTTAATTAAAAGTTGATATATTATTATGTAAATACATTTTATTATTTATTCAATATTTGTCATATGTCAATAGATGTTAAATTTATGAAATTAAATAAAAAAAATAGCGATGGAGTACAAATATAAAGTACGTTGTTGGAATATATTTATAAAATGGAGTATAGTTTATTTTTGAAGGCAGCCTATGAATTTATCCATTACAAACTGACGCTGCTGGAATTAAAAATTGGTGCAATGTTTTGTACAAGGCATAATAATACTACAATAGCCAAAATTATTCGCATTTGGTACTCCGTACTCCATTAAAATAGGTTCTGAACTTCTGATTTAAATATACATTTGGTTTTTAAAATAAGTCTTAATAATTTTAATTACCCCTTTTTTAAATGTGAATGTTGATTATGCCCCCTTTTTTTTAGTACGTATGTAAAATATGCCCCTTTTATTAGTTTAATATAAAAATTCTAATATTTTATTATTCAGCCGACGGATGCAGACGGATAATTACTCACGCGCGGACGGACGATGGGATGTTGATAAGTCTGAGGCCCCCACTCCACTGAATTAAAAGAAGCTGTTCCACTCACATGCACGTAAAATGTTGGATATTTTAGTGTAATTGGATTGACTTGTTTGATCAGTATCGTTATAATAATACATCATATAAGTTTGGTGGTGCGGAGTGCACGCTTATATGAATTTATTATGATTTTAGGGGCGAAGCCCCTAAAGGACGGGGTTCGGGGGCAGAGCCCCCGATAGCGGGGTCCAAGGGGCGGCAGCCCCTGGCGGGGTCCAAGGGGCAGAGCCCCTGGCTGGGGTCGAGCTGATTTACAATTCATCGGAAATTTAATTTAATTTCGAGGGACTAATTTACAATTTTTATAAGTTGCAAAAACCGTTTTGAAACTGATATACGAATCAGTTTTCATGAAAAAGGCTGATCAATTTTTGATTCGTATGATTTCCGGTTCTGCATTCTCAAACAAATTTCATACAAAAGTTTGAAAATTTCTGAATTGTGTCCGATTGAATAATTTGATAGAACCGTCGAATTGATTCGATCTGAAAGTGTTATCACGCCTTTCAGAGAATCCGTTTAAAATAATATATAGAATGAGCATTAAAAAATTTATTAATTGAGCTAGACTTATTCACCGCCGGTGGAAGTAGCCGGAAGTCTCCCACCGCCGGCACCAAGGCGTCGCCGGCGGTGGGAGATTTCCGGCCACTTCCACCGGCGGTGAACATATAAAATTCACTTAAAACAATGATTCAATGCATAAAAACTTATCCACTGCTGGCAAAAGTGGCCGGATCTCTCCCACCGCCGTCATCGTTGTGTCGTCGGCGGTGGGAGAGATCCGGCCACTTTTGCCGGCGGTGGATACCATATTATTATGAATTGAATTATTTTATCTATAATTACATGTTTAATTTCCATAGTGTATGTATACAAATGATTAATTTCGATTTTAGTACTTTTAAATTCAAGAGATGAAATTTAAATTCTTTAATTAATCTCTTAATTCATGAAATATTGTTGTTATTATTCACGTAATATATGTTTTGTGTTTAAAAAAATGATTCAATGCATAAAAACTTATCCACCGCCGGAAAAGGTGGCCGGATCTCTCCCACCGCCGGCAATATTGTGTCGCCGGCGGTGGGAGAGATCCGTCCACTTTTGCCGGCGGTGGATACCATATTATTATGAATTGAATTATTTTATCTATAATTACATGTTTAATTTCCATAGTGTATACATACAAATGATTAATTAAGGCTTTAGTACTTGTAAATTCAATAGTTTAAGTTGACAAATAAAATAAAAATAAAAAATTCATGAATATCATTATTTTAAAAAACGTGATTTTCCGGCCACATTCACCGCCGGTGGAAGTCGCCGGAATATGCCCACCGCCGGCTGCTTCAGCTGAAAAGAATGGCCCCACTACATTATTTTAAAAAAAAGGGTAGTTTCTACATGTTTAATAAAAAGGGGGTATTTTTTACATTTTGATTTATAAAAGGGGTATTTTAAATTTTGACCCTTAAAATAAAAGGATAACATAAAAATACACGAACTTTAGCTATGGTTCTTCCATTAAGTCATTAACTTTAGCACATTCTCCCTCCCTCTCTGCACTACTTTTTTTATTTTTATTTTTATATAGCAAATCTGCACTAAAAATCTTGCTTGGAGCGTAGTGATTAATAGCTTCTATTATAGGAAACAATTTTTCGTGCATATAAAAGTGAAGAACAATATTCCAATACGAGTAAGAATGCATTTTCTCAATGCAAAGATTGAATTCGATAGGTGAAACAACAATGCAGGGACGCAATTCAAAAGGCAACGATCACTGACCATATATGCACTTTATTTCTCAAAGAAAAGTAAGGCTCAATATAAATGCTAATACAGTGTTTTATCGATCATCTGCACAATGTTTTATCCATATCAGTTGAAAAAAAAATCGAAATCCGCTTTCTCAGTTTCTCTTCAGCTAAATGAATCAAACTATTATTAACTATTCAGACCTAACAAACACTCAGATACACAATCGCAATGTATGATAGGTGTGTGTAGCCATTGTCATGCAATGCCACCAGTCATGTTTGAATGTTAAATGTCTGCTGCACCTAAAATATGTGATTTCTGAATACAAAAGTGCTGTCCCATTATCTGATGTCTGCAAAAATGAATGTAAATTGTAAAAGCATCTCTAAAATGTTATAATCTTCATTACTTGCACAAGAGAGAGAGAGAGAGAGAGAGAGAGAGGGCCATGTTACTTTATCGAACTGTACTTGCTTCTTCTTCATTTACAACTAAGCTCTAGCATGGCAAATTACCATGTACTTGCTTTCTGTCCTGTTGAAACTCAAATTGCCATGAACTTGTTTGCCTGGAAGGTCAACCAAACCTATCATTATTTACAAGTCATCATAGTTGTTATACAGCATGCAAAGAGTAGCATGATTGGCTACTGTGCCTTCATGTACAAGGTACTACAAATTACCATTTTCTTCTATTTCTGGGCATGATAGCCCACATGAGCGTTTCCTGGCAGTGGCAGAAATACGTTTATCAATTTCCGGTTTTGACAGGTTGAAGCTGATCGATCTTTAGAAATCAGAGCCAGTGCGCCTTTTGGGGAAGACATTAACTAGAGAAGAAACTTAGACTATTTGCACGAGCTCTTTCATCTCACTTGCTGAGGTAGAAACCCCAGCAACTTCTGCAATTTTTACAACTTTACTATGTGCTTTTTTTAGCATCACTGTGCTGCAAGGTTGCAGAAACTTGTGCCATTGTTGGGCCACTGTGGCTAAAGTTACTAGGCAGTTGATTTGTCATGGTTGCAGTTGAGGATCTTGCCCGTGAAGTGGGTCAAAGTGGTAATGTGGATGTGAAATTACGGAGGAAGCATCAGCTAGGGTAGCTATGTGGGCCCCTGCAGAAACTTTGATCATTGAAGCAGAACAATTGTTTGGTGGCCTTTCTTTTAGCACCTGAGACTTTGGTGGTGGCACAGAAGCAATTTGAGATTCATGCTGGCCGGTTTTTATACCAACTGAAAGTTATAGGAAAAGAAGACGTAAAACAAGGATATCAGGCATAGTGAGGTGTACCATTTTGAAACCATACTACTGATTTTAACTACTGATCTACATGCTATCAGAAATTAAGGTGGCTGGGCTATCGAAGTGATTACAAGAGGATATACTGGGGGTTTGAATGATGAAGCGAAAAAAAGAAGGAATACAAAGGAAGGTTGATGAAGGAAAAATCTGAAAGACTAAAACACAGGCAATCACAGAAGAAAAGATAGATTTTCAAATTGAGACTTGAGTATCTAAGTTCTGTTACCAATGGAATGATTCAAGCTAGGATGTTAAAGATGCGACTCTTCTATTGGAAGAATCAACAAGATTTTACGACGCCAGACATTAACAAACTTCTTCTTCAATGTCCAAAGAAAGTAAATTATTCATCAAGGAAAATTAAATCAACCTAGAAAAGCTACAGAATTCTTCTATATCAGGACTGCATTAGAGTAAACATAAGAACAGACAAAAGGCACTTTATGCAGCCAATGATTTACCACAGAATTAGTATTGTAATTACAACTCAATACAGTCCACCATCCTTCATAGCTGTTAAGAAAATCCATTAAGAAAAATATTCTGCAGACTTACTATTACTCATCTGACGAGCTGCCTTCAGATTGTTGCCCTTTGGCTCTAGGGCTAGAAAAATGGCACGAGTAGCAGCCTTTCGAGCTTCAGAAAGTTCTGCACTGGTTCCTGTATTCAAATTGGCCTTTCTCTTCCTGATACTGGCCCATCTCTGGTCTTTGCGTTAGGTTTTTATTATCTTGTGGAGACATTATGTGTTCAAAACATGATCTATGCAGTTTATTATACAGATTTTAATTAAAATACAGAGGACGATTGCAAGTTATCATTATAATCTATAACTAACAACCATGTCATCATGGGTGGATACTTAGAACAACAGACGAAACACGTCAAATTTGATGACAGTAATTCATGTTCTCTGGAACCTCAACTCATGTACAGCCTTAACCCATACCATTAATTATTTATCAATTGGGCAGCAAACTCTGATATCTCAGAACACATATGTAACTATACAGCAAAAGTTGCGAAGAAACAATATAAAACACTTGCCAACTAATGTCATTTACCAAGCGATGGGAGTGGAAGAAAAATGATAACAAGAGAATGACACACTGATATATGTTTTCCAAACGCGAAAGATTTTTTCTTGTCATCCTTCATTATTTTTGTATTTATTTCTAAAATGGGCAAAATAAAATGGGGTATACACTAAAACTGATCATGGCAACAAAAGGTCCATTTCTCCTAATTTAGATCACAATAGTGTTCCTATAGAGCTAGAAGTAAACTTAACAACTATTCCTTTTTCAATCAAAAAGGTGAAACTAGTAACGTGACCAGAAAACAGGTGATTGAAATACCAGAGATAGCTCTACTGGCGTTCTATCATTTTTGAAATCTCCACATGCAATGTAAGCCCAGTTTTGTTCACCATGTTTTTACACTGCTGCAGTGAGTTTCAAATCACCTTCTGTAGGCTAAACCTTTCTTTTTCTTCGAGAAGGAACATCAGCTCCAGATTTCACATCTGACCTTTTTTTCACCAGATGTTCCTGAAGAATGTGGATCTTTTTGTACGGAAACAGGAATGATAATATTTTTCCCCTGGAGAGCACCTCGAACGAGGGTATATTAATTGTCAATGGAGCTTCAACGGTAAAGTTGTTAGACACATGTGAATCTATTGGATAGTCAGAAGCAACTGAACCTGATAGAGTGAAGGTCACGAAAAAGAGAAAGAAACGGAATTAGATAAAATAAGAACACCTCAAAGAGGTTCACAGGAAAGTTATTCCTGCAGCCACAGCCGTATAAGCTGCAAATTCTAACAATAATAATCTCCCCTAACCCTAACTTATTAAGAGAATATTTAAAGTACTAATTACTTGAGGCCCAAGTAAAACTCAACCCTAATCTTATCCTAATAAAACGGCAGCTGGACGTAATCATCTAAGATAAATAATAATAACATTAACTAATATTAATAACCTTAACTAATAGTAATTAATAATCTAAAATAATAATAATAATACTAAATAGTAGACACGTATCAATTGCCTCGTCCTCCAAACAGCCTTGACCTCAAGGCTGAACTTCGCAACTTGGCTCGAAATTCGGCTCGCTAAAGTCATTCCCTTCTTCATCATCTTCAGCATCAAGTATGACATTAAGGTGCTTTGCAGCGCATTTGTGCAGTGGTCCATAGCGTTCCCCACAGCGATAACACTTCCCTTTGGCTCGATATTCACGAGCTTCCTCCGGTGTGAGATGGCGGACATTGCGGTGAGGAGGAGGGCCAGGAAATCCATAAGAAGAGTGGCTTGCAGACTTTTCCGGTGACACAGCAGAAAGACTGCCATCTGATTTGTTGGTGCTGCTATCCACATGGCCACCGCTACTAACAGAAGTGGCTGTAGACCTTAGCTGGAAACCAGAGATCAACTTGTTGTTCGTTGTGGGAGGTCGAGTGACACGGGCAACACGGCGTGCTGATCGTATTGCAGCAAACACATCTGATAACTCCAAGTCAGGTATAGAATCCCGAATTGATGGCTGCAACCCGCCCAAAAACATACCTAAATGCTTCTCCGGAAGTAGCGCCGGCAACTGAGCAACCCGTTCCTCAAACAAGGCCAAATAATCCTCCAAGGACCCTGTTTGTCGTGTAAGATGCATAGCCTCATATGCATTGATAGCGGAGCTATCGCCGAAGTGAGCAATCAGCTCCGCCGAAAACTCTCTCCAAGAAATCGACGCGGCACGACGTAACACCCACTGCGCCCAAAACATCGCCTTACCGGACATAGCTATCAGAGCCAACTGCACGCGTTGGTCCGTCGCCATGTGATGCACCAAAAAGTATTGCTCGGCCTGAGCAAGCCAAGCCAATGGATCGGAGCCATCGAAATTTGGAAGATCCATGCGAGGAAGGACTGCTGCTGGAGTAGAATTTTCAGGCAAGAGATTGGGTCCATCTTTACTGAACGCCGACTCTGCTGCAGTGGCTGCAGAGACATCCTTAGGTCGCTGGTTCGAATCCGGCAGGTCGGACCAATTTGATAGAGTGAAGGTCACGAAAAAGAGAAAGAAACGGAATTAGATAAAATAAGAACACCTCAAAGAGGTTCACAGAAAAGTTATTCCTGCAGCCACAGCCGTATAAGCTGCAAATTCTAACAATAATAACCTCCCCTAACCCTAACTTATTAAGAGAATATTTAAAGTACTAATTACTTGAGGCCCAAGTAAAACTCAACCCTAATCTTATCCTAATAAAACGGCAGCTGGACGTAATCATCTAAGATAAATAATAATAACATTAACTAATAATAATAACCTTAACTAATAGTAATTAATAATCTAAAATAATAATAATAATACTAAATAGTAGACACGTATCAGAACCAGCAGCAAAATTAATAATACAGTACTTGTTATTAGCATTGGACCTTTATGAACTTATATTACACATACACACACATAAACCATACGCACATTAGTTAGTTTTAAAATCAGAGAAAACCGTGTTTCGTGGTTGAGTTATTTGTGTGATTCTGAGATGTAATTTTTTTAATGGTTGTATGATGGCAAATTCTACAAACATGGACATATAAATGCAATTTACTGAAGAAGTTTGTGTTTCTAAACCATCATCACAGTTAAGAGATGCTATAACAAAGGATGTAAAACAAAATTGAATGATATTAATTCGGATGCAGAATCATTCGTCTTAGGAAATGGAATTGTATAATCTAGTTCAGTGCAATCACCAAGAAGTTCCAAGTAAATTTCTTGCTTGCTCTGACTCCTTTAGAAATTCCAGAAACTGGATTTTTGTATTTGTTCACTCCCGGCAAAAGGCTGTGACAATTTGTTTGAGCAAGCTGTTGGCTTTTTATTTTCAGTTTTCACTCATATAAAAAATTTCACCATTTATAGATGATAATAACTGGAAATCATCAACAAATATTATATATAGATATTTGGCATTCAAGTTACAGAAGTATTTTTTGCATCAGATACATGAAAACCAACATATTAAATATTCATGAAAGCACAAAGTTGGAGAGTTTCCAATTAGAGGAGAAACTAAAACCTTATGAGTTGAGGTAAACTAATTAAGCAAGGACAAACTCAGAAGTTTGGAAAAGAACACAAACAAAGCAAGGAGCGCCTTGTCCCCCCATCCCCCCCCCCCCCCACCCAAATTTATATTTATAGATGCATCCGTACATGTATGGCATGTGAATTCTGTGCAATGAATATGTATAATGTAAATTTGAACTTATCAGCCACCCCTATATTCTACCTTGGTCCCAGAATACAACATACCAAATCACCTGTTAGTGGGTCCTATTATCTTACTTATAACTCTTCCAAACTCAGTAAGAAAATTACCTCATTTTCCCTTATTGCTTTTAGAAAGTATTCACTAAATCATGATCAAGGAAACAGTTCTTCTATAGAACATTACTGACCACTTTTTAGTTAAGTTCCATATAGTTGAGCTGAGGGGCTAACACATTATTTGGAGAGGCCTTTTATATAATGGGTCATATGATAGCAAGATAGTAAACATGGATAATCTAGACACATTAAGAGTTGCAAAGAAAAAGTAGAATATTAACAGTACAAGGAAACACAGGAGGACATTACATAAATACATCAAATGAACACAGGTAATAGAAAGTACTGGGCATTCTATTTATTTTTTATGCTGCTGAGGCGTGGTGTATACAAGGTGGAATGCAGTAATGGACACATGAGATTTTTGTAGCAGTTGGAATGATTAGATTCCGTAAATACAAACATATGTACATGCACACACACGCACTTCGGAAGATGCACACGTGCATAGAAATATATATAAATGCAAATATATGCAGACACACATGCACACCAATCTCAAATGTAAACACATGTCTATGCATACGGAAGGAGTTTTTTGATTTGGTCGCAAATATTATCATTGTCCACCAAACCTTTCTTTTTTTATGCATACACCATGCACCTATTACTTACTTCTTCAATGACTACAAAGATCATATAAACAATGTTTAAACATCAAGTTTTAGCATCGTAAGAATTTGGAAACCAAGATTGGGATAAACAACAAAGATGCCATGTACTTCAGGTAAAAACTTCTTATAGGCCAAAAAGAAAGCATGCTTACTAACCTTGACACATGCTGAAGCCTCCATTGCAGATTCCCAGCTAACAACAGGAAAAGCTTCTTCCTCAAACTCTATAATCTATATCACTATCATCATCCTACATCAGAATATAAGATACTTAGAGAACATAACTTTTGATGACATGAACAGCTCAGTTGATATTAATTGCAAACGAACAATTGGTAACCAAATCCATTATCAGGGGATAGGAGCAATACACATACATAAGTAATCATAACAAAGGCAATGAACCGCGTATAGAAGTGCCAATAAAAGGAAGAATAATCAACTACTGAAGCAACAATAATATCTCCCGGAAGTACGCATCAAAATCAAAAGCAAGCGGATATCATTATAGCAAGCGGAAAATAGCGCAAAAATAAATAAATAAATAAATAACTCACTAAAGCCCAGGGATTGCAAAATCGTCAATGTGATCAGTTAGGGCTTGGCCATACGCGAGGTGGCGCCAAAGCACTGGAGATTCGAGTTGTACTATTCTTCATAACTACATTCCAATCAATTCTCTCTGTAGCGGATATCACTAGTCGCTACTGCTTGCAATAATTGAAGCACCGTCTTCACCTGGTATCTGAAACTCACACACTAGCACAGGATTAATGAACATATGAATGTATTCTCCGAGGTTCTTGACAATGGTGGTGATGCAGTAATGGATACGGAACGATATATCAGCTGCGTAAGAGAGTAAAGATGCCTTCTTCTGTGAGGGAGCATCTCTTTTCTCTTCTTCCACTTCCCGTCCGGTCCATTGTAATCACTGGTCGATTGAGCAACGGGATTGATATGAATTTAATCGGCAGTTTTGTGGGTAAAGCCAGAGAGAGAGAGAGACAGACAGAGAGAGAGAGTCGAAGGTCGGGGTTGAGTTGAAGAAGAAAGAGAAGAAAAGGCCCCAAATCTTTGAAAAGTTTGTGTTTGGCTTCTCCTCAAAAATGTATTGCAAGTTAATGTTGTTGCGTTTGGTAATCATCTCAAGATAAAGATGATTCATCTCAAGATGATTCATATGAATAGTGTCAAGATGAATCATTCATCTCTCTATTTGGTAGCAAAAAGTTCAGACTCGGATGATATCATATTGTGTTTGGTACAAATTGTAAAACTCTAGATTAAAATTTAGATTGACTAAATTATCCTTATTAAATACCCCTACCGATTCCACTTTTTATCGTTGGGAATAAATAGTACCCTTTATTATTTATTATTATTATTATTATTGTTGTTGAGTTATTATTTTTATTATTCTTGTTATTATTATAATTATTACTATTATTATTATTATTATTATTGAGTTATTATTATTATTATTATTATTATTATTATTATTGTATTATTATAATTATTACTATTATTGTTATTATTTATTATTATTATTATTATTTTATTACATTATTATTATTAGTATAATTATTTATTATTATTATTATTATTATTATTTTATTATTATTGTTATTATTATAATTAATACTATTATTGTTATTATTTATTATTTTATTATATTATATTATTATTATTATTATTATTATTATTATTACTATTATTGTTATTTATTATTATTATTATTATTATTATTATTATTATTTTATTATATTATTATTATTATTATTATTATTTGAAATCGTATAAATACATAAGGGTAAAATGGTAAAAGAGAGAAAGTATTGTGTTACTATTCGAATTAGTTGAAGTCATCCGACCAAAAACGTCGGATGAGTTAACAAGCGAAAACAGTAAAATAGCAGCGGGCTTGGACTTCATCTCGGGCCCTCCAGTTTATTTCATTTCGGTACCAAACACTTAGATGAACCAAGATGATTCACCTCATCTTGGTTCATCCTATCCACCAAACACACCCTTAGGCAGTGTTTGGTGCATTTTGCCAAATCATCTCGAAAACTAGGAATGACTCATCTCTAGATGAATCATATGAATAGTGTCCAAGATGAAAGAGTCATATGCTTATTTATTTGGTAGCAAAATTTTAAAGTGAGATGAGAAAACATTTGTATTTGGTGCAATTGATAAACTATAGATGAGAGACCTTATTGACCAAAATACCCTTTCAATAATTGAACTTTGGACAGTTATAATTGTGATTACTCATTGCTACTTATTATTATTATTATTATTATTATTATTATTATTAATTAACAGCAACAAACATCTATATTATTAAAATTTTATTTAATAAAATTTTATTTATTAAATATTTAATTATAATCATTTTATCTATTTTAATCTAATTTAGTGTTATTATTATTAGCAGTGATTTTATTATTATTATTATTATTATTATTATTATTATTAGCATCAATTATTTTATTTAATTAATGGCAAAATTGGAAAGTAGAGATTACTATTTAGGTGAGATGACTCAACTCATCAAATTTGAGAGTTGAGTCATCTCACCTCATGTCGGGCTTGGTACATGAAGAACGGGCCGGCTATTAGCTACCAAACACGGAGATGAAGCAAGATGACACATCTCATCTTGCTTCATCTCCCCTACAAAACACACCTTTAGTATTTATTATTATTTTTTTTAATAAATATATAGTGAATGTAATGTTAATGGAAATTATAGATTATTAAGTCCTTGATTGTGTCAGGTGAATTTCTTTAATTCGTTGCTGAGGATCCACTTGAATTGTAAATATTTAATTTTTTTTATGGCGAAATATTTTTTTTTTGTCAAGTTAGGAAACAAATTCATGTTTAAGATAATGAACATATGTAATCCACATCGATGAGAAATAATTTTACTCATCACCAAAATAATATTTATATGTGATGTGGGTAAGCCATTGTTTTTAAGTGACGCGTCTCATTTTTTTTTAATGGAAAATATGGAATTTTTCCAATTACAACCAAGGAGAAAGCAAAGAGAAAATCCAAATACAGAAAAAAAAAAAAAAAAAAAAAAAAAAAAAAACAAATTGGAAACCAAGTCAGTACACTCAATAAAAGAGTTTTATCATAAATCAAGTAAAATGCAGATGGTGATTCATCATTTAGTTTTTGACTTTAATCATCCCTATATATACATACATGAGATATATGGAGTATCATCATATTTCATCCCAAATGTTTATGCAGATACATCAATAATTTAGTTTAGATTATAATTAACTCCAAACATATTAAAATGCCTCAAATCAACAACAAAGTTCATTAATTCACATGGTTGATTATCCTATATATTATCCTATTTTATGTTGAGCTAGCGTAATAGACTTGATTATCTTTCATGTCTCTCTAAAAGAAGCTTTTTTTTTTTATTGTTTCTTTTTTTTTTTCTTTTTTCTTTTTTTTAAAAACAAGAGGGTTGTCTCTAACAATATCTGCCTACACAATAATCTAAATATAAAAGAAGAATTGTTGGCAAAAATTACAATAATATCATTTTCCCTCCAAAAGTAATTATGGATTGTCCAATGATTTATGAAGATGATTTAGTTTACAAATTTATGAATTGTTTAATGGATTTGATGATAAATGTATTTTAAATTATAAATATTATTTCATTGTTTACTAATATATCTATTTTTGCATTAAATTATTCTATTAATTTTCTTATTTTGCTATATCTATATGTTAGTATTTGTTTATTTTTTCAGTCCTATTTTCTATTGTAAAATTTTGTTGTGACAATACAAAATTTGGATACATTGTCACAAACAAAATTAATTATTATTTGAACTTGGTAAAATAATACTAAGTTAGATTTAAAGTTATTGATTGATAAATTTACTATAATCGTGACTTATTGCTTAATTTCTTGATGTATTTTTTTTTAAGAAATGTATTAAAATTACTAAAAGAACATAGTAGTAATTACTAATTATATAACTATTACGAATTTAAATAAAATACCAAAAAAATATTAGTTTAAATATTTTAATTTCAATAGTAGTTTCACTATAATAATCTACTATATTATGTTTCTATCATATAAATATTTAAAATTATATTTACTTATATTCGATTAAAGTTATTTTAAGTTTCTAAAATTATGAGAATTAAATTTTTATTTTATTTATATATAATCCTATTCGTTCTTAATAAGTAACTTCTAAAAAATAAAAAATAAAAAAATAACACTACTCGTAAAAGAGAATGTCTAAGCAGCAATACGAAGACACGTGCGAGAGCTAGGTCGTAGTGAATTGCTCCACAAGAAATGCATTATTTGATGGCGGCTCACCACATATCCCATGCACCGTATCACAGCATATCATTACCCCTCCCTCTTTCAAAACGAAAAAAATAACTGCATTTGGCGCTCCAGCTCTGCTAACCTACGCACCCCCGCCATTAATGACCCCTCGCACCTCAAACCCCAAAACAGATTCATTCTCGCTCACTTTTTTTCCGGCGAAAATGCGTTCTCTACTCCTCGTCTCTTCCATCCTCCTCCTCCTCCTCCTGTCCGCCGCCGCCACCACCACTACCATAGGCGTCACCTACAACCCCTCCGCCCCCAACCTTCCGCCGCCGGAACGCGTAGTCGCCACCCTACATTCACTCCGCATCTCCACCGTCCGCCTCCTCAACCCGTCCCCTGCCGCCGTCCGTGCATTCGCCTACACCAACATCACCCTCCTCCTCACCGTCCCCAACCACTTCATCCCCTCCTTCGCCGCCAACCGCTCCGCCGCCGCCCTCTGGATCCACTCCCACGTCCTCCCCTTCTACCCCCGCACGCACATCTCCCTAATCTCCGCCGGCTCCGACGTCATCACCACCAACGCCACCTCCGATCCGACGGCCGACCCCTCCACCACCCTCCTCCCGGCGATGCGCAACCTCCGCTTCGCCCTATTCGACCTCGGCATCCGCACCATCTCCGTTTCCACCACCTTATCCTTCATCGACATAATGACGACGTCGTTTCCCCCTTCCGCCGCCGAATTTCAGGAACCAATCGCCACTCTCGTTGTTCGCCCACTGCTCCAGTTCCTGGAAGAAACGAACTCCTCCTTCCTCATCAATCTCTACCCCTACAACATCTTCAAAATCAACTCCGAAATTCCAGTCGGATTCGTCCTCTTTCAGGAACATCCGTTCAATTTCCGCGACGACGTCATTACCGGAGTGAGGTACCGGAATTTGTTCGACATGATGGTCGACGCCATTATCGCCGCCATGGCAATGACAGGGCAGGAGAATATTCCGGTAATCGTGACGGAAACCGGCTGGCCAAGCGAGACAGAGGCGGAGGCCGCCGGAAATTACGCCGAGATGTACCTGAAAGGGCTAGTGAAGCATCTGAGATCTGGATTGGGAACGCCTCTGAGGAAGGAAGGGGTGGCGGAAACCTATGTCTATGAACTGTTTGATGAGGGTTCTCAGCAGCGTACCAACAACAATACGAATGGTACAATCATCAGTGATGCTGCAACGATGGGTGGCCGCGACGCCGAGCCTAAGCAATGGGGCATCATGTACCCTAACATGACCATGAAATACAGAGTCGATTTCTCCAATTCGCCGCCCAATTTTGGTCAGAGGTTGGATCGTGTGCTTGCTATGGTTATACTTCTGTTGATTTTACTGAATTGAGGAGTCGAGTTTACTGAAACAAGGTTAGTCATGTGTTTGTTATTGGAGCAGAGTGATTGAGATGAGAAGGTGATTCTTCTGAGTTTTTTGTGAAAGAATCTAGGATTGTTGAAAGAAATGATGAGTTCTCAATGAGATTTTCTTTACCATCTTGTGGTTGTGATTACTACATCTGTTCTGTGATTTTAGATGCACTCTGTAGTCGGTATTGATTGATTTTTTTTTTCAAGAAATCAAGAAATTGGAGAAGAGTATATTTTGGATAATCAGTTCTGAATTTAGTTTCAATACAAATTTCAATGCATATGTCATTTGAAAATTCAAGTCTTGATATTCTCAAAATTCTTTCTATAGTCTTTAGATGCTTACAGTATTTGCATTTGCACTTTTTCACATTTAGGGTATTCTGGCTTTCTTTTTCTTTTTTCTTTTTCTTTTTTTTGTAGAGAATTTACAACGAGGGATTTTAGTATAACTAGTTTTTTTTCTAGTTGTATTAGCTAATCTTAATCAAAATTAGCTAGTAATGTCAGTCAAACGTATGATTGCTGAATTTAAGCTAACAAGACTTCACACATATATCTTTTCAGTTATTGATATAATCTTTTGCTCTTTACTTAACAACCGAGCTTATTATTAGGTCCCAAAATAAGGATAAACCACTCCAAACACAATAACAAGTCGATTGTGAAATCATGTTATGGGCAAATTTGAGAAGAAAAGAATGTCTCTATTGTACTCTTGAATATTATCATGCATAGAGTTTTAAACCATAATTGGAACATTATTTCAAAAGCATTACTCTACTTTGTAAATGACTGTTACGCATCATCTCAATGTCAAAAAATATATACTCTAAAAACATGTAAAGAACATGGCGATATAGAAAAGGGATGGTTCAACATTTGAATAACGAATGACATGACATTCGTTTTTTATAGTAATTAAGTTTACAAAACATACTATTAATGTTAGAAATATTAATTTTACGTTCAAATGTAGTTGGACATGTGATCTCGCATTTGCTTCGGGAATTTGTCTAGTAGCGTTTTATATTTTTGGTGTTTAACTTACACTATCCAAAATTTATAGTAAATGATTAAAAATATTTACTTACGGTGAACTTGCCAAAATACCCCTTGTCTTATGCATTAATTTATGAGTCTTACTTTATATAGTACAGTATTAGTTATTCTACAATTTTGCATGTGCAATTAAGATTATTGTTCATGTCTACATTACCGTCGATGAAACATAATTTTTCTTTCATTGTATATTTAATTATCTTCATTATAACATAATTTTTATATTATACAAAAGTATGTAACCAAATTACAGCTTTCAGATTGAAGAACATAATTAGATGAAACAAGGATGACCTGTTTTTTTGCACACCACAAGTGAGGAAAATTAGACATAGAGTAGATTTGATAACAAATTGATAGTTTAGGATTTAATTAGTTATTTTCAATAGTT
Organism: Mentha longifolia; assembly: GCA_001642375.2. Taxonomy (NCBI): domain Eukaryota; kingdom Viridiplantae; phylum Streptophyta; class Magnoliopsida; order Lamiales; family Lamiaceae; genus Mentha; species Mentha longifolia. The sequence continues at coordinate 20,220,964 of CM038117.1, forward strand.
CAGAGTATTTTTGATAAAACATGAATAGTTTGGGGTTTTTTTGGTAATTAACCCATTATCAATAAAGTAATCCATGCATTTTAGTGGTGTATTCATTTAGTGAATAATCATATGTGGGATGTGCTCACGGTCTAGCATAACGACCCAAATATAAATGATTTCGTAATCACTTGATAGTAACATCATAAAATCAAGTGACTCTGACGAACTGGACAAGGCTTGAAAACCAAGCAAGAAATGCTCCTAAAAACTAGAATAATGCAATGAAGTGTAAAGGGGGAGGAGATGGGATAAAAGAGAGCTTGTTGCTCTCTTCGCTGTGCTCTCCAACTTTGAGACCACATCCTTTATATAGTACTCAATGGGGGAGCCAAAGGAACATAGTCATGATGTCTCGTCATCAATACATTGGTGGTTATATCAACCGAAAAGACAAAGTCGGACAGTTACAACAGCTAAAAAGTTAAAGGTCATCAGCTCTATTAAGAGCCCGGACCGTTACGAGGGCAAACAAAGAGTTTCCCGATTCAACATACCATTTCTCACTCACCAAAAATCGAATGAAATGGAATATATTACGATTATCCTATATTATTTAATTATTTAATAATAATTAAATAACTTAACCACCACAAAATTGGTCTAACTAAATTCAAAGTCAATTTTCTCACAATTCCTCGCATGAGTGGAAATGCGTATGCAAGAATGCACAATCACAACTCAGTTCTCCTGAGACGATATTGCATAAGGATATGTAGTTGGCGGCTTTGAACCTTCTATAATTAACACTATCGGTGGCTTAGTGGACGTGATGTCTTGAACTAATCATCATTGGTATATATCAAGACAATAATATCAACATAATATTATCCTAACCTTATACGTTCTCACATTTTTTATATGAAATTCGGTCAAAGATACCACTTTGGATTCATAAGTGTATCAAGTGAACCAGCCAACACTTTACACTTACATAGGTGACTCTTTTCGAGTATCATGTTATACTCAACCTCCTCGAGGTCTTTAGGAGTAATTAAAAGTCAAAAGATTTACCCTCACCACAATGCAGATTACAACACTCTATGCTTTTTAAGGAATGGATGAAGACAAAGTCTTCCGAGTGTTTCTACATGGACTTTTATAGCTTAATTTTCCAATTGAACTACGTTCTTGGGATCATCCGATCATCATAGTTGGGTGACCACTATAGTTGTCCTTAAATTATGGATTTTAAACTCATTTCCTTCAGCAATTTGAACATATATGTGATCACGATTTAACCACTTTGTTAATGGACATGCTAAATTATCTTTCGATCTTACATAGTCGACCAAAATAACACCAGTTGTGATCAAATGTCTAATATTATTGTGACAACGAAGAATACGATGAGATTTGCCGTTGTATAATCTACTATGTGTTCGTCCAATAGCCGTTTGGTTATCAACTTATCACAGTGAGTTATCATTGAATTTCTTTAAGAAAGTTTTGAAGCTACTTGGCTTTTTGTCCCACTTTATCCAAAAACCTATAAAATATTTCATGGTGCATCGAGCTATACACACATATTTTGTGGATATCCACGACATAGTTCCACCCCCACAGTGAACACATATTCGTTCATTGAAAACGAGTCGTTAGTGTCTTATATCTAGTTCGCATCATTGTTCTCTTTAAGTAATGGGGATAACTCGTGTAATACAACACAAAATTAAGAGTATACTTCAAGTACTTCAAAACTCTTGTCAGAACTATCTAATGTACTCTTCTTTGATTGCTCGTGTATCTACTCAATTTATTTACAAAACACATAATATCTGGCTTAGTGCAATTAGTGATATACATCAAACTGCCAATGATCCTAGCATATTCTTCATGAGCAACAGGATCACCCATGTTCTTGCTCAAGTTTACATTTAACTAGAGTGGAGTCTTAGCTAGTGGATTATCAAAGATGTTGAATTTCTTGAGCACCTTCTCAACATAATGAGATTATGTCAAGACAATTCCTTTGAAGACCTTAGGATTTTAGCTCCAAGAATCACATTAGCCATGCATGGATGTCAACCATTTTCAAGTTTTGTTTTAACATATGTTTTGTATCAACGATGAGTCGATGATCTTCAATGACGAATGAACTATGAATTACACCACAAACAAGAATGATTGCTTATTTGATAAGTTGAAATGAATTTTCTTGAATTGATCAAGAGAAATTTTGAAAAAATCTGACAATGAGAGAATAAAACTCACAATTGTATTAATGACATAAGCTGCAATTTTCATCACCCCTCCTAAGAGCTTTATATATATGCTTCAAAAACTCTTAATCCTACAAAGAAAACTAGTCGAAAACATATCCTACAATATAACAAAATAAAACTGAAAATAAACCTACCAACTAAAGTACTAATAAAAACAATAATAAAGTAATAAAAACAAACAACAAGGTATTATCTTCACTCTCCAGCTCATATCATCTTCAATTCCCCACGGGCCTCAAGCCACGAATCAAGAGCTGCATCAATCAACTAAACATCCATACACATAGACCAATCAACCACACCGACGACACTTGATTAAATTGTTGGATGAGTAGAGAACTAAGACTAGAGTTAGACTTAATCTCCATAAGGCAAATTACTTCGCTATTTGTGCAAGTGGACTATAACAATTGTCCCTAAGATACGACGGTCACGAACTCGAGTAATTGCACTTACGATTCAAGTCCAGACGAACTATTCATTAGTTTGAGACTATGTAGTAAGAAAGGAAGAATATGATACTACAATGCTATGTAAGCAACTTTAGTTGGAATTGGGATGTTATGTTAGCGAATGGTGGAGAATCTATTGCCTATTCGCGAAAATGTGACACACTTTACTCCGGATGAATCTAGAATATTAGATTGTGCCTTTTCACAAAAGACATGATCCCATGATTGTGATTGCACCATTTGGATACGAAGCGCATCTTCATATTTCAAAGCACATTTTCATAAATTACTACTACTTAATGCATTAATTTCTCATTCATCTAAAATTGGAATTGAAAAAATCAACACCCCAAATTAATCCACTTGGGTCGTGATTTCCGAATATGTAATTTCCTTCAATTTCCGCTAAACAGGGCTTTACCTAAATAATTGATTTAAGAAGGGTTACACCTTCAAAAGATTTTTAGTTTTAAGTTCCAAATTCCAACACATATCAAAGTCATAATCGGTTCAAAGCCACCATCGGCTGAACATCTATACACATGAACCAATCAACTATATCGACTTTGAATCCACTCTGATACCATGTAAGAATGAGCCAATCACATTTTACTAAGGGAAAGAGTTAATAAATGAGAGACTTAAGGATGTGTGAAAGAAAACCTTTTGACAGTTGCAAACTGAATTAATTAAAATTATAAAATAACCCTTTTTAATTTGAAATTCATGAATTTGTCATTCCAAAATTAATTTCAAATAAATTTGCATTCAATTTTGTATATTTTCCAACCTCATTGACCCACATGTCTAGCCTGCATGTGTCTGGTGCTTTGATTAGCCGCAAGGGGCGACACAAAGAGCAAAAGTCACATGGTTTGTTGTTAGAGGGAACAACTCCGTGATAGCGAGACGCTTCAGCATAACCTGAGTATACAAACTAAATAAACCAGTATTAAAATGTTTACACTATTCCTATAATCAAAATAAATAAACTAAAGTACACAACTACCCTTGTTTCTTTCGGAGTTAGTTGAGTAGGTTACGTTTTTTGCTGATCAAGACATTCATTCAACAGTTCAATTGAAATTTTTCCTCCTACAACCAACAGTATTAACATTAGCATTGTACTAAGCTTAAAACAAGACTAAGGAATTGGTAACAGTAATTTTTGCAACATGATGCAGGATGCCATTTGCAATGGCAATCATTTCATCATATGTAATCCCATCACCCAAAAAGCTCAAGTCATCATGGTTGCATTTGTGGGATTTATGATGGGGTTTAGGAACTCAATTTTCATATTGTCATAATTGCAAACTCATTGATGTAGGAATGTTAGAACAACCTTTTTGAAACCCATATATTTTTCTACAAGTTTTCTTAATGATTGTACTATATCTTCAAAACCTTTTCATTCCTTCATCAAATTGTATACACTTTTTATCCCCTTGTCTTTAACATTCTCGCAATAGTCCGACACACTTAAGACGCACATTTCAATAAATCTTCTTACGGTAAACCCCATAAAGGTCATTGCATTGAAGCCTTGGGCGACTCGTTCTTCAGGATAGTTCACTTCACCATCCAAATCACTTGGCCACTCGTACCGAAATAAAGCACAATACCCTACTATCTAAACTCAGATTGTAGAACATTTGTGCATGAAACAACAATAATCCATGAAACGACATATTAAAAGAACAAAAACAGTAACTTATTAAAATATTGTTTACCGATGGGCATCCAAGGACCATATAATCAGAGTCTTCAATAAACGATTCAACTTTGTTATCCAAAATGAGTGATGCGACCTGGACATCAGCCTTAAATGACGCCACCATATATTCCACACCTTCTTTATCTAGTAAATCAAAGAGTTCTGCTGCCATGGATGTAATGACTTTTATTGATCTGGAAAAGTATTTTCTTGCTGTAGTGTATCCTCCTCTATCCCAATAAAAATTTGTTATTTTAATATTTTCTTCCCTCTTGTTGCAACAAAAGAATTCAGTCATATGTTTGTCATAATCTACATACTACATCAGTCTCATACCGTTTCCACTTTTTTGTTACCAAACTTGGCCTTGATTGAATTTTCTCTCTTTTTGATGGGCAAATCAATCTCTATGGAATATAGTTATGCGCTTTATCTTCTACTCTTCACACGATGGTCTCACTTTACTCATGAAATGGTCAACGTGCCTCGAAACAAAGAAAAAAAATCAAAGATTGATAGCAATTTCAATGCATAAAAAGTCAGAGCACTTACGTGTGGTAATCTACCCCATAACAACTCCTTACTTGTTTTGCAAGCCCCTGCATATAGCCATATAAATGCATCCACTACAACCGTAATACCCTCATAATTCTTGAGGTTACCGGATTCTAGTCTTGTTTGGAACATGTTGTGCAATCATTTTTATACTCATTAGAAACCTATGAAAAAGGCAGTCTTAATGGAAACCTAATTGTGCACAAAACAATATTCACTTCATTCCGGTAAATTAACGATGTAAAAAAAAATATATTAACTACGAACTAAGATGAATCGCAGGAATATTCGAGACCTAATCATCGGTATCTAATCATTGAGAAAGCTATGAAAACTTCATACTATACTGAAACAAAAGCATATAAATAATTACCGGGATTCACTCCTTGAGTTGACAATGGAACGTCAGAGGATTGGAGAATGATTGAGAACAGTGACTTGGAGAACTGCAGATGCGGAGTACGACCAAATGGGAAATTAATTAAATCACTCGCAAAAGATGAAATATCAAAATTACGGATGTCACTTCAAAAAAATAGAGTAGTGACGATGATTTAAGATGGAGCGTCGGAGCATTCGAAACCTAATTGTCCATACTTAATCGGAACATTTGAAACCTACATTACAGTCTATGAAATATAATTTTTTTACTTTGTTGTATACTTAATTACCATCGTTTAAACATAACTTTATAGTAGTATAAGATAAAATAATCCATACATTTTAGCGGTGCAATCTTCTTACTCCATCCATCCACAATCTACAAATGCTCTTTCCCTTTTCGGTTGTCCATCATTTTTAGACTCTTTCCCTTTAGATAGTTGACCTCACATAACAAATTTTCATTTTACGAAATGAGTATTTGTAAAAACTGGGGTCCCACCTACCAATTCAAAGAAATAGTGGAAATTCCGTCCCAAATCTATATAATAATAACGACTACGGGCTGCCGTTTTTAGTAAATTTTGTTTTCTATTTTTAGCAATAGGTAATTTCTAGAAATAATATTCCTAAATGGTATATAATAATTATACATTTTAAATTTTGAATCTTCTAATTAATATTCGACCATTACAAATGCACAAATTAAGTGAAAATTTAATTTACTTTCTCTTTTTTACAATGAATATTGCCTATATATTTCAACATTTTACAACACAAAAACCTCACACAAATTACACTCTTTATGCTTCATTGTATTTTTCCATACAATGGAAGCATATTGCAACTTCAAGAGCAATACTTAAAGTTTCAATATCATTCATATGCTGCGAAATCTTATGTTTTAGATACATTGATTTAATTTTAAATTGTATTTTGTTAAAGTTGCGTTGTAACTTTTTTTAATAAAATCTGATTTTTGTTATTAGTATTCCATGTGAGAGTCAGAACCTTATGATTTTTGTGTATAGTATATGCGTATTATAATCCTGTAATTATTTGCTGAAATTTTTGTTATCGGCAACTATATTATTGATGTTGTCGTGCATGTTTTAGCGAATGATGAGTACACATACACAAAGATATTCATTTTGATTATATTAAATCCGAGTTGTTCTTCAATTTAATTTCACATTTTAATCATGTAATTCATTTTGATTCTTTCTTCTTTGGTTATTTGTAGCAATTCTAAATAATCATGTAATGTGATCTTCTCGCTAGCTCATTTTTACCTTTTCACAAAATATATAAATAGTCCGGTTCTAAATTAAGTTTCATATATATGGATAATACACACACACTATTTTCCTTTTATAATTATCGTTACAGTCAATCAATTGATTAGCATTAATATCAAAATATGAGAATTTATCCTTAAATCACAAACGCCTACTCCCCAAATTTCTTCTTACATTGCTCCTCCGGCATCATAAAAATCAGCTAGAGCGATGAACTATCTCCTCATAGTTCATTTTTGTGAATTACATCAAAGATAGGACTGATAATTCTATCAATAGCCAAATGATGGAACTGACAGTTGACGTCTCGACATCATCTACATTGTCAGCTGTTCTCAAATTCCAATCTTCAAGGACCATGTAATTTGTGATCATGGAAAGCTAGATCTGCGACAATCTTTGTCTCTTTACATTGGAGTCAGCTTTCGGTAAAAACTCCACATTGGTGATCAAATTGTATTTGTAATTGTTTTGTTTATCTATTTATTTATTGATTAATGATTAATATTATTGAATTGGGTACGAATTGATGATCTATACTTATATAAAAAGAGCCTTGAGTACTTAATGTACATTACCTATTATATCCTTGTAGTATTTCAAATTTAAGGATAATTTTGTAATGTAATATATATATTTATTCAAAATATAAATATGAATAATTTTAAGAATGGTAAATATTTTATTTAAATTATGGATGAGAATATTTATATCTATTTCTAGAATTTATGTTATATAGTTACAAAATTATGATTAATCGAGAATCTCTGAGTGAAAAGTCTACACATGAGATCATCTCTTTTCAATAGTCTAGGTAACAATTCATGGTATAGAAGTTACAATTAAACTTCCTGAACAAATCAAGTAATTATATGAATAACTTAGCGTTGTGTCCTAAAACATTGATGTTTAACATTGCTTTTTAAAACACTGATGTTATAATTTATAATTCAATCATATATCATATTATGAGGAATGATATGCTACTCACCTTCCGTGAGCACTATTCGTGGACACCTATCTCCGTTTGCTCACTTTAGCATTATTTTGTTCGATTTTTTCAATTGTTTTATATTCTAATACCTTAGAAATTAATATTGAAATCATTAAACCTACAAAATGTATAAAAATTGACACTCGATTCGTTATTTTTTCATCAAACTTCAAAAAAATGAATAATATGACAAATCGAGTGTCGATTTTTATATATTTTGTAGGTTTAATAATTTCAATATTAATTTCTAGAATATAAAACAATCAAAAAAATCGAATAAAATAATGCTAAAGTGAGCAAACGGCGATAGGTGCCCACGAATGATGCTCACGGGAGGTGAGTAGCATATTATTCCTCATCATATTATTATGTATGATAACATATGATGTTTTGCAAATGCATAAATTTCTCATATCTCAATTGTTTATGTCACTTACAAAAAATTGTTCAATGAGTGTTTAATTTGATAATTTCCCTTTTCTATTTTGCTGACTTTGCACTTAAAATTTGTAAATATTTAGTAAAACTAACAAATATTAATATTAATTATACTATCATTTTACTAGCCTTTAGAACTTAATATTCTTTAATTGACAAAAATATATGTCAAGTGATAGGTTCAACATGCAACGCATGTAGTCATTGCTAGTATAGAATAAAATGAGGAAGACCGGCATTAGCAAGTTTTGTGCTTCCAATTTGTTTCCTAAAAATTATTGTAGTTTTAATTGGATGTAACTCAAGTATGTTTGGAATTATTGATTTCGAGTATGAAAGTTGATATGATCTTCACAAGGATAACACATGCATGTACAATGATGTATGATGATAATTTGACGGTACAAAATTTTGTTACAAATTTTCAAGTGTTGCTGCTCAACTAAGCAAGTCTTTAGTTCATGTCCATGAGCACTTCCAAATTTTCATTGATTTCGGAATATTTGGTATCTAGCAATCTCTACTTATTTCTGCATTTTTATAAGTTTTTTCAGTCATTTCTACGATGTCTTTCCTTTGTTTTTATTTAATTATTTTATTTATAATATGAACTTATTCGTCAATCTCATTCCTTCGGTTGCTTTTTTTTTTTTTTTTTAATAATGCTTTTGATATACTATTTGTAGAAATATCTATATAAATGGTAAATTTTATCTATGCATCAATAATTTCAACCAACTAATATATGAAGTAAATATATATTACAATATATTATATTATAAAATTGACTTCTTTTTGATTATTTAGTTTGCTTTTTCCGTCCATTTCAAGCAAAAATTTGGAATGAAAAGTGAATATGCAATAATACAAATATACAATAGTCACTTTTATTTTATTTTAACTTTTTAAAAGTAATTTTTGCAAATTAGATATTAGAGTATATCATAATGGTACATATTTTTTTTTTCAATCACTCACTTAATTAATACTAGCATCCGTTACAAACATAATTCATGGCAATAAATTAATTTTATTTCCATTTTTATACTATTTTATACCAATAAATTTTGATAATTTTTTTAACTAAGGCACAGACTTCACTTGCTTCTTTCTTCTTTTCACAATTCTTAAACAAAATAAGTGTGATTGTTACTGCACCAACAATATTAAGAGTTGAGTTTTCTTGAATTGCATCAAAATTAGGTAACATTCAATCACAATCTATGAATTTGGAAGAAAAGTGCTTGCGGAAGTGAAGAATCTTATCTAAACGTGAAAGATGATGATTTGGTGATCTATGGTGCTTCAGATTATGATCAGGGCTATAGATTCTCCATAATTCACCATCGAGCTAAGTTGCATAAGCCAAACTTCAATTTTTTATATAGTCAGCCTAAATGGCTTAACAATTTTTATTAGAATGTAGAATTTTAACAATTCTTTTAGTTTGAGTTAAATTTTTTTAGTAGAATTTTTTAGCCATTATATTGGAGCATTTATTATAGTTTACATAAAGAATCAAGATTCAAGACTACCAGTTTATTGAATATTAAATCCTACATGAAAGAAGACAATTGTAATATTGTAACAATTCGACATATTACATCTTTCTTAATGTCAATAAATTGTACGGCTCCGTAATGAATTGATCTAATCGTTTTAGTATCATTCATAGATTTTTATTATATCTCATATGTACTTTGGTGCGGTACATTGTGCCGAGAACAAAATAGCCAAAAGAATGCAAATTATATATGTTTTGTGTTGGAATTTATTCTCCAACCGATAATTACATGATATAAAGATTCAATATAATTGACGTGAGTACGTAAAATTCATCTCTATTTAATATTAATATGTGATAAAATTAAAAATTGATTCGTGCGTAATTGATTCGATCAAATCTGCTAAATTTATTTATAGAAGCAATCAAACAATTGATTGAAAGCTATCATTGTAGAATATCAATTGATTTTTGCAAAGTGAACGAAATTCTAATTTAGATTGGAATACTTTCTTTAAGTGGGTTGTATTTTTTATATTTTTTATTGTATCATATCAAAATATAGATCTAAATTATATCAATATTGTATCATTACATATAGAAATGTTCACATAGAAATAAGTTATGGTGTGGGAAATAGAAATAGATTTGGACATTTGACCTTGGCATGATATAAGACTGATATCGATATAAAGCATGATAAAATTATATATGTACTTTTTTTGCTCCAACTGAAAGGTGAAGTCAAATATTCAATTATGCTAAATGTAAGAGTTCACATGAACTAACAATAATTAATTTGTTCATCTTTATAAAGAGCTCTATAAAGTTACAAAATCATTGAAAATAGATAGAAAATATTAGTGTAGTAATTGTTGTTAGCATATATGTTAACGGGGAATTCATTGGGATCATTCTAATGTATTCATTCAAATACTCCCTCCGTCCTGCCCAGTTTGATTCGTTACTGTTCGGCACAGGAATTAAAAAGTGGGTGATAAGGGGATAAGTGTTTTGATTAGTATTATTTTAATAATTTAAATTTTAAGAAAAACTCTCTTTGTTGTTAGGGTTTAGTTAATGAGCTAATTTAAAAAATATAAGGACCCAATTAGTGGGCCCTAATTTATTCTATAATTTATATTCAAAAGCTTAATTATTTATTTTTTTGAAACGTGTCAAACTGCGTGGAACGAAGGGAGTATTTGATTAGATTCCGATACGCTGGAATTATGTGATTGATGTCTTTGACCTTAGTTCAAATAAGTTAGAAAAGCTCAAGTGTTAGAAAGCTCAAGTTATTTTAAGCCATGTCATGAAAGTATTGTTGACAAGAATCAGACAAGTCAGTCGTTTGAGTTTACTGAAAAATTACTATGTTTTTAAAGTAGCATACACTGATTAACACGTATTTTATGTGCATGTCAAGTGTGTTTTTCATGTGTTTGAGTCTCGATTTATGTGCTTAAATGTTAGAAATGCTAGGGTTTCTTAACTTGTAGCATACTTTATACTTTTTTTCGTTTTCTCTCGGTTTTCGATCTATTTTTGTAGGAATTGGAAAGGGCATTCAAGTAGCTAAGGATTGAGAGCCGGAAACAAGGAAGAAACGAGCTTAATTAGAGTGAAACCAATGTTTAAAAATGTGGAATTTCAAGTTATATAGCTAGGGTTTCACTAGTTTGATTTCATTTATGTTTTCCTCGTTCTCTCAAGTCTTTTTTATGCTTTTTCAGGAATAATGAAGAATTTATTTGGCCAATTGAACTATTTCATGTCGAAGAGGAGTTCTTTAGGAAGCCATAGCAAAAAGCAGGATCAAGAATCGGAGTTCGGACGAGGGAGAACGAGCGAAAACGGTGAAGCTGCGCGAAAGGACCAGACCGACAGCGGGTTAGACGGCGGCCGGCTGGACCGCCGGTCAAACCGCCGTCTGGGTGGCTGGATGACAGCTTAAACGGCGGCCTGGGCTGCAACCCACACGGCGGGTGGCTGGGCCGCCGTCCCAACCGCCGGCTAGGGGCCCTTCTTCCATTATTGACCGAATTGGTTCGTCTAACTCGGTCCAACTCGATCCAAAACTCATTTTCAATGTATGTTAACCCCATATCTTCCCAAATTAGGTATCTTTAGCTAGAATACACTCTCTAGAACCCTAGTTACATTTCCCTCTTTCTACTTTGGTGTTTTAAACAGTTGTTGAAGATTTACTTTGAAGATTTGAAGGTCCTTCCATTACTTTGTTCCATTTTTAATTCTCTATCTTTTGATTATGGTTTTATGCATTTCTTATGGTTCATTTGCTCTAATTATGTCTAGCTAAGCTTCTTTTGGTTTCAAATATATGAAGACATGAGCTAGATTCTTAGGTTTTTGGGTATTGTAGTTGGATTTGCCTTCTATTTCATAGGTCTTGTGGTTTGGGTCTTGAATTATATTGCATGATTGATTGGCCATCATTGAGTGCATACAAGGTGTTTGGTTAAATGCTTAGGCTTAATTCATAGCACTTAGCATCAGACTTTAATTCATAGCACTTAGCATCAAATCACAATATATTAGAAATTCATGCTAATAGGAGATTCTAGATATTAATTGTGCCATTAGGAGTTGATCTATGCATCTTGAGTCCTAGTCGGAGATAGATGTCATAGGTTAATCTACTTACATTGTTGCTTTGAGAAAAGAACTAATGTATATCATATAGAGAACTCCCCTTTGATCTAGATTAAATTGGTTTATCCTTGCAAATCCCAAAACCTATGTCTCTAGTGAATGTTGGATTATATTTGGAACCATACTTTTTCTTATTGATTTCAATCATTTGTTACTTGTTGTTTCCTGATTAATTGTCAATTAATTTGATCGTTAGTTTAAAGAAAACCCAAAAACATGATGTTTGGTAGCTTGGATAGTGATTAGATAGCTAGGTTACTACTTGAAATTCTCACGCCATAGCATTCCGTGTGGATTCGACTCGAATATACTATTCGATATCATTGCATTTCTCACCCTAAAAAGTGAGCGATCATACACCAAGAAAACTTCAACAAGTCAGTTAAGCTAAGCAGTACAAGTTAGGTAATTGGGAGTTGTTGGCAAGTTTCTACCTTTGACAATCAAGTACGTATTTGTTAAGTTTATTGGATGTGATCGACCAATAAAAATCAAAAAGTATCTGCCAAAAGCAAAAGTCAAAGAGAGTCAAAGTATAGTGATCTCAAGAATAAGAAGCTAAACATGCAAGGATAATGACATAACTGTTGTAAACCCAAATTTTATGTATTTAATATATAAATATGAATACGTGTACAAATCTAAAATATTATGGATTAAAGTGAATTTAATGCGGGCTGCAATCTCTATTCTTCCTCTGATTCTTCTCTTCGAATGTATTTTAGACGATCTTCGAACAGCTTCCGAGATTTTTGGAGAATTTAGCTCTCCTTGATCTCCACGAACTTGATATTTGATTTATATATCGTTTATTCGGAGGACAATCGCCTTATTTCCGAATCAAACGCGGATTTAGAGACTTTCCGTATAGAATACAATCGTATCTAACGAAGAAAACCTTGAATATGACAGATAAATCGAAGGAAGCCTTTGAATATTAGAGAGAAATTCGTAGCGAGTTCTAACTCCAATTCTCGAGCTTATGATTATGATTTCTGGTTTCCTTTTGAGTTCTCATAGGTCCCCTATTTATAAGTGTAAAAGTAGCAGGCTTTGTGGGCTTTTGGGCCTGAGCCTGCACACCATTGGGCCTAAGGTTGAGGTGACACAATTTGATTGGCTCCTTCTTATTTATTCATCTACTGCACAGATTTGACACGTGATAACTTTTTATTGGCCGGAAATTCACATGTATTAATATTAATTATATATTTATTTAATATTAGAATTATATTTAATTTAATCCCAAAAATATAAATAGAAAATATAATTAAATATTTAATTCTTTTATATCCACGTGGCATAATTTATTAGACGTAAAATTTTATATGTCTACAACTGTCATTACATACATTCAAACAAGGCATTCCTTTTCCAAAGTCGGAAGGACAAATGACTAACATGTTCAATTGCTTGTGCAAATAAGAAAATAATATTTAATGTAGCGCAATGAATGTTTAACCACCATGATAGAGCGTAGATTTATCACACATCAATATTCGCTCTAAAGCTTGATGTATTGAGTCGGTTAATCACTACATAATTTTAATGAATAACTTTGAAAGCATAGAATACTTAAGGTTTGACAAAACATGCATCTCATATGAAATTCTTGAAACTATGAACAATGTACATACAACATTAATTGAATGCTTTGAAGTGTTCATGATTGTTTAACCATACGTTGAAATACTATTTTACATTAGATCTACTCCCTCTGTCTCACTTAAATAGCCCACATTTCCTTATTGGTTTGTCCCATATAATAGTTCACTTTCCTAAAATGGTAAAAGTCCATCACACAACTAATAATATTTTAAAAAAATTTATCTCTACTTGCATTGGTCTCTATGTCAAAAGCAATGTGAACTATTTAGATGGGACGGAGAGAGTACCTTAAAATGTTAGTACTTTTACAATTTTGATTTCATTTATAGAAAAAATTATTTTCTTAACATCTTTGCCCTACCTCAAAATTAAATTTGTGGGAAGGACAAAGTATTTACATTAATTTAATTTAATTATTATGAATCTTAAAATACACTAAAAATACTCTGAAAAATATGTGAGACATATACATTTGCAATTCTACAATAGTATTGTACTCATATGACGTGCATAAACAATAAAATAATTTTTTTATAGAAACTTCTAAAAAAAAGATATAACTATTATATATAATAAAAAAAATTAAATTCATATTAAATTCATACTCGAAATAATTTATCCCGTGCATCACACGAGTGTGGTACTAGTTGATTAGAATAATAGAATCATCCAAAGAAAACATATTTGATTCATTGATAAATGTATTTGTCCTTAGATTGTTTGTGTACTCTTACTTGGTTCCTCGTAACATTTACACCATAGCAATCAAGTAGTTGATGAATAAGTTTTGAGTAAATACCACATGGAGCAACTTCTCAGAGAAAACAAAAGAAACCTAGTAGAAAATGGACAACATTATTGGTGCTAGAAGTTACAACACCGCATAGCACAATTTGTATCAAAATAGAAGAAAAGAGCTGTAACATAATCAGATTCAGGGGTAAGTAAACAAAAATACAATAGCTACAAACTACAACCAGACGAGATTGGACACAGTTTTATAGAACCTTGATCTCTTTTTACTAATTAATTGATATCAAAAGAATTATAATAACAACATGAAGTGTCGACTTGCGTGAGCAAAGAATACAGTGATAGTAAAAAAAACAAAAAAGGATTTGATTTAGTAACCATGACTAAATGCAATAAAAACTCCTACACGGCTAATCAGGTATTGGTTTGTTGATACAGTATCGAGCCTTTTGCCCGAGCATTCCTCGCCAAAAAAAGGGTCTTCTCACACCACTGAATTTGCCTCTATCAGATGGTAATGGTATATCACCTTTTCATATCACAAAATAGAGCTTTCAAAGATTACTCTTCCATCATTTAGTTCGCTTCTTGGCTTCATTGTATAGGATAACACCCAACACTGTGAGTGAATACCCAAGCATTCCA
This sequence comes from Mentha longifolia, assembly GCA_001642375.2. NCBI lineage: Eukaryota > Viridiplantae > Streptophyta > Magnoliopsida > Lamiales > Lamiaceae > Mentha > Mentha longifolia. Next base: position 20,236,249 of record CM038117.1, read on the forward strand.
GTGATGGAAACGGGATTCTTGAAAATTAATATGGAGACTACAACTGCAACTGCCCCTTTAGCATTTCCGAGGACCTGAAGGAACCCACAACCGCATCAGCATTTTCCCCATCGTAATCAACAAGGAAATAGTAATTCAAAAGTGTTCAATGATAATCTGATCAATCTTCCTGGTGATTTTCATTAGTATAGTAAAGGAATAATTAACAAGGGATTCCAGGTAATTCGGCAAATTAAACACATTGGCATGGTCAAAAATCCAATAATAACATTCATCTGCCCTAAAATCATCCAGACTTTCATAGCTTTTCTATACATTACATCAGACATCCTTTCACAAGTTCTACTAGTTTACTCCATATAGCTTATCCTTGACCTAAAATCAAGCATATGTTACTAATCCATATGACATGCCTCTAAAACAGAGACCATAAGTTTCTCTTTTCATTTTCCTGTGTTTCCAAGCATTAAGTATAAACTAAGCATTTTATAGCCTACTGCCTGAGTTTAATAGTGGAACTATCTATTGTTCTCTAAGCTCAATCATTTATATGGACACAAACTTTTCAAGAATGATCAAATCAACATACAATTTTTAATCAAAGGACCCTCAAAAAGGAAAATAAAAGGACTAACAAAAAGTAGTATCTAACAAGCATTGACAGAACTAGAGGGAACACTAGGGTGGATATGGCCAAATGCAGATTCATATAGATAATGGATAGATCAGACATCCAACTCATAAAGGCAGATATTTAGACAGACGAGTATAACCGGTATCCTCAATTCCGCATGCATATTATTCTCCATTAAGATGAATAAATAAAAGCAAATAATAAACACACATTTGTCATACTCACGGCAAGCACAATAAAATATACTCCCTCCGTCCCTTAAGAGTATGCAATGAAATTTCCTTTTTCAGACGTCCCTCAAGAGCATGCACTTCCCTTTTTTAACACTATACCCCACCACAAACCACTTTTTCTTCACTCTACTTTACCCCAACTTATTTACCCTAATGCCACACCACCTAACATTTTCTAAAAACCCATGCCACAAATTTTGGTGGGGATGGAGGGAGTATCTAGTTTTGGTTTCATTGTCCTTCAACATAGCAATCATTGCAACCCTCACATCAACTTTCTAAGTTGTTCCTTCTGGAAAGAGGTGACTAACAGTTAGCTTAGATTTTATGAATAGGCAATAGTAGAAACAAAGATCTGTCAATAAAAAACACAAAGCCACAAGCAGAAAAGGTCAAAATTTATTCAAGTGAAAATTACTGGATTCACCAACCAAAAGTACATTGGCATCAAATAAGTAAATGTATCTCCTTTTTAACACTATCACCATGATCTGTAGAGTACTTTAACTGGGAAAGAAGTACCTGAAGTGTTAGGGCACTGGTGTGCTTTGTGACCAGGAAATTCGTCAAATTTACAAAATACGCAAGTGCAGAATTGAACAACAGTAACCAAATAATTTTGACATCCTCTCTTGCTAGGGCCAATGTGATCCCAACGACATTTTCTTCCATGAAGAGTGTTACAGGAAGTAAAAATACTACAGCTATAGGAGCCATGTAGAGGAGCAGATTCATAGAATTCAGTTTTTCCCTTCAAACAGAAAGAGGACTTTTAGTAAACAACATAGCATAGTATATAACTTAGCCCTATGGTAAATGTATGTATGCCAGAGTATAGAGTTATTACCCTTCAGAAGAAAGTAAAATACCCTGAACCACTGATTTGAGTGCCCTTGCAGCTGTTGCACCAATGCACATGATAAACCCAAATAGATGGAAACTAGGCTCACCCTACAAAAATTCACGAGGTAGATAATCAGAAACGAATTGAATTCCACCCGGACATAGTATAGCAAGATAGAAAACTTTGGAGTAGTGCCTAGAAAGTTGAAACAAACATGACTCAAAAATATCACACAACCCGAGCTTCAATCGATCACTCTTACAGAACGGTAACATAGAAACATCATCATCATGATGGCCCCAGAAAATTGATCTCAATCTGATTTAGACAAGCAACCCCCACCAGCAGAGAAAACAGAATAGCCCACACTACCAGAATTAGTTTGATGGAAAGACAAAGGATGCTGTTTTTCTCCCAAATTCAAAAGGGGCATATAATAATTAAAACACATACTAAAATAATGAAACAATTCTTTAACAGGTGCATTGCAACAAGTCAACACATGATGATTTCTTTTGCTCATATCTTCCCCATAGAACATCAAGTCTAAGCTAGATAACACAATCGATGCATTAAATCAAGCTCAAATAACATACATATTAAAAAGAAACAGAAGCCATATCAAGAGAAACCAAAACACCAGAACACACATCAAATTCTTCAAACAACAATTCAATCAAAAGAAACAAGGCATACCCCACTCGCGATGACGACTCCAGTAACAACAGGAACCAAAGTAAAATAAGTCAACCACGCCTCCCTCTTCAGGGTCATCAAGTACGCAAACACCGCGGTGAAAAACGGCGTCGTGGCGCCAATCGCCTGATTGAAGCTCACGGGCAAGTACTTGAGCGAAATGTTGCCGCTGACGACAGAGGCGCAGAAAATCAAGCTGAGGGCTGAAATCTTCATGAACTGAACCCTAGATCTTAACGTCTGCATCGGCACCATCTTCATCCACGCGATCGCGATGTAGCTGAGCAACGAGCACGCCGTCATGTGGCACATCGTCAAGAAAATCGGGTACTTAAACCCATAATTGCTAAGCAAATACTTGTTCAGCAGCAAAACCCCAATGTTCGACGAATACCACGACGCCACCAGCCCGATCGTGAACATCCGCCCCTGAGATTTCGCTGCCACCATCTTCAACCAAGTCTAATTCACCAAACCCCCAATTCAGCAGCAGAAACTATGAATCTCCAAATCCTATCGAGTATCCACAAATTCCCGCAGTGGGTTTACTGGGGAACCTGCACCGATCTACTAGGGCTCAAGAAGGGGCGAAGAGATTGACTAATTTGAAGAGATCTGAGTCGCATTGGTAGTGGAATCGTCAAATTCAACGGTTCAGATTCAGCACAAAATTGTCAACACAAAAATGGAAGAAAAAAAAAGAAAAGAACTCAGGAAATCATGAAAAGCTAAAACCCTCACAAGAATGTTGAATTTGGTGAAAATGATAATAATACACTGTGCATTAGAAAGCAGAAGAAAAAAAAAGGGGAGAATTTTTGCTTTGTGTGTGTCTGTGTGTGTGTTTTCTGGAGGTGTGAGGACGACCGACGAAGAATTTAGTTGGGTTTATTAATTATACTTAATTACGAATAATTTGGAATAATATTAATCATAAAAGGCATACTTATTTAATTAAGTTTAGAATTTTTCATATTGGAAGATTCCACGAAACGTCTTCGCATGTAGAAGAAATGTACAGAGAGGTAAATAAATAAAATGGGTTCGAATTTTTGCTTTACCTTTTGAAATTAATTTTAATTTTTTTAATGTGGAATTAATTGTTAATTCAGGAATTGGATGTGGACTTTTCAGCATACAATGACAACTTGCCAACTGCCGTTAGGCCACGATTTTTGCAGGGGTTATTATTTTTAATTATCTTCTAATATTAAATTTTATTATTTTATTTATATGCTTTATTTGGTGGATTTGAGAATATGTAGCTTTTATTATTATTTGATAAATGTAAAATCGACAGTAGCCTAATTTGTTTGTTGATGTGAATGATGGATGGTGCGATAATTTCTTTCTTTCGTGGGGTACATGTGAAAAATAAAGTTTGACATTTAAGCACCATTAGTGAAGATCCCATGTGATGAGTTTGGCCATGAGAAACGAAGAAAGGGAAATTTTATTTTTATATTTTATTGTTTTTCTTCAAAAATAACTTAAAGACACTAATATATACTCCAAAAACATTATTATAATATGCAACTACATTATGGTCATCCATAACACGGTATTATAGTCAAATCAAATATAAAATTAATAAAATATTAGTAATGTTTAGTGAGTCTGATGTATTTTATATTTTTATCTTTTTTTATTTATATTCAATAAAAGAGATTATGATTGGCCATGATGTGGTCAAATATGATGAGTGTTAATGAAATCGATCATGTAAGAACTATACATCAATGTAAACTATTGATCTTCTCATGATCAATAGTTGTTAAATGGTTATAAGCATGATTCTAATCAATAAAATTATTTTTATGCCATGCTTCTTATATACTATGACTATGATCATGCCTTTATATATTAATAACAATTGTAGATTACAAAAAGATTATTGATTTAGAAGCTAATTCAAAAAAAAAGAAGAAAAAAAAAAGACACGTAGTGAATAGTACTCCGTATTCGTTAATGTGTCGCATCCTATACTTGGAATGTATCAGCCATTTGGTCATACTAAGGAGATATTAATGATATAAAACCTTATTGGTTGAATTGAAAGCATACTATAAAATAGATGCAATCCCTCCTACCCTAAAAATAATTATATACGCAACACTCCCCAAACCACCAACTTAAAACAAAATTATATGACGCTTTTAGGTAGAACTCACTAAAGAACAACAATCGATTTATAGATTTTTCAGATTCCTATTGAAGCAAAATATTTTTTGATATAAAACAACCAATTAAGTACAATAAATCGAAACCCCACTAAACATGTTAGTATTCGAAACCAAATTGAGAATGGTGTACTGTATCTTTTATTCGAAACCAAAAATGTTAGGGTTTTATTTTGAAATTGTATGATGTACTGTATCTTTATTTTAAGTTTAATGAGAAATAAATTTAATTATTGCTAGGATATAATGGTACGAAGTAAATGGGGAAGTCATGGATCTCATGTATGTTTTAATTGGATCCAAAACCTTTTGGTCCCTTGAAAATATGCTGTCAAACTCGTTAGCATGAGTTAGACAACTCGCATGTTAAGGAGCTTAGTCTGATTTTCACATACCGAGGACTGAAGAAAGAGAAACCAGACAAGCCAATGATCAACTCGCATGTTATCAATGAGGAGCTACTGATCTGATTGCCATTGCAGGTCTTATAGGTTAGACGTATCTGAGCATATCAGAAGCCACGCGCGTCAGTATGAACATATCAATCAAGCCGGAAAGCTAAAGCGCATATGTTGTCTCATTGATCATCATCAAAGCCGCAACGCATTGACCGCATCAGTGAAGTGAAAATCAACATGGTCAGTTCGATGAGGCGCATTGATAGAATCAGTCGAAGAACGCCCACCGACATCAAATTGAGTTGGAATAGATATGTTCAACTAATGGCAAAGCTCCATTTCCCTATAGTCGCTAACACAATTGAAAGTTGGCCTGTGATTGCTACAAAAGAGATAGTCGGTGTGCATGCATGAACACTGCACCAGGAAAAGAACACACTCAGAGACAGAAAACATTAAGATTATTCATTGCCAAAATCTAAATCTCCGTTTTTTCCTAGGCTCAGTTTCCATATTCAAAGCCTAGACGAAAAATCCTATGCTGTTGAATTGCATTTTTTTTTTTCTTTCTACTTATTGCATTTCAATATAAATGATTTCTCATAGTTAAAAAAAACCGCTCAAATCAAACCCAATGTCCTTAAACCCAAAAAAACTTGACTGCTAGGGAGCCCGTTGTAATCCTTGAAGATTCAAGTGTGTTTGTGTGTGTGTTTTTTTTTAATTACAAATCCAAGATGCGCTCCTTTATTTCAAATATTTGGTTTCGTCCTCTTCTCTAATACATGCACCACGCACACGCAAGCACCATAGATACTAACTCGAGGATGAATAATATTTCTCTTGCATCTACATAATTTCTGAAGTAATTTGAGCATAATCCGTAATCAACACAAATATCCAAGGACCTTATGTTCAAAATCAGCCATAAGCTCCACCTGAGAAAGACGTGCAGATTCCAGCAAAACAAAGCAACCATTTAAAATTTGGTAAAATGGCAATTTCTCTGCAGAAAATGTACTCACTGTCACTGAAATATAAAAATTAAGAGAAATCTTTATAAACAGTTAAGAAAGTCTGCTTCTATTATCGCTAGTACATGTTCCATCATTCTTAACATTTACCATCTGCTGCTTTCTCACCCCAAGCTACGTAATCAAAGGTTCCCTTCCAGCATCTGGTCGTGGTTCGATCAGAGTGGAACTGGTAAAGGCTCAAGATAGTCGAATTCCTCAGTTATTCCAACCTGTTCAACATAACGATGATAATCTCTTGCTCACAACGAAAGGATACAAGCCTAAGATCTAAATCTTTTGCCAGGTTCTTCCCCAATCTCAAAGGAATTGATGTAATATTATTGTAGCTCTAGCTGAATTAAAATCATATACCTCATTATAAAGTTGTTCAAGTTGCTCTGTCGCCTGAGGAAAGTTTTTTGAGCACCATTGTTTTAGTGTGAAGATGTTATCTGCAAGAACAGAAGGTGTAATGAGCAACATTTATTGGAAAGCAAAAAAGTCAGTTTGCAAATAACAAGATTATCTTTATCAAATGTGAGTTCGAAATTTAGAAGAGCAGAAGGTCTCCAATTATGTAGCAATAGATAAGAACCTGTCCATCTATTAGCTGCTGCATGAGCTACCTCAACGGCTTCCTCTGCAGGGAAACATTAGATGTGAGGATAATACAGAAAGAAATAGTCCTAAAGAACAACTCAAAGAAAGAAATAGCCCTAGAGAACCATGAAGAGGCCCCCTATAAAATAGTTTGGGCAATTTTGAAACAGAAATGATGACAAAACTTAACTCGTTGCCTCAAATGTAGCTGGATCATTGTCTGAGTACTGTGAAATTTCATCCTGAAGAATGAGAACATGAACTTCAGTGTTCAATACCAAATTAACGAGGGCAGCAAAAATGATTCTGTAACAGAATGCCTTTCTCTTGAGACATGCAACTTAACCTTGAGCACTTTATATCTCTTTTCAATAGCTTTAAGTTCATTAAGAGCCTCCTCCCTTTCATCCTATTAGAAAGAGAAGCTTGTAAAACATTGTCCATATACTAGTGTAATTAGTAAAAGCTCTAAAGACATTGTACTTACAGATGCCTCTCGTCCCTTCTTCAGAGCACTGCATTGATCATTAAGTTCTACATATCGTTTTTCACTACTCTGGAGATCAGATTCAAGCTTTTTCTGTATAGTTCTTAACTGTAGCAAACTCACACATCGGTACAATCAAAATCTCATTCTGATTAAATAATGGCCTTAATTATGAAACCAACCTGGTTACCAGCACAGCTAGGAAGACTCCAAAAGTATACCTGAAAAGTTTTTAGTATAATGCAATTTAGAGAGGATATGTATCAATATAACCACAGAACAATGCTATGTCCATATGAATAAAATTTACTCACTGAAGTCCCAATCTTGTCTTTGAAAACAAGGTCGTCATCTACTAGACTTTGGACAACATCTTTCACTGACTGCATGATTACACCCTTTTTGGGGCCTGATTTCTCAAGTTCCTTCAGCTATATAAAATTCATCAAAAGTGGTCTTGGTAAGTTGGCGTGTAATTTAAAATTTAAAGGAATCAATTTCAATAGATACAGCATAATGCACAAAGAAGACTATATTATGACCTCGGGTGTGAGATAGTTATCATCACAAAATAGAAGACTATGACACCAACAAGTGATGGAGAGTATCAAAGTTTCACAGGCATAAGTTTTATTGAATAAGCATCTACTCCAACACCAAGACTAAGAGGAAATAAAGTACGAAGCGCTTCAAATATGAATAATAGCCATGTCAAAAATGAAACCATGAGTTATACATGTAGCAAGATGAAGGGAAAACATATCTACGAGAATCAAAAGGAAAGTAAGAAAAATCTGATGAAACAAGGTTCCACTATTGCTATTAATAGCATGAGCCAAAGTCACTACCTAGCGAAGTGAAGCCATTATGAATTTATCATGCATTTCTATTCCAGGTTAAACTATAATGCACAACAAACACAGGCTCTCTACTTTTGAAAACTTCGATATGACATATACAGAGAAGAAGCAACTGATATTCCCTACAAACATATCATATGTTGATGAGGAACGGTGAAGCTATAATGGTGCTAAAGATGACGGAAGACATGAAAGAACTTCTTTTAATGAATATGATCAGAAACTTTACAAGCACTTACATGATCCTGAAGACTAAAACTGCAGGGGAAAGAAAGAGAAAAAATGGCTGCCAGTTTGCAAAATGTTTATGAAATTAAAATAGAGATATTCTTACAAGGAAGAAGTCCTGAGAGTCATAGAAAATCTGTAGCATTTTCTCACGTTTCTCTTCCAGTGAGAGTCCTCTTTTCTTTGACTGTCCACAATCAAAACAAATATCAGGAGCTACAATTACTCTATCATACAAGATACATGAAAATACAAAGCGATCAAACTAATTCCGAAAGTATCAGGAACAGAATACAGATATTTAATCAAATTTGAACAAATAAGCAAAATGGAAATCAGGATTCTGGAGTGTCTTTTATGATGTAACATGCTGAGTAAGTCAAATTCGTCATCTAGAATTACATATTAATGGATTATTCAAAGCGCAGTACAAAATTAATGGAAATTTGCATAATCTGAAACAGTAAAAACTCTAATCTGCTTTCAAGGACAAGATGAAACTATTTTACCAAATTATGTATGAGTCTACCATTCACAAAACTAATTTAACCACCAACATCACTGTCTAATAAAACTCACAGATCTGTTCCAAATTTCATTCAAAAAATCCCATCCAAATCTAAACCTCCAATTACCATTCACAAAACTAATTTAACCACCAACATCACTGTCTAATAAAACTCACAGATCTGTTCCAAATTTCATTCAAAAAATCCCATCCAAATCTAAACCTCCAATTATTGTCACTCTTATATAGCCAAAAACAACACCGACACTACTACTGATGATTCACGCGAGACTAGTGCAACTTACAAAACTAAACGAAACAATAATTCTAAATCTGGAAACTAAATGCAATAATCTGTAACAATTTGAGCAGAAAATCCACGACTTCTCAAATTATATTCCAGAAAAACCGTAAAATGAGCAGCTAAATCGAAATAAAGAGCAATGGTATACAGAATAAAAAAAACTAAATCGAAATACAGAAACAAAAAACAAAAGGACCTACCATCTTGAGGCGATTTCGGTGAGATTAACGCCGAAAAGAAGAAAATAGCACAAGAGTACTGGGGAAGCCAGGGGATTAGGGAATGAAATGATTTCGCGCTTTAACGCCGCTTTATATATATAGTTTGGCGGGAGAAAAGCATGTTTTTTTAAGAGAGAAGCATTCTCAACTTTGCTGCTAGATGGCATATTAAATTGACTATTTTATTATTTTTATTATTATTTTTATTTATTTTATTACTATTATTTTTTGCTGTGTCACGAAAAAACTTAAAAACTGAAAAAATAAGCTTTCGATTAGGGGTGTGAGTGGGTGGGTAATACCCAAACCCGCTCAAGACCCGATCACTATTTGATTTACGGTTTTGGGTCCGGGTTCGATCCGGCCAGACTCGTATGTGCACAGGGTCTAACCTGACCTGACCATCTCTTTTCGGGTCCGGGTTTGACCCGGCCTGATTTTTTATTTTTTTAAATTTTTTTATAGTATGTTTTAATGTCGATTTATTATTTATGTACAAGATGATGATTTTTTTTTAATCAGGCAAGATGATGAAATTATATTTTAAGTATGATTAAAAAGCTAAAATAATAATTTAAACATAATTAGTGTTACTAATCACGGTAAGCATGCATTCATGAAATCCAATTCCAACTACACCTACCACATTATCTTAAATAAAACTAATTAATGAGATGCTCAACAATTAATATAAATACGACAATCCCAAATCTTCAAATCTAATTTACATCTGAAACAATAATTCAGATTTCTTGAGGACTTTTATTGGAAGAAGAAATGGTCTTGTTATTATGCATCCATAGTTTGAAAACCTGCCTCTTAACCCCAACCTCTGCGCAGAACCTCTGCAACTCCGCGTCGTCATCCCTGGGAATCCTCCACCCCACCTTCTCCGCGAATTCCAGCATCTTCTCCTTCTGCACCGCCGTCAACTTCGACGGGAACCGCTTCTGCGGCGGAGGCGGCGCCACCACGTTCGGGTAGAAGCCGCTAAAATTCAGCTCCTCGCTGGACGAGTCAGTCCGCCGCTGCCGAACGCCATCCTCACCGGCTGCATCATCGAACCCCAGTGAGCTCCGTTGCCGCCACCCATGCGGTGGTGGCTAAATGAGGGAGAAGGCAATGGCGGGGTGAGCTGGAGCGGGTGCACCATCGCCGACCGGACCGCACCCTCGCCGTGATGGTTCTCCTTCCGGTGGAAGTTGCGGGATGTTGGCGGAGTGGTTCTTCAAACACTCCCGGGAGCTGATTCAAGGTAGAACGCGAGAGAGAGGAGGAGAAAGAGAGAAATTAATTTTGTTCAAATTACTTAGCAGGTCTTAATTACCCATGGGTAATTACCCGACCTGGACCCGTTCGAATTATAATTTTCGAATCTAAATCCGGGTCCGGATCCTTAGAGTAACAGGTGGGTCTGGACCCGGAACCGAGCTTTTTGAGCGGGTCCGGGTATACATACCCACTGATACCCCTACTTTCAATAATACAAAGTTTAAAAAATGTAGAGAGTTTAAAAAATTGAACCGGATTGGTCGGTTCAACCGATTGGACCGGAAATCGGATCAAGTATGGTGCGGTTTGCATGCTAAAGCCGGAAATATTAAAAAACAGCCATTAAACCGGGAGAATCGGATGGAACTGGGCAGAAACCGCAGAACATCAGTACTTAACTGGGGATTTTTGGTAGGGTTTAACTGAAATCCTTTTTCTCCTGCATTCTCGATTCTAAACAACTCAAATCATTTTTAATTTAGGGTTAGAGCAAACTTTCGCAGGTTGTATTTCACTTCCAATTTCCTGAATTTGATTTCGATTTCTGAATTTGCTATCGAGATTTGTGCTTTTATGAATTTAAGTTATTAATTGGCTCTTCGAATTGTTGTTTCCTGCAGAAATTTGTTAGCTTTGTAAAATACAAATGTTCTTGACGAGGGTATTCGGGAGGGCCCTCCTTGGTGCTGCGGCCAAATCCGAGTCTTCCATTGCAGCAGCTGCTGCTTATTCTACTGCTGCGCGTAATCCGCTCGAGGAATTCTTCGAAGCCGATCGAAAGCTAGATGATGACAAGCCTGTTGTCTATGGTAGAAATTAATTACTATCTTTTTTATTTTTACTTTTGTATGTACCTGTGTTGGCTCTTTAATTTCATTTCCTTTTGTGCCCTAGAGTATATCTGTCTCAGAGTTGTTAAATCAAAATCTGACCATTTCGTTAAGTTGCTTGGTTAAATTGACGAGTGGAAGATACTTATTGACTATTTCTAGCTGGATTTTACATTGTGGATCTTTTTTCTAAGTGCTCGAGACAGAAATGGCAAAACGTTTTTACCTATGAATAAATGTAAGAGAGTTGTGCGTAGTTGTACCGTTTAAATGAGTTTGATATTGTTTTTCCAGCTATAGGCTACTTCTCAAGTAATTTGTGATCAAAGTGAATAATGTTTTGACATAGCACTGTCTCTGTTTGCGACTAGATTCTGATTAGAAAGATTACTGCTTCTTTACTTGGTTATTTAGAATTCAAGTATTCGTTATTTGATTGAATAGAGGTGTGCAGAAATTGAGTTGCCTTTGATCTTTAATTCAGGTCGGAGTTGGAAGGCATCTGAACTGCGTCTCAAGTCTTGGGATGACCTTAATAAGCTCTGGTATGTTCTCCTCAAAGAGAAGAATATGTTAATGACTCAGCGACAGATGCTGAATGCTCAGAACTTGAACTTTCCCAGTCCCGAGCGTATTTCAAAGGTGTACTTTTAGTAGTGTTAAGTTCATTTACTATTTCGATATTCTAAATCTGTATTAACCGAATTAATTTTCTTGACACTAACTTCAATCATGAAATCTCTACTTGATGAGTTCGCAGTTGACTTCATGCATGTATGTTCTTTGTCAGTGTCGAAGTTGCATCTGGTTCCTCGCTAAGATAATTGCTTGCCCTCATGTGATCCTTGCATTGCAAAATAGGAACTTATGTTTTCTCTATTATTTCAGCCTCCTCGAGCCTACAATCTAAGTCAAGTTCATATATAAGCATGCTCTTATTTTGTTATTTTGGTACCCTAATGGAATTCTTTTCTTCACTAGCATGGAAAGTATCGATCAATGTTTTATGAATAGCCTACTTTTTCTTATCTGTTTTCTGTTATTTTGACGACGAAGGTAGGAAATACTCCCTCCATTTTATGCAATAGGCTCCATTGTTTATTTATATGTGAGGTATATAATAATAATGAAGCCTATTGCACGAAATGGAGGGAGTATATCCTTTTAATTTTCAGCTTAGAAGCCAGATTGTATGGCAGTTCTGGTGGTTTTGGGTATGATTTTGTAAAAGCTTCGAAGTCTTTCTCTGGAGAAGCATGCCTAGATCTTATGAGAATTAGAGAACCAGCTGACGTGGCATGCATGATATTTGTGCCACGTCAGCTAGCTTAGAAACTGAGAGATATTGATATGAGAAATGCAGGCTAAATCTAAACTTTATCTCCCTCTTCTATATGGTTGCATTTCTCTGCCAAGTGCCATAAGCATTCTAACAATGTAAAATAGTAATCTGCGTCCAAGTTATCAAAAAAAATTTGTAACCAAATATTCTGCTGCAGTTGCAATAGATCTTCATTCTAATTCAGCTCTTAATTATGGTCCTGAATCTTTTCAAATTCTATGCTTGCTCGATCAACCACCACCTACCTTCGGTGATTTCATTTTCCTTAGTTGAATCCGCAAGTTTCATTCCACCCAATTGGATCACCAAGCAGATTATCCCTGTAATGCTGCTCTTTGTTATCTTTCCTGTGCTTAAATCCAGTTTCGATTGAACAGGTAAGAAAGTCAATGTGCCGAATCAAACATGTCCTAACGGAGAGAGCTATTGAAGAGCCGGATCCTAGAAGGTCTGCTGAGATGAAGAGGATGATCAATGCCTTATAACTTTTCTAGCTTTGTGTTTGGTGTTTAGTCTGAATTCGAGCTTCAATCCTCAATTATTTCCTAGCTACTTTGTCTGAGTGCAAGTAAGTGCTCTCGCTATATCATGGATAATTTTGCTTTGACATAAATGGAGTAACTCTGCCCTTTTGACTGAAATAAATTATTTGAATTCTTCTTGTGTTTTTTTTAAAGATTTTTTCGATTCCTTTCAATGGTGGAATTCATCATTGCTTTTACTTGTTCTAAGTTCTAACATCTAACCCTTTTTGAATTTACAAGTTCCGTCCATTTACATATCCGATCATGATAAATAAGACAACATTTACTGTAGAAAGTCTAAATAATAAATCAATATAGAGTTCAACATACATATTTTTTCATGTGCGTATACAATATTTACTATATACATACTTTTTATTTGGAAAATTTTAGTATATACAATAATTTATATTTTATTTTTGTATATAATTTTGTACCCAAATTTATTTAATTACTATAATTATAGTACTATCTTTTGTAGAAAGTAAATTATCATAAAATTCTTGGAAACAAATGTCATCTATCCTTTTTTATTTGTTATAATTACACCGGAAATGCTCCTCCCTTGCCCATCCTAGGCATACTTAATATGCCCCCGACTAATGTGACTTTTAATGTATACAATTGGCCAAATTATGTGGAAGAAAAGCTCCATGCTTTCTAAAAGTTGTAATTTGAAGGCCGTAACTTATTGTAAACATGTGATCCCCTAACTCAAGTTTTTCGAAATGTTCCAAATTTATAAGTTTTTTCATGTTTTGGACTTGTAGATATGTTCTTTGAGTTGTTCCATCATTTGCTTTCTCCGTGTGACTATTATTTTAGCCTCCTTAATTAGTAAACTAATGATATGATTCTTGTAAGTTATTGCAAAATGATTATGGAAATGGATTCGGTCGTTTTTTCATTGGTCTTTTGTTTATTCTTTACTATTGATGTTCTATTCCGACTAAATTCAGATTGAGGCATTTCGCTTGGATTTTTTTTGGTGTGTAAGAGCATCCGCAGCGTTGTCTTGCCCTATTCATGGGCGGCTGTTGCAGGAGCCTACGAAACCATAGGCGGAATGGCTGCAGCGTACAGGAGGGCTCCGCTCACGGGCATTGATATGCATATCTCATGTGCCTAAACGGCACCGATGTGGCATGCTGTGATTGGCCAACCTCTTTTTATTTTTTTAATTTATTTTTTTAACTCTAATTTTTATTTATAAATCACACACTTAATTCACTTCATTTTATCACGTTCTCTAAACCTCTCTCTTGAAATTTCTTAGCTTTTCATTTTTTTAGCTTCAAATTTTTTTAATCATGTCGAACGACGATTTCAACAAAAGAATGGAAAAGAGGCAGAAACTCAATGAAAAAACACAATGATCGTATAGAGAGTAATTTGTTCGAAGAAATTAGGACACGCTTCGATTAAAAATAAATTTTCGATTTATATTTCTTGTTTTAAATTGTGTTACTTTTTTATTATTATTTCAATTGAATAAAATTTGCATTATTAAAATAATTATTACTAAAAAGTTTAATTACAATTCTTTTTTTTGTTTTGAAAAAAGACAAAATTTGGGTTCGTTGGCACCAGCTGCAGCATTGTATAAGAGCATCCACAGCCGAGAGCCCCTTTTCGGGGCTCTCGGCACTATTCCGGCAGGGAGGGGCTCTCTCCCATTTTCGTCCACAGCCGCAAGCCCCTCCCCCGGGTTCTCACTTATTTTTAATTAATTAATTATTTAATTTTTGATTTGTTTTTTATTCGTTTTATTTTCGATTTTATTTATTTATTTAATTTAAGTTCAAATTAAAATCGTAACAATGTATTTTTTGATTTTTTTTTATTAAAATGGAAACGATCATTGATTTAAACAAATAAAATACAACATAAAGAGAAATAATTTTAAAAATACGCATAGCTAATTTGAGCCTCTACGCGCCCACATCTCTTCGACCAAATCCTTGTAATCGTTGTGTTTGGTCCTATAGCGTAGCGACGCGTTCCGCTCCAAGTACTCCTGAAATGCACCGGTAGCTCCTCGATACACTCCACCATTAGCAGAAGTAGAGGCTTCCTCTGCTGGTGGAGCCCAATTTGTAGCGTTTGCTCCTTCATCCTCGATTATCATGTTATGTAAAATAATACAAGCATACATGATATCTTGAATATTATCACGATACCAGAGTCGAGATGGGCCACTAATCATGCCCCAACGGATTTGTAAAACGCCAAAAGCGCGTTCCACATCTTTGCACGCCGCCTTTTGCAGAACTTTGAAAAGTTCCACTTTTTCATCAGTGGCGTGTGGTGGGGCTGCAACAAAAACGGGTCACTTCGGATAAATCCTGTTGGCAAGGTAGTAGCCCATGTTGTATTGCCTTCCGTTGGCGAGGAAATGAACCGGAGGTGCTATTCCTTTGACGACGTCGCTGAACACCGGCGATTGATTGAGAACGTTGATGTCGTTGAGCGCTCCAGCTACCCCGAAAAAGGCGTGCCATATCCACAGATCGTGAGATGCAACAGCCTCAAGGATGATGGTAGGGTGGCCCTTATCTCCACGTGTGTACTGGGCCCTCCACGCCACTGGACAGTTCTTCCATGCCCAGTGCATGCAGTCGATCGAACCGAGCATCCCTGGAAAGCCGTGACGAGCCTCGTGCATTGCCAGAATTCGTTGACAATCATCTCCGGTTGGCTTCCTCAGGTAGTGACCACCGAAGATGGTTTGAATCGCCGCTGCAAAGTTCTTCAACGATTCTAAAGCGGTAGTCTCCGACATCCGCAAGTACTCGTCAAATAGGTCGCTGGGACCTCCGTAAGCGAGTTGACGTATAGCGGCGGTGCACTTTTGGATCGTTGTGAAACCCGCCCAGCCTATTGTATCATCTCGTTGTTGGAAATACGCGACGCGATTCTCCAATACTTGGACGATGCGCAAGAACAAATGCTTCGACATTCGGAAACGTTGACGGAACAAATTGTCGGGGTAAGTTGGCCTCTCAGCAAAATAGTCGGAGAAAAGTTGGGCCGCTCCTGTGGCTCGATCTCATTTGATCATTCGCCGAACGGGAAACCTTTGGCGTTTTGGAGCCTCACTGGCTTTTTCCTTCTTCTTCTTCTTGGCTTCTTTTAATTTCCGAGCTATTTCGGCAGTCTTCTGGATTTGCTGGTACATCTCTTCGAGTTCGCCGGAGGATGACGAGGAATCGGATTCAATTTCGGAGGAGCTCGACATATTGATGAATTGCAAAAATAGGAAATAGATTTTTTTTTGGATGGATTTGTGTGTAAATTGTGTAAAAAATGTGAATGAATGGTGTAGAAATTGTGTATGTGTGTGTGGGAATTTATAGGAGGAATGACTTCATAGCTGTTGCTCTCCAACGTTAATTTTTTTTTTTAATTTTTTTTTTTCCGCACAAAATCGATTTTTTTTAAAAAATAAAATAAAAAAGTTGCCTGGCTGACGTCATAATGACGTCAGCCCAGGCGGATGAAGAGTTCTCGAGCCCGTCTCGCATTCGCGCTCCCGGCTCGCCGGCGGAGGGGCTCGCCAGCGCGGCCCGGGCTCGAGCCCCCGGAGTCCGGCGCGCTGTGGAAGCTCTAAGCAACTGTAGGAAATGGTGACTTTTGAGCAGTGCCCACTGCTGCGGCTGCTCAAGAGCTTCAAGTACCCCTGTACTTGGTTTTAATTCATTTTTTTTGACTTTTCAAAAGGAAAATTATGAATTACTATATCCATCCCACCTCATTGTCCTATTTTACTTTTTAACTTTTTTCGGCATGCGTTTCCACCGAAATCTAGTACTACCTCCGGCTCAAGATTCGTGAGACCTTTCTTTTTGGCATTTTCGGCACGCATTTCCACGCTTGTCGTTGATGAGTTTTAAAATGAATTTTTGAGGTATTTTTCTTTTTACGGGATACTACGAGTGTCATAGTATCCCGTAAAAAGAAAAATACCTCAAAAATTTATTTTAAAACTCATCAACGAGAAGCGTGGAAATGCGTGCCGAAAATGCCAAAAAGAAAGGTCTCACGAATCTTGAGCCGGAGGGAGTATGAGTTTTAAAATATAATTTTTAAGTATCGTTTCTTTTACGGGATACTGTCATAGTATCCCGTAAAAGAAACAATACTTTAAAATTATATTTTAAAATTCGTATTAAATTTCGGTGAAAACACGTGTCGAAAAAAGTCAAAAAGTGAAATGAGACAATTAGGTGGGATGGAGGTAGTACTTGATTGAATCGTAGTATTCAATAATCAACCCTACACGAGTCTACCGACTTGCCATTGATCAGTATCTCATTTACTACATCCACAGATCACATTGATGGCTGAACTAACAAAGTACCCACTGATTACACTCCATAGCCATGGCGACTTTTCTGCCTCAAAATTAGAACGATAAAAATATACTCAGATAATAACTTCCCAAATGAAACCAGTGCATCTCTTCTTGTTTGCATTCTTGCTTCTCAGACCATCTTTCAGCACAGCTCCGCCTTTTGTAAATGAGAAAAGGCTGCCGCTTCCTCCGCCGCCTCCACCCTTCAGTCGGAGTAATCGCTATAGAAGATCCCTGGTGGTGCCACCGCCACCAGCGGTGCGCCCCCAACTGTCTCCGCCACCGCTGCCCCAACTGCCTCCGCCACCGGTGCTCCAACCTCCACAGCCGCTGCTTCCCCAAATGCCTCCGCCACCGGTGCCCCAACTGTCTCCGCCGCCGGTGCCTCAACCTCCATACCCGCCGCTTCCCCAACTTCCTCCGCCACCAGTGCTCCAACCTCCGCAGCCGCCGCTGCCCCAACTGCCTCCACCACCACCAAATTAATATTCATGTATTGGCTCTCTGCTCTTAATTTTCAAAGTTAGTAGTCGCAAATATCTTGAAAACATTTTCTTTTAATAAATTGAAGGGCGTTAATATTTTTGACCCCTTTCGTCCATCAACGATTTAAATTATTTGTCGTGATTTTATCAAAGTTTCTTGGTCAACAAATTGTCGTGTGTATATTAAGCTAAAATCACATTACTGGCTAGCTAGTTAAGTTGTTTTTTTTTTGGCTAGTTAAGTTGTTATCAGAATCTACTTTAATTTAGTGGATTCATTATCGTATTGTTCAGTAATTACTTTCCTCCTAGGTATCGAATATAATAATATATGTATATTATTAAAGGATCTACTTATTAAATCTCATACTATCGAGGATTGCATAATTTGACGAGATACACATGGGATCTTGTATCCCCAATTATTTGTCTCAATTTCTATAAATTTCATGCATTTTTTCAATGATTTTAATTTAATTATTATGATTTAGTTTAATTTATAATTGTTTTCTAGGGGACACTCATCCAGTTACGATTTATAATTATTTTTTAGTATTTAATTTTAATTTTATTAGCTAAAATAGGGTTAATTTAAAGTTAGGGTATATTATTTTTAAAATTTCCATTTTTTAGTTATAAATGTTTATTACGGAGTATAATTTATTATAATATAATATTTTTTTTAATTTTATTAAAATATTATAAAAGAATCTTTCACCATATATGCACTTAATTAATTTATATCGATGATATGTTGATTATTGGAAATGATACAAACAAGAGCATGACATGAGTGTGTTCTCTTTAATAGAAAAGAAAATGAGAGATATGAAAAAAGTGAAAAATATCATCCCACAATATGGTCCCTACTTTTTTATCTCATGTTTTCTATGATAGAAAATAAAATTTATATGTGAAAAATATTATCACTCCAAGTTGATATAAAAATATTATATAGATTTGGAGTTATAAAGAAGGAAAAATCGATGTTCGGGAAAAAATTTCTTGCTTTTTCCACCTTTCCCCTGAAAGAGAACATACACTAAATGGAAGGTTTAGGGTTCGACTCCCACCAATTAACGTGTACATTAATTTTCCCAGTTTAGTAGTTTCGAAAGGGCGCTGAATTTTCTTCTCTCAAATAAAAAGAAAGGGCGCTGAATTCGTATATATTCACATATGTGTTTCTAAGAAAAGAAAAAACAAAAGAATTTGAATTAGATGTATTTTGGAGTTTGTTGTGATTAGGATTAATGGCGTAATTATACAACATTTCCTCCATTAGCTTTAAGCATTCAGCATTAATTATTGAACCAACAACCACCCCCGACCCCGTACACGACAATTAGGGTTGAAAAACATAGATATCTCCGAAACAATATTAGTACACATCCGAAAACTATAGTATTATCATCTTTCAACCAATGTTTTGAAATCCGGACCGGGCAACGAACCGGACTCTAAACTGGATCACCGGGTCACTGGTTCAACCGGGTGAACCGTTTTGAAAAAACCGGGCAATCCGTAAAATGATTAATAATTTTTTATATATTACGGATACTAAAATAAATTAATAACATTATAAATAATAAATAAAATTTGAAAAATCTAATGGTAACAATTGAAAATTTTCATATTTTTTGATGTTCATCAAATAAAAGAAAATAAAATATACTGATATAAACTAATTGCATTTTATATTTACTTTGAAATTAGAAAATTCATTTTAATTTGCATACGAAAAATATTCATCAATTTAGAATTCTTTAATGAAAAGTTTAACTTAATGAACAAGATATATTGTCATATTTTTTTCTTTTTATTTTTTTATAAATGGATATGTATTGCCACATTCAAATTTGTAATTATCTAATTTGACTTTTTCAATTCCATTTGAACCTAATAATAATAGGACCCACGATCTCTCTTCGATTCTCTTTCCCCAATCTATTCATCTTTCCAAATTCCAATACGGAACAATTCGTCACTCTCTTTCTCTCTCTCTACCTCCATCCCCAATTCTTTATCGCTCTCTCTTCCTATTACTCTGCAAAAAAAATTCAAATGTAATCTTATTTCTTTCTTTTTTCTGATTGCATCTACTTTCTACCAACCACCGGCCCACCGACTCTCCTCCAACTCTCGCACTCTCTCTCCCTGCAATATTCCCCATATCTAGATCTGTTGCGAATCTTGCGATACAGGTGGAGAAAGGTCGCCGGGTCATCCGGTTTCAGGCAATTTTGACCGGTGCCGGCCGGTTCTCATCGGGTCAGTCGTCAATCCGTTTATGAGCATACCCGGACCGGACTTATAGGCAGTTGGCGGTTAAACCGGTCCAACCGACCGGTCCGGTTTTAAAAACATTGCTTTTAACAAGAAATGAAATGAAATGAAATGAAACCACCATATCTCTTCTTCTTTGCCACCCTATTGCTGTTAATGAACGAAGCCATTTTCATACAATGTGTGAAGAGATCCTTTTATTCCAATGACGTTTCTTTCTTAAAGCGGACGCCCTTCTCTCACGTTGATGAGAAACGAGGCATGCCGCCGTCACCGCCGCCTCCGAAAGTCGGCACGGGCCCTCACTGGAAGTGGCTACGGACGCCGCCTCCGCCGCCTCCAGAGTCGAGCCCCGGAAAATAGAGTATAAAGGGCTGCCAGCCGTCGCTGCCAAGACCACCTCCGCCGTCCTCGTTGCTGCGTTATTTACCGGTCAAAGTTTAATTTATTGTTTAATAAATGAAATGTTTATAGCTCCTTTTATCTCTGTTGTAAACGATTTCGATGAATTGCTACTCTTTCTTATGGAGGGGTTGAGCCGTTAATTAAGAAAGCACTCCCCTCTCTCTCTCTCTCACTCACACACACACACACCAAATAAAGGAGTAAGAATATGGGTATTGTAGTGTGCGCGTACGTTGACCTGACGATAGGGGTTCATATATGCATAGGAACACATATGTAGAATGTTGTTGAAAGAACGATAGTCTCTATTCGTTCAAATAATAATTAAAAAAAAATGTGTTTTTCGAATAAATGGGTATCTTGGATGGAAATGTGGTGTGTTCGGTGGAATACAATATTCTTGTGAATAACGAGGAAGTGAGACCGATCAGGCCGGGAAGAGGTCTTTGTCAAAGGGATCCCTTATCACCATCTCTCTTTATTTTATGTGCCGAGGGCTTATCATCGATGCTTCAGATTGAAATGGTGAGAGGGTCTATCCACGAGATACGTATGGGGCGGCAGGGCCCCCCATATCTCACTTGATGTTCGCCGATGATAGCATATTCTTCCGTCGAGCTACTGTTGAAGAATCCACTATGTTGCGAAATCTTCTTTTGCAGTATGAGAAATATTCAGGCCAAGCAATCAACTTCCAAAAATCCTATATCTTTTTTTAGTAAAAATGTAGATGAAGATGGGCGTGTAAGGATTTTGAATATACTTGGAGTTAATCAGCCGCTGAATACGGGGCCTTACCTCGGTCTGCCATCGTTGGTTGGTAGAAACAAGAAGGCCACTTTCCAATACCTCCGTGAAAGAATGTGGGCACGAATTCAAGGGTGGCAAGGGAAGAAATTATCAAAAGCGGGAAAAGAAATTATGATTAAGGTTGTTGCTCAAGCAATCCATGCTTATTGTATGTTGACCTTTCTATTGCCGATCAGTCTAGCTGAGGGGTTGGAACAAATGCTGAATTCCTTTTGGTGGGGTAATAAGGGAGGAGGAAGAGAAGGAATAAGGTGGAAGAAGTGGGATAAATTATGCACAAGAAAGGAGGATGGAGGCCTAGGATTCTGGAATTTCCATCTGTTCAATATCGCAATGCTTGGGAAGATTGGTTGGCGTCTTATTACCAACCCGAATGCTCTTGTGTGTCGTGTTCTTAAAGCCAAATATTTTCCTCGTGGGGAGTTCTTGAATGCCGATGTTGGGCATAGTCCAAGTTTTACTTGGAGGAGTATCTGGTCTTCTCGGGAACTTTTGCGAAGCGGACTTTGATGGAGAATTGGAAATGGGCAGTCCATCTGTGTGTTTCAGGATCCTTGGCTAAGGAGGGATGGTGATTTCTTTGTTCGTAGCTTTCATGATCATTCTCTTCATGACATGAAGGTTAGTGAATTAATGCAAAGTGGATTGAGATATTGGGATGAGGGTTTGGTAGAGGTAATGTTTGATATAGAGGAAGCTAAAGAGATTTTATGTATTCCCTTAAATTCTACAGGAGAAGTTGACAAGGTTATCTGGTATTATTCACCAAAGGGCTCTTATACTGTTAAACCTGGTTATGAACTTGCGAGGGGGAGGACTTTGGATCCGGATTATGCGGTGGAAGACAATTGGAAAAAGCTCTGGAATCTCTTGGTTCCACCTAAGGTTAAAGATTTTCTTTGGAGAGCAGCACATGATATTCTTCCCACAAAGGCAAATCTTCTTGCAAGAGGTATCAACGTTGGGGGAGAATGTGGGATTTGTGAGCGAGAGTATGAGGATATTTGGCATGTTTTAATTGCTTGTGATTTTGCTATGGAGTGTTGGGAGGGGTCGAGGTATGCGAGCGCTATACAGAATCTTGCTGAAAGGTGTGTATCTATTACCCATCTTCTCTTTTCGGTTTGTGAGATTAATGATGTCAATACCAAAGCGGGTATGTGTATGATAATGTGACAATTGTGGAAGGATATGAATGATAAATTATGGAATAATAAAGCCCATGTTACTATAGTTTCGCTGCAGCGAGCGAGGCTGGTTCGTTCGGAGTGGTTAGCGATGCAGTCCAAAGGGAGTGATGCTTAGGCTGGGAGGAGGCTCAAGGAGTGCGGGGGCTGGCATGGTTTGTCATCGGGATGGAGCAGGGATGTCAGTGGGTGGGTATACCCGGACCCGGACCCGCTCAAAAAGCTACGGTTCCGGGTCCAGACCCACCCGTTACACTAAGGACCCGGACCCGGACCCGGACCCAAACCCAGCTATTTTTTTTTTTCCTTTTTTTTTTCTACTTTGCTGATTTTTGACTTATTTTCTCCCTTCTTTTTGTGTTTTCCATTTTGTTTTTTCAAATTCCAAATTTTGAGTTGTTTCTTCTTTGACAACTTAATTTGTCGAGGTAATTATTTCCACGGATGACATTTTGTTATTTATTTATCTATTGCTATATGGAGGTTGATGATTCATTTACTTCTAAGTTGGTATATGGGCATAATTAATTTTTTATTATATTCTGCGTATACATTTGATATACTTTGGGTTTGTCTTTTATATAGTATTGGTACTTGAAAATGTGTGGTAACATATTAAATAATTTTAGTGGGATTTTAATTTATATAATTGATGAAAATTACATACAATATTACCATAAATTGTGGTGTTTTAATCATACTATGATAAAGTAAATGAGGACTATCTAAAATGTAATTTCATCATCTTGTCTGATAAAAAAAATCATCATCTTGTACATAGATAATAAATCGACATTGAAACATAATGAAGAAAAAAGACGAAGGGCAAAAAAAAAAAAAAAAAAAAAATTCAGGCCGGGTTGAACCCGGACTCGGAAAGAGCGGGTCGGGTCGGGTCAGACCCCGATGCATATACAGGGTTTTGACCGGGTCGGACCCAGACCCGGACCCGGACCCGGACCCGGAACCGGAAATCAAATAGTGACCGAGTCTTGAGCGGGTCCGGGTCAGGTCCGGGTATTACCCACTCACTGACACCCCTAGGATGGAGTATGTGTGGAGTAGATGTTGGTTTTTTTTATGAGCCAAAACCGTACAGGTGTAGGAATTATCTTGCAAGATTCTAGAGGAGATTTCATGGTTGCAAAAACAATTGTTCTCCCGGGCTGTATGAGAGTAGTCGAAGGGGAGGCTATAGGTTTACATGAGGCTTGTCTTGGATCAAAGATATGGGTACTGGATGTGTGGAGGTAGTTACAGACAACAAAATGGTAGCTGATGCAATGAATGCAAATGACATAGATAACTCTGAATTTGGAACTAGGATTGCAAGTTGCAGGTTGATCCGTGATGCATGTGATAGAGTTTGGGTCAAGTTTGTTTGTCGAGAAGCTAATATTCTAGCTCATCGTTTAGCTAGAAGGTCAGTAGAGTTTCCTAGTACGTATGTTTGGGATGAACCTCCGTCATTTGTGGAGGGTCTTCTCCATCGACCATGCGTTTGTGATGAATAAAATTTGCACCATCTTTCTTTCAAAAAAAAAAAAGTCGATAGTCTGTCAAATCAAGAGCAAAATTGATACAATATGAAAATGTATTTATAATTTTTCCAATACCACAATAGTTTAATTTAAAAATTAAATTACTTTTTAATACTCATGTGAAAGGGTGAGGTAATGCCTCATGGGGTAAGGTATAACTTACCCAGCTGCAGCGCATCGGAGCTTCGGGTTTGCCTGCGAGTTCAAGCCCGAGCCTGAACCCGATGATGAGCTGCAAGGCGGGGAGAGAGGGATTAAGGCTGCGAGCCTGTGTGAGAGCCCAAAAGAACGTCATCATGACGCAAATTTTCTTTTTGAAATCGAAATTTTGGAAAGAAAAAATAATAATAATACAAGACATTTATAATAATATATATAAAAAAATGGGAGTATAATGCATTGCTTCTGATTAAACACTTTTTAGTCCCCCAATAGATGATCATCATAATTAATTTAAACCCACTATTTTCTAAAACGCACTATTTTCTTTCAACAATTATTAGATCAATTTGAAATTGGATATGCTCATTAATCTATTATTCCTCCAATTCAATTCAAACGTCTTATTTATTTTTGGGCACGAGAATTAAAGAATGATATTTGTGTAATAGATATAAGTGGGCCAATATTTTTAATCACTTCATTAAAGAACGCTTAGTTAGTAATCTATTGTACTCCTTTCCTTTTCATTTTTTTTTTCCGTTTATTTTTTAACTGGATTTAATTAATTTAATTTAATTAATAAAATGAATTATTTTTTAACTTAAATCGATATTACATTTAATTATTAGTGATATTTAATTATTAGTGAATAAATGTAGAGGGTAAATCTACAATTGAAGTTGGATCCGACTCGTCCGGTTGAACGGGTTGGATTGATTGAACGGGTTGGGCACTAGCAACCTGTCAACACAAGCAACAGACGTAAGAGCCCTTCAAGAGCACCGGTGGGGGTGTCCGGTGAAGGGCCTCCGACGCTCAAGTCAGTAGGGCAATAGAGTGATGCGAAAAAGTAAATAAACTGAATTGAAATGATTAAGAGTTGAGAGAGATAATGCAGGGTGGTCGAATAAGCCGATTGATCTGGTTGATCCGACTGAAATGACTGAGACGACTATTATGACTGAGATGACTGAGATGGAGAAGATGGTCGTTCTCACTAGTCTTGCTAGTTCAAACGATCGGAAACCTCTGCTTGAGAGAGTATGAGTGCGTTGAGAGGGTAGAGAGCGAGAGAGCCAGAATGGAGAGTGTGAGTGAATACGTGAGAGATCCGATGATCCTAATGATCGTGATGAGTCGTATATATATGCGACGGCTCCAACCCTTAGGGTTTAAACTGTTTATCCTCATCTACTGCCCCACCTCGTTCGTCTGTTGCGATACTTGCGGAAGAGATGGCTGTTGTTGACTCGTTCTTCAACCCTAGCAGTAGGAGAAAGCGGCTTGACTCAGTCAAGCGTGTTGATAAATTGATTTGCTCAGGTCGGACACCCTTGGGCCCAAGAATAGATATTGGGCTATTCCGTTCGGTCCAATTGATCGCATTGGACCAGTTGAATATTTGGGCTGACGAATTTTGTCCACTACAGTTTGTCCCCCACTCTTTAGTTAAATTATTTTAACTAAAGAGTATAATGAACAAGTCAATCGATTTACCCGGAGCGACTCGAATTCATTATTTCCGTGTCGATTCCGTACTCCCACATTTTCAAAATAGGGGATATATATATATATATATATATATATAACTCCAAAAGGAAATTAATCCTAATATCCATGGAATTAATACATGAATTTCATGTATAGGAGCCATGGATTGAATTAATTCTTCCAATCCATGAAATCAATGGTAATTGAATATGTAAGAGGCATCTCTTATTCAATTTCTTGTCTGACCAACGAAATGTATGGTCAAAGACAGGCCCCACAATTTTGTCAAACTAAAAACATAGCAGCCTTTTTTTTTATTTTTTTTATTTTTTATTTTTACGATTGGCCACTGTATGCAACGACAACTCTCCTTGCTTTTTAACATAGGTGGGCCCTCTTGCTTTGATTTGAATACCAAATAATAAAGGGGTTGCTTCTTTCTTCGACCAGTTGAGCAGGCTGAGAGGGCTGGGCATATTGACGTTGCTGTATCAGTTGAATGGGTGTTGAGTAAAGTAAGAGTGGGCCCAATGCATTTGGCAAGATATTTAATTCAAATAGAAGGCTTCAATTTGAATTCCAAGAATAATTGTACTTCCCGTTTCAACCTAATGGTCCCACTCATCAAGATGGTCTAGTTGGAAATGTTGAACATGTTGACTTTCCGACTTGAATCAGTTGACCCTGCTCGCCGTTTCTCTATTTTCGCATATTGAGGAGCTTCATAGCTATTCCAGCTGAACCAACTGAGTTTGTCCCCCACCCCCTTTTTTTTTTATTTTTTATTTTGACTGAACCAGTTGAGCGTGTTGACCTCAAGCTTCCTTTTTCGTCTGTTGCTTCTTCCTCCTTTTCTCACTTGTTCCAACTGGGCCTGTTGAGCGTATTGATAGTGTTGTATCGATTGAAGGGGAAAGAGAAGCGAGCGACTAGAATGAGTGATTGCTTCGATTAGGAGGGTTGAGCATATTCGAACGTTTATCTCATTTCTTCTCCTTTAGTTTTCATAATGAACAAGTTGGCATGGTTGTGATGCTCACTTTCCATTTCTTTTCTCTTCTTCATTTGTACCAGCTGAACCGGCTGAGTAGGTTGAGCGGATTGAGTAGATTTATAGTTCTCATTCCTTATTTTTCATTTGTGCAAACTGAAACGGCTGAGGTGACTGAACTTGTTTTGCTCCTTTTTGCAGGTTTGGTTTCTATCCGTAGCTTCATCTTTCGTTTGCTCGAGCAAGGCTGGCTGGTCACACTTCTTTGGGCAGAATGATTGTAAGTATAATATGCATCTTTACTTCTTATCCATGTAAGGGTAGAGTTGAAATTTACTTTCACCTTCTCGAAACTCACTTTCACTAGTAAAAACTTAGAAGCACTTGGTGGTAACTTCTAGAGAGAGAAATTTTTGGAGGAAGAGAAGAGTTGATAGGGAGAGCAAATGAGCGAGAATTACTACGACCCCGAGAGTTCTCCGTCGAGGTAAATTCTCTCTCTCTCTCCACTCCCCTCATGTAGTAGGTTGATATGTTAGTTAATTGGTGTTGGTGATCCGGTTGAGCCCATTGGCATGTTTGGCATGATAGAACACTTTCTTTGTAAAGTATGTGCTTTATTTACTTGATGTGGCTGAGATGGTTGGATAGGTTAATTGTTTTCTTGCCCTTTACTGCTTGTATGTGTTTTGGTACTTAGATAGTATTGTTGATGTTAGGTGCTTGGTAGATATGCATGCCGCGAGTGACCATGTTGGGTCCTCTGGGTCAGCTGGTGGGGTTGTTGAGTCACCTGAGGGCGATTGTAGTCATACTATTCCTTCCGGGGTGATTTATTGTGATCCGGATGGTAGAGTAGAGGAGAGACCCCTATTTGCTATTGATTTTGCTGGGCCGATTAGGGGGGGTGAGCCTAATATGTTCCTTAGGAAAGGGAATCCCGAAACGGAGTTGGAGTTTGAAGAGTTAAGTACCATTCGTAGATGCTATGGGATTCCTCGAATGTACAGCATGGCTTTACCTACTGGACCCGAGAGGGCGGATTGGAAGATTCCCGGTTGGACTACCATGTACGAGCTTCCTTTTTCAGAGGGTGCTCGATTGCCCCTTCCCAAATTATTACTCGAGGTTTGTAACCATCATGGGATCGCTCCGAGTCAACTGATGCCTAATGCGTGGCGTGTACTGATGGCTGCTGAACGATTTGGTGACATGATAGGTGTACCACTTACGCATCTAGAGTTCTTAGAAGCTTACCATTTACATGTAATCAAGCAAGAAAAAGGTAGGTATATGTTGGTGAACCAATTGAAAGAGGGTCGCTTGATCTTTGACAAGAATAGTAGTGATGGAGATTGGAAAAGTCGTTACTTCTTCATCCCCTTCGACGCCTTGGGCGCCTCGGATTATCCTAATATCCCACATTCGTGGGATTCTGCTTGTGAGTGTTATGTGATGCTTAGTTGAAATGAGTGCTCTTATTGATATTATGTATGTTATGCTCATCTTTCCTATCTTTACTTGCAGGCTGCATAGATAGCAGGGGTTCGGTTGCTCTTCTTGGTCATAAAGAGAAGTTTGCAGAGTGGTTGAAGTTTCCTCCGGAGGAGCGGAGGTACTCAGCCATCTTAACCGAAAGGAATCTTGACGGAAGCTCTTTAAGGAACCGAACCACTTCAACCGAAGGTATTCGATTGTGCAAATTGATTATTGTTGGATTATTTCTTTCATTATTGAGACGTATTTTATTGTTGAGCATCCTAATCCGATTGATATGTTGGCCTCATTTTGTAGACGTTCAAATGTCAAATAGGTCTCGTCCTCCCACTTTCCAAGGTGATGGGGCAATGGAAAGGCTGCGCCATAAAAAGTCGGCTGGTGGTAGATCCCGTGCGATTGCTCAGAAAGTTGATGAGGTTGTTGAGGTTCCTGCTCCCTCTATTCGTGTGCCCGACCCGAAGAGACGGGTTGAGGACGTTCACCCGGATCAAGCAATTGGGGACACTTTAAATTTGTCATTTCCCTCTTCCATCGTTGCTCAGTCTGACTTTGGCCCCTACCTAGATGAGGCTCAGAAGCTTGTCTTTCCTAATGACCGTGCTCATTTTGCTCGATGAGTATTGAAGATGTTGCCGAGGCTCATTTCGCCAAATCTTTTCAGGTACTATCCTACTTGTTTGATGATTTTATATTGTATAATTACTTCTCTGATCGGGACTATGTTTGGTTCCCATGGTTGAACAGGGTATGCAGGGAGCTAGTTTTCTTCTCAGCGAGGTCAAAGGGTTGGCTGCCCAAGTTAAGAGTCACAAGGCTGATCGCGTTACATGGAGGAAAGAGATCAAAAAAGCTCGTGAAGATAAACTTGCTATGGATAAGGAGGTCAATGACTTGAAGGATGCTCATAGGGAAGAACTTCGTCGAGCTATTGCCAGGTATGAGGCCCTCGAAAAGCAACACCAAGATCTCAAGGATGATGTCGATCTTATTGCAGCAGAGGCGGATGTTCGGGCTAAGGGCGTGATGGCTGGGTTGTATCGTCATCATCACCCGGATGGCACATGGGACGTTACTCAATATGAGAAGAACGTTAGGGAGCTGGATGAGTATGATGCTAGACGTGTCGGATCTTCTGAGGCAAATGGCCTTACCGACGGAAATATGTATGTCGACCCGGATTGTGATCCGATGATTGATTGTTCTTTCGATCCGCCCCATGAGTCGATTGGTGGGCATGATGAGGCTTGACTTTATCATGTTGTGGTTCATTTGGTTTTGGATTCGTTCAAAAACTTGTTATGATGCTACTTGTTTGGTTTTGTATCGCTTGACGATGTTATCTTTTATTTGACCGGGTGTATGTGCCCGTGTATTTCGGCCTATATAAATGGCTTATTTTTACTTTAGTGCTCATAGCATGTACTCCCCATTTTTCCGTCTAAGCTCGAACTTACAAACTCGACTTAGACTAATATTATTGTGGCGGCTTGATCGTCTGGGAACTTATTTGAACTTGGCATGTCTGACTTGGTTGTTCTCCTTGCCTTATTTAGAAGCTAAAAAATTACATTATGCAGCTAAATGCATCTTCAATCATTATAAAGAATAACTACAAAATTTTACCATTGTTATGGTATGCGTATTGTCTTCATGAACAATGTATGAAAAATCGTCGGACCCAATGGGTTTGTCATGTCGTCCTAGTCGCTTTGAGTAGGTAACACCGCTTGAATGAGTTGAGCTCCGTGGAGCTGCCAACTTTTATGCGATAAAAAGTTTAGATTACATCGTCTGTGCGTGTTAGTTTTCTTGAAGCTGGCACCATGTACAAATGAGACAGGTTTGTTTGGTTGGGCTGGGCTCCTTAGAGCTGCCTACATACCCGATAGAGGGATCAAGCCCGTATGTAGTTCTGACCTGCATGGAAAGGTCAGAAGTATCAGGTTTCACTTAGAATGATTGTAGGTCTCGTAAGACTGCGCATTGTCTAACTTCTCTTACTTGATTAATGAAGATTTATCCCTTGCGGCATAATGGTTGCCCGATCGATTATCTTTCCTAGAAAAGATGTAGAAACATGCATTATTGATGGGGAGGGGGAGGCTGGACTCCGTAGAGCTGCCTACATACCCCTTTCGGGGATCAAGCCGAAATGTAGTTCTGTCCTGCATAGAAAGGTCAGAACCAACGTAGAGAGAAGTGATATGCCTCAGAAGGCTAAGCAAAGCGTTAAAATAAAAGTTTGAGTTAGGAGTGATACTGCCTAAGGTGGATGGCGTTCCAGCTATTAGCTATGTCGCGTCCATCCCTCGCTTGGAGCTTGTACGCTCCATGCCCAACCACCTTGGTGATTAAATAGGGCCCTTCCCAAGTTGGGGCAAGTTTTCCAGCTCCGGCTTCCCTTGTGTTTTGGAAGACTCGTCGAAGCACCTGATCGCCTACTTTGAACGTTCTGGTTCTTATGTGCTTGTTGTAATGCTTGGCTATGCTCTGCTGGTATGAAGCCAGTCTTATCCTTACTTTGTCTCTTTTTTCGTCTAGTGTGTCTAGCTCGTGGCACATTCCTTTCCAATTTTGTTGATCTGATGTGAGCTCGAATCTTGCCGTAGGTACTTCACTCTCGGTAGGGATGACGGCCTCCATTCCATAAGCTAGAGAGAAAGGAGTTTCCCCTGTTGATGTCCTGGCGGTAGTGCGGTATGACCACAATACACCAGGTAGCTCTTGCGCCCACATTCCCTTTGCCTTTTCAAGCCTCTTCTTCAAGGTGTTCATGATTGTTTTGTTTGACAACTCCGCTAGACCGTTAGCTTGCGGATACCTCGGAGTTGAAAAGCTGAGCTTGATGTTCCAGAATTTGCAAAAATCTTGAAAGTCGGCGCTGATGAACTGCGATCCATTGTTAGTGACAATTTCCTTAGGCACTCCGAATCGGCATATCACGTTTCTCCATATGAAGCCCTTGACTTCTTTGTCCCGAACTTGATGGAATGCCTCGGCTTCTATCCACTTGCTGAAATAATCAGTGACAGCTAGCATGTATACCTTTTGACCAGGTGCAGTCGGTAGTTTGCCCACTATATCCATCCCCCACTTCATGAAGGGCCAAGGTGACATGATTGATGTCAATGGTTCGGGTGGTAAGTGAGACACTTGAGCAAATCGTTGGCACTTATCGCAGCATCGGACATGATCTTTCGAGTCCGCCTTCATAGTTGGCCAGTAGTACCCGCTAGTCAAAGCCCTTTGTGCTAGGCTTCTTCCACCAGAGTGGTTTCCGCATTCCCCTTCGTGCAGCTCAGCAAGGATGTACTTTGCTTCTGCAGGGTTAACACATCTCAAGTATGGGCCAGAAAATGAACGCTTATAAAGTTTACCTTGTATGACGCAAAAGCGGGCCGATTGAGCTTTGATACGGCGAGCTTCACTTTTATCGCTTGGAAGTAAGTCTCTCTCCAAGTAATCTTGAATAGAGGTCATCCAAGTTGGGCCTTCTGAAATGTCACATACTTGTTCTTCCTCATTCTTCCAAATGGCTGGCCATTGCAGATAGATTATGGGTATTGCTTTTGAGTCTGTCGTTTGAATTGCAGATCCCAAGTTGGCCAGCGCGTCCGCATGGTTGTTTTCTCCCCTTGGAACCTGACTGACAGTGAACTCTTCGAATTGGACTTGCAGCTCCTTTGTCTTGTTGAGGTATGCAGTCATCTTGTTGTCTCGAGCTTGGTAATTGCCTTGCATTTG
This sequence comes from Mentha longifolia, assembly GCA_001642375.2. Lineage (NCBI taxonomy): Eukaryota > Viridiplantae > Streptophyta > Magnoliopsida > Lamiales > Lamiaceae > Mentha > Mentha longifolia. The sequence continues at coordinate 20,268,382 of CM038117.1, forward strand.
GTTGACAACCAGCTGAGAATCACTGGAAACATGTATGCGTTTGACGCCTAGTTCGATGGCTAAGTTGAGCCCCGCTATCATGGCTTCGTATTCTGCCTCATTATTCGTGGCTCGAAATCCGCATCTTACGGCTTGCTCGATTATGTCCCCCTGTGGTGAGATTAGAACTAAGCCAAGTCCACTACCCTTGATGTTGCTTGAGCCATCCACACTAAGTTTCCAAATGCCGGCTGATGGGCCATCCGTTAAGCAACAAAGTTCCTGTTCAGCCTGCACATGTAGGTTAGGAGTAAAATCGCATATAAAATCGGCTAATACCTGCGACTTCATTGAAGTCCTAGGCTTGTAGGCGATGTCGTATTCGCTGAGCTCCACCGCCCACTTGGTCAGTCTGCCTGAAAGTTCTGGTTTGTGTAGGATCGCTTTCAGAGGGAATGTTGTGATGACCACGATCGGGTGACACTGGAAGTATGGGCGGAGCTTTCGAGCTGCGTGTACGAGGGCCAATGCTAATTTCTCCAATTGGCTGTACCGGGATTCCGCGTCAAGTAGGGACTTGCTTACGTAGTAGATGGGGGATTGCTTTCCCTCGTCTTCTCGAACAAGGACTGCGCTAACTGCTGTTTCTGACACCGCTAGATACATGAACAATGTTTCCATATCTTTTGGTTTGGATAACAACGGAGGGCTGGTTAGGTACTGTTTAAGTTGTTACAAAGCTTCTTCACACTCCGCCGTCCACTCGAATGTCTTTGACTTTCTCAAAGTGTTGAAGAAAGGGTGGCATCGCTCAGATGATTTTGATATGAAACGGCTGAGGGCGGCTATTCTGCCCGTCAATTTCTGAACGTCTTTTACGCAAGTTGGGGATGCTATCCTTTGGATTGAATCAATTTGAGCTGGATTAGCTTCAATTCCCCTTTGCGTCACCAGGTATCCAAGGAATTTCCCTGCAGTAACACCAAAAGAGCATTTAGTAGGGTTAAGCTTCATGTTGTACTTTCTAAGAATATCAAAGGATTGTTTGAGATGATCAATATGGTCTTCCGCATGGAGGGATTTGACGAGCATGTCGTCAATGTAGACCTCCATCGTCCTTCCAATCAAACCGGTGAACATCTTGTTGACGAGGCGTTGATAGGTTGCTCCAGCGTTCTTCAATCCGAAGGGCATTGCTTTGTAGCAAAAGATGCCCATGTTGGTCATGAAGGCTGTCTTCTCCTGATCATCTGGGTGCATTAAGATCTGATTGTAGCCTGAGTAAGCATCCATGAAGCTCAATAGCTCGTGTCCAGCAGTAGCGTCGACCAACATGTCTATGTGGGGTAGTGGGAATGAGTCCTTCGGGCATGCTTTGTTCAAGTCGGTGAAGTCTATGCAGACTCGCCACTTTCCATTCTTCTTTTTCACTACCACCACGTTTGCCAGCCAATCAGGGTAATGGACTTCTCTGACCAATCCACTATCAAGGAGCTTTTGGACCTCCTCATTGATGACTTTGTTCCTTTCAGGAGCAAATTTCTCCTCTTTTGCTCCTTGGGCGGGTGATCCGGATCAACCTGCAGCCTGTGAACAATAATGTTAGGATCAATGCCAGTCATGTCCGCATGGGACCAAGCGAAACAATCATAATGATCAGCTAAAAATTTGATAAGCTCTTCTCTGATGATTGGAGTCAGTTGGATTCCGATTCGGATTGTGTGGTCTGGACAGTCTGGATGGATTGGAACTTCATCCAATTCCACCATGTCTGGCTCGTCAGGATGGACTGGTTGCTTTGCCTGGAGGTCGGGTGACCCATGTTGCTGTAATTGCTATAAAGTGGCTTGTTTGGCCTTCATGGTGGTTTGGTAGCATGCACGTGCATCCTTTTGATCTCCTCTTATTTCTTTTACTCCCCACTTTGTTGGGAACTTCAACACTTGATGGAAGGTCGATGGCACCGCTTCCATCTCATGTATCCAGGGACGCCCTAAGATGACGTTATAAGCGGAGATAGGGGAATCTACCACCAAGAAGCGAGTGCAAAGATTAACTCCTTCTGCATAGACGGGAAGGTCGATCTCCCCTACTGTGCTCTTGTGTTCTCCGCTGAAGCCGATCAAGAAGGTTGTCTTTTTGATTATCTTTGATTCATCTAGCCCCATTTCCCTGAAAGCATTGAGAAACAGGACATTGGCAGAACTACCGTTGTCAATTAGAATACGTTTCATCAAGCAATTTGCAATAAATAAAGAAATGACAAGTGCATCGTGGTGTGGATTGAGTAGCCTGGTTAATTCAGAAGTGCTGAAGCCGATCGTCTGGGCCGGATATGTGATCGAACTCTTGTCCGCATTGCTGGACTCTGCTTGGTTTCGAGTAGCCTGTCTCGTATGTCGCTTGGCTGCTGAATGGCTTACTCCGCTTACTTCAGAACCACCCGTGATGACGTTCACTGTCCGTTCGTGAGGTGGAGGTCTCGGAGGGGTGACATCTCGGTCGTCATTCCGTCTGTCTCTTGCTGCTTGGAGGGTCTGCTTCCCCTTGTCAGTGAGAAGGTCGGTCAGGTGACCCTGTTTCAAAAGTTGGGACACTTCCAGCTTCAAGGCAACATAATCTTCAGTCCGATGGCCGTGATCAGCATGAAACTCACACCACTTTGATCTATCTCTCTGTTCCGGTGGAGTCCTCATCTTGTCGGGCCACTTGACTCTATTTCCGAGTCCCTTAAGGACTGCAACGGCTTCAGCTGGTGAGATTGACAGGTTGTATTCTGGCACCTTCGCCCTCTCTCGTGATCGATCGTCTGAAGAAGGGGCGTATTCTCTCCGCCTACCCTCCTGTCTGCGAGAAGTTGGATAAGGTTCTGAACGTCTCTCGCTCGGCCTTCTGTCTACTCTGGAATCCCTCCTAGAACTCCTCTGTGGGGAAGATCGATGATGGTTGTATTGATCCTCCTCCCACTTGATTTGTGCCCAAGCTTTAGCGAGAACATCCTCCATCATTTTGCAAGGATACTTGGTGAGATCCTTGTAGAGGTCTGAGTCGGGAAGGAGTCTCTTTCGGAAGGCAGTGATGGCTGTCTGAGTGTTGCAATTGGTTATGGACACCTTCTCCCTGTTGAAACGTCCGATGTAATCACGAAGGGATTCTCCGCGTCGTTGGACAATCGCGTACAAATCTTCTGAAATTTTTTCTAACTTCCTGCTACTGGCATATTGTTGCACAAAAGTGTCTGTTAGTTGAGCAAAAGAAGATATAGAATTATTAGGAAGATTGGTATACCACTGGAGGGCCGGTCCTATCAGACTAGAACCAAACCCCTTACACATGCAAGCTTCCCTCATCTCACGAGGGATAGCTACAATAAACATCCTCTGTCGGTACTGAGCAATATGGTCATCTGGATCTGTTGTGCCATCGAATGGCTTCATGTTGGGAAAGCTGAACTTGCTGGGCATCTCCACCAACGCAATTTCATCTACGAAAGGAGAGTCAGCATAACAGCTCGCGGCACTTTTCTTGATAGGTGCTGGTACTCCCGGAATTCGTTGGATCATTGCCTCCATCTCCGCCAGCTTGAGGGCCAATTCCACATCTAGGTTCGGGGAATAACCTACAGTCGTCGGCTGAACATGCGTAATTGGCTGATCCAGTTGGTTTGCAATGTGGGTTAGGCCACGTTCAGTCTGAGCAGCTCCGCCTGCTGGGGCCATCCTATCGCCTCCAGTATGAATCGGTTGGTTGATGCCTGCATGGGGTGTCTGGACGATCCCTCCGGTTGTGGTGTGGCCAACACTAACTCCGGGTGTTGTCGGAGTTAGTTCAGGAGTCTGAGTGTGTACGCCTAGGAGTGGGAGGCTGGATTCAGCTCCCATGCTAGTTTGCCCAACGGCCAGGGCGGCGCGTCCGGTCCCAACCGATCTAGTCGCACGCATCGTCATCCGTGGAGGTTCGAGATCCAATGATACCCTGTTACCTGTAAGGAAGGAAACACGAGTTCGATCAGTGTCAGTGTGACGGGAAGTCTGGTTTCTTACCAAACCAGACAACTCTATGCGATCCAGATCGTCAGATCCGTCGTCGTCCTCGACTTGAACGTAGTCTTCCAGAGGCTGCATCGGGTTCACCGGAACCCTGAATCGAGATGGTTGAGCCGTTTGGATCTGGGATGATGATGCCGCCTCCAGGCGCGCAAGGAGTTCAGCGTTCTCCTTCTCCAACCGCTCCCGACTTTCACGTTCTCGATTCATCTGTTCAGTAAGGGCAGCCATCTGAGCAGCAAGGTTAGTCTCGACATCCGAGTCGTTCATGTTGTTTTCGTCAACCATGGTGGTGAACTTGATGAACTTGGTGATTGCGTTGATTCTCTTGATTGCTAGGGCCCCACGGTGGGCGCCAAATTGTAGAGGGTAAATCTACAATTGAAGTTGGATCCGACTCGTCCGGTTGAACGGGTTGGATTGATTGAACGGGTTGGGCACTAGCAACCTGTCAACACAAGCAACAGACGTAAGAGCCCTTCAAGAGCACCGGTGGGGGTGTCCGGTGAAGGGCCTCCGACGCTCAAGTCAGTAGGGCAATAGAGTGATGCGAAAAAGTAAATAAACTGAATTGAAATGATTAAGAGTTGAGAGAGATAATGCAGGGTGGTCGAATAAGCCGATTGATCTGGTTGATCCGACTGAAATGACTGAGACGACTATTATGACTGAGATGACTGAGACGGAGAAGATAGTCGTTCTCACTAGTCTTGCTAGTTCAAACGATCGGAAACCTCTGCTTGAGAGAGTATGAGTGCGTTGAGAGGGTTGAGAGCGAGAGAGCCAGAATGGAGAGTGTGAGTGAATACGTGAGAGATCCGATGATCCTAATGATCGTGATGAGTCGTATATATATGCGACGGCTCCAACCCTTAGGGTTTAAACTGTTTATCCTCATCTACTGCCCCACCTCGTTCGTCTGTTGCGATACTTGCGGAAGAGATGGCTGTTGTTGACTCGTTCTTCAACCCTAGCAGTAGGAGAAAGCGGCTTGACTCAGTCAAGCGTGTTGATAAATTGATTTGCTCAGGTCGGACACCCTTGGGCCCAAGAATAGATATTGGGCTATTCCGTTCGGTCCAATTGATCGCATTGGACCAGTTGAATATTTGGGCTGACGAATTTTGTCCACTACAATAAAATAGTGGATTTTGTAATTAGTGGGTTGGATTAGATTAAAATGGGCCATTAGTTCTATATTTAGGGTGCTCTAATTATTTCTGTTTTGGGGTGTGACAATTGAATTGAGACAAACCAAAAAAAGAAAGTGAGACGATTGAAATGAGACGGAGTGAGTACTTAATTAAGGTATACAAATATAAATTCTACTAAGTCAATAATTATACATAAATTTAATCCACTTTAAGCTAATCAACAATATATCATATACATATTGAATGTAGTTTATGTGATGATTAGCTGATATATTTACGCGCAAGTTTCCCAACGGTCATAGTATTATGACAAAATCGAAGAAATGATATTATAGTAGGTTAAGACGAGAGATCGAAGAGGCTTATATCTTAATTGAACAAGGAAATTCCAATTTTTGGGTCATCATTATCCCAGATTACTACAAGATTTCCGGAGATCTAGTAAATCTTCTTCAAATTATATATTCCATATATAAACCTTCTATAACAAAAAAAAAAAAAAAAAAGTTAAATTACAATAGACAGTTGTGTTCGAATATAAATCAGAAATCCTAATTACTCTGAAAATCAAACTTCCTTATCGAATCCTTCCACAACTAGAACATAAGCATAACTAGATTTCGCCCATCTGCTTAGGGTGTGTTTGGTAAAGAAGATGAACCAAGATGAGAGAGATCATCTTGGTTCATCTCACTGTTTGGTAACCAACTAAAATAAACTGGAGGGCCCGAGATGAATACAAGGCCCGTTGATATTTCACTGTTCCGCCTTGTTTAGTCATCTCACGTTTTTGGTCGGATGAGGTGAACTCATTAAAACAGTAACACAATACTTTCTCTCTCTTACCATTTTACCCTTATGTATTTATACGATTTTAAAATAATATAATAATAATATATAATAATAATAATAATAATATAATAATAATAATAATAAAAAATAAAACATAATAGTAATAATAATAATAATAAATCAATAATAATAATGTAATAAAATAATAATAATAATAGTAATAGTAATAGTAATAATAATATAAATAATATCAATAATAGTAGTAATAATAATATAATAATAATAATAATAAATATTAATAATTTAATAAAATAATAATAATAATAGTAATTGTAATAGTAATAGTAACAATTATAATAATAGTAATAATAATATAAATAATAATAATAATAATAATAATAATAGTAATAATTATAATAATAACAAGAATAATAATATAATAATAAATATATAATAATAATAATAATAATACATAATAGTAATAATTATAATAATAAAGAAAATAAAAATAATAACTCAACAATATAATAATAATAAATAATAATAATATATAATAATAATAATAATAATATATTAATAATAATAATAAATAATAACAATAATAGTAATAATTATAATAATAACAAGAATAATAAAATAATAACTCAACAATATAATAATAATAATAATAATAATAATAATATAGAGTAATAAATAATAAATAATAAAGGGTACTATTTAATCTCAACGATAAAAAGTGAAATCGGTAGGGGTATTTAATAAGGGTAAAATAGTCAATTTAAATTTTAATCTAGAGTTTTGCAATTTGTACCAAACACAATATGATATCATCCGGGTCTGAATTTTTGCTACTAAATGGTGAGATGAATGATTCATCTTGACACTATTCATATGAGTCATCTTGAGATGAATCATCATTCTTCATCTTGAGATGATTATCAAACGCAGCCTTAGTATATAAGGAATCACATAGGCTTATACTCTTTCACACTACCATCTACAAACCTAGCTAGCTAGATATAATCGATTCTGTTGCCTGCAGAGTACGTTCCGATGGCTCCTCCTCCGTTGGTGTGCGCTATTTTCCGTGATGATCATGACCGTGACGGTATGTATGTGTTAAATCTGAATGAGCTTGAGCATCCCGGCGCCGATAAATTCGTGGATTTAGACATTAGGCATTGTGATTGTTGCCATAGCCGTAAATTCGTGGAGAAGCCTCCCAATATTATATTCGAGGGTTTCCGAAACTTTAGCTTTTATGGTGTGGATGACACACTGTACATGATTGAGGGGCGCAAGAATATTATAACTGATAAAATCAGCCCGCGCGTGTACACCTTCAAGGTGTCGCCGGACATGTCGGCGATGTCCGGTTGTGCCGTAGAGAGAAGAAGACTGCCGGTGAATCCCTTCCACATGCTGGGCCCCAAAGTAAAACCCTCGGCGATCCGCCGCCCATCCTTCTGTGGAATCCTCATATTCTCCAAAGAAATTGCATACGCCGATGAAATCTTTATCACTAGTGTCACCGATGATGTCGATTTCGAGCTCTGCTTTCCGGAGGGGCACATGTCCTTCAAGCTCCCCCAATTGCGCCTCCGCTACCACCACCGCCTTTCCGGGAGGCGGGGTCATCGTTTCGAGCTGCTGCATCCGGATCCGTCCAAGTGCCGGCCCTTCGAGGCGCCGGGACATGATCTGGAAGACGAGAGACGTTCATTCTGCATCAAGGCATATGGTTTCATAGATGAGTATACATTTGTTGTGGAGACTGATATTGGTGTGTCGTTTTCTTTGGATATCAATGAGGAGGATGTGTATATGGAATGGGTGTTGTTCCGAGGTCCCGAATTCACCGACGAATTCGAAAACTTTGTGAGTGACGTGCTCTTGGCCCCTTCCGGCGCTTCCAAGTTTTCGACGTCGAAAGAAGACGCTGCTGCTGCTGCTGCTGTTGATATTGTTCCTCTTCCACTCACATCACGTGTTAGCCATCATCCACTCTCGAGGTCGAGGCACGTCGCCATCGGATTGCTCGACTCGAGTCTACCGGAGGAGTACGTTGCCGGTATTGTACATGTAGCTGGCATCGATGAGTTTAAAGCAATCTGGAGTTTGGACGTGGTGGGACTTGATGTGTCCAACTTCAACCGCCGCCGATTCGCTAGGCGCATCCATTCTTTCAAAATTTTAAGCACAAGTTGGAGCAAAACTATCAGTGTTGAGTGCGTCTTTGGCATGCTTTAGTTATACTTATATACAGAATCTACTTTTTTTACGTAAATTTAATGAGTATTTTTTTTTGTGCTTAAATGCATAAACGAAAATCAAGAATCTAATACTACAACCTAAAAGGAATTGAAAACTCTATTAACAAACAAAATAACAAGGAAATTGATATTATGTTACCTTCTTTTTTTTGGTGTTTCAATTTGTAGATATTCTCAAATCATATGATGATTTAAACGTAAACCTTGATAAATAAAATATTAGGAGTATATTTTAATTATACTAGCATATGAAACGTGCGTTGCACGTTGAAACTATTTTATTTTTTTTATAATCTATTACTCTATAATAATATTATAAAAGTGGCTATTCTTACAAATTTTGGTTTGCCAATAACGTCCTCTTTCATACTTAATTTAAGGATACTATTGTAATATTACATAATTATAAAAAAATAATGAATAAATTCAATTTATGTTTTGATAATGATAGTAATTTTCGTAAGAATTCGATTGTATTAGAATTCTTCATCCACATTAGCTGAATTCGGGCTTAAATTTATAATATTTCTATTTTCTAATGCATTTTTTTTTTCCGTATTGAATTTTTCATTTTCCTTTTTTTTTTTAATTTTTTTCAGCCAATTCATTAATTCATATTTTTAACGATTTAAAATTTATTTGTTGAGCTCATGATTCGCAAGTCGTATTCTTTCGTAAAGAAAGAGTAAATAATTAAGGACTTTAAAAAATAATTTTTTTAAAAAAATATGAGTAGTATGATCCTATGGAAATACTTCTATTTCATCATCTTAAAAATATATGGTTATTTTTCTACCTATTCTTAATAAATAAATATGCATATTAATAATGTTCTTATATATATGAACTCATTTATGAATTCATTATTCTATTATTATCGCATGATGGGGTCAGATAGATTAGCTATACATGCACTTTCACTAATACTCATGTAAAATTTTATCAAACAATTAATTAAAATGTATAAAATAAAAGATTAAAAAAATATTCTTGATAAAAACTTAAATAATAGTAATAATAATTTCTTGAATCAAAAACATATGCTTACAAATAATTATGCATTAAAATCATTTAATTTACGTGCATTTGCACGTAACTTTTTGCTAGTTTTATTGAAAGTACATAAATTTTTTTTATATTAACCTACTCAATTTAAAAAGGTAATTAGTATATGATTGAGTGATTTTTAACGGTCCATCCTTATGCATCTATGTAGCTTATGGGGATCCTAAATTTTAAATTAGCCTAACATCCAATCGACATGACGCAAGTATAGTTACTCGAATATTAAAGAATTCCAAACTCAAATCTATTATATATTCAAAAATATAATAGCAATACAAAAAAAAAATGGAAAATTAAGTAGTAATACAAAAAAATGGAAAATTAAGTAGTAGTCTCAAGATAATTCAGCTAAAACATAATGTGTTCTTAAAATATCACATCAAAGACAGCATAAACACTCAAACTTAACTAATAAATTGATAAATTATTTTTCCCACTTTTCCTTACTTTTCCTACTTCCTATCTATTTTTTTCTTAAAACATGTGCTACTTTTCTCCCATACATATGGGGACAGAGGGAGTATAAAATAGTTGATGTAAAAATATTCTCATTTGTAAACTTTATCTACAACAAATTCTACAGCAACAACACATTAATTTATCAAAAGTCCACCACTAATCAAGACTCAAGGAAGATCAATTTTTAGGATATACAGTAATCAATTTTAAGATTTTTTCCATATAAATTAACAAAGAAGAAACAGAGGTACTAACCAGCAAAAACTTCCAATCGTCCACTTTCCTTTAAAAATAGACCTGAATCTTGATGAAGTCAACCTTATTTTGTTCACCTTTCGCGGGGAGAGATCCAGAACCCCAAATACGGCGGAGGAGATCGCAGGGCCGAACACTTTCATTGGAATTCTCCAAACATTCTCAAGTTTCTCATTACAAGAACAAAAAGTAATTGCTCAACATCCTAATCAAATAACATATGTGTTTTCCCCCATTAAATTATTTTTTCAAAGAACAATTAGTTTATCAAAGAACAATGTATTAAATATTCCAATATAATAAAATATATTGAAACAATTGAACAACAAAATTTAAAACCGTAACACAAATAACTCAACACAACTCTAATTTTTAGGGTTAGTTTTATCTTTATATTCACCGAAATTCGTCCAACTCTCTTGCTCGAGTTATTAGGGTAAATCTTTATTCTCCTCATCTGTTTCTTGCCATGGAATGATGGAATGACCAGTTGAATGCGATTGAGTGCAAGAGGAGACATATGCATAAACATACTATACATATAAAATCAAATGACCTTAATAGCATCCTAGAGTAATTTGATTCCACTCTTTATGGCAAAGTCCAACGTGGTTAGGAATAAGGCCATAGAAAAAGAATACAAAATAGAACAAAAATTCAAATACTAATGAATAATCATAAGAAACCAAAAATAAGTACAATTACTTATAACTATTTGTTCGATTTGAATTTGCACGAATTTTAAGGATACTGTATGAGCATAAAAACTTGCAATACGTGATGTCATCTTACAATGAAACAGGTCAAAAAAATAAATAAATTCAAACTCATATCAGATGTTTCGAACTCGGTTGAATTCCATCGACATAGATATTTATACTTCTTTGGACTCAAAATATATAGAGAAATAATTTTCAAGCTGAAGTAATGAAAGGGGGAACAATCATGGAAATAATTAATTGCTAGTTGAGTTTAAACAAAATCATACTAACAATTAATTTCCAAGCATACAACCTCACAAATTGAACAAAAACTATGAATTAAGTTTGTATGGATTACATATATATCAAAAATTTACAGTATTGACGGCGGAATTCCATGAAGAAGAAGATGTACCGTGAATTTGTTTAAGTGCCGTGTGTGTTGTTTATTGGGATAGAGATAGAGTTCCTTTACTTTAATTCCTTTCTATTTTTTTTCTTCTTAAAAATATAAAATATTATTGATAACCTTTAAGGGATATAATTTCCAATTTTTTTTATCGGATGTAATTTCCAAGGATATGATCTTGAGATAAACTCTAATTATAAATACATAATATATTACTTCCATCGTTACACTTAAATTTAATATACGGTATAAAGGTTTTTAAATTACATAATTATCCTTAAATTTAATACTCTACAAGGGACATAATAGACGATGTACATTTTGTAAAACAAGGCTCTTTTATATATTGGTATAGATAAGCTTTTGCCAGTCAATTCTTAGTGCATGTTTGGTAAGGGTGATATCATGGGTTTGACCAAGATATCACACTCAATCTCATGTTTGGTTTCCATGTTTCAAAAAGTTGAAGGCCCGACATATTAGCCCGGCCCGCTCTAAAAAGCTCTAAAAACACTATTCCTCCCCCAATTCTTATCACACCTCCACCCCCATGATATGGAAACTCAGTTGAACAGTAGAGCTGACCCGTATTATATCACGCTTTACTATTTAAATGTGTTATCTCACATCTACTACCAAACATGCACTTAATATTCTTAGAGTGATTAAGTCGATTCACGACGTCAATCGCTCATGTCTAGTCCGATCCAGCATCAATGCACTCGAATGGGGCTCGATCCGCGTCTGATAGCCTAAAGGCGTGAGAGGTCGCGAGTCTATTCATGTTTCCCTTCATCAGAGCCGTGGTTCAGATCTGTTCACGCCATGTTCACCTGTTCGAGCCAATGGAGAAGACGAGCACAGCGGTGGACGCAGACGGAGAGAAAAACATTAAACAAAGAGTGAGAGAGACAACATAATACGGGGGAAGAGAAATGGGTGAAGGGGAGAGGAGAGAGAAAGGAGTGGGGGTGGGTGGGCCGATAGCAGCCCCGGTCCTGACATTTTCGGGATCCTAGGCAAAAAAATAAATAGAGGCCCTATAAATTAATTTTATTTAATTCCGTCCCACCTAAATAGTCTACGTTGCTTTTGGCACAGAGACCAATACAAGTAGAGATAATAAATTTTTAAATAATATTAGTTGTGAGTAGGGATGTCAAAAAAGCCCGAACCTGATGGGCCGATCCGAATAGCCTGAAGAAAATGGTGGGTTAGGGCCTAAAAATAATAGCCCGAAAGTAAAAAAGCCCAATAGGGCCGGACGGAAAAAAGCCCGAGCCCAATAGGGTTGGCCCAAAAAGCCCGTGGGTTGTCCCGGTGGGTTGGCCATGAATCAAAATTTATGTGATATTTCATTACTCTACTTATAAATTTGATAATTAGGTCGTATTTTCAATTATTATTGAGTATTTTTAATTTTTTTTTAAATGAAAATGTAATCATCATTTTAAATTTTATACATTTTTTCTTCAACACTAGTGAAAATTAAAATAAAGATTAATATTTCAAAAATATATTTGTTAAATTCTTAATAAATTATTTATTTTGTTTATACAAAGATGTATTGAAACAATATTTATTTTTATGTTTATACGATATCAAATTTTTTTTTTGCAAACTCTATGGCCCGGTGGGCTAGCCCGAAACCGAGAGGGTTAGGGTTAAGGCCAAAAAATATTAGCCCGGAAGAAAAAAAGCCCGATTAACCCGAACCGAATAGCCTGCAACCCGATAGGGCTAGCCCGAAACCCGGTGGATTGACACGTTTGACATCCCTAGTTGTGAGATAGACTTTTACCATTTTAGAAAAGTAGACTATTATATGTGATAAACCAATAAGGAAATGTGGACTATTTAAGTGGGACAAAGAGAGTATTATTGTTTTTGAGCAAATGCAAATTGATTCCAAAATGTATATAAGAAAAAAAAAAAAAAAAAGAATACGGAAAATTGCATTTCTTACAAGCTACAATTTTTTTCCTTATACTCTACATAAATCTTGTTTTTGCTATCTCCATATTAAAATAAAAATGAAAGTTTGTAATAATAAATTGAATACATAGTATACTATTTAAATGCCCTAAAATTTTCAGATAAATTGAAAGATAAAACTTTATAAGATAGAAGAATACTAAGAAATCCAACATAGATTGAATGAATTTTTTTTACAAAATAGTTATCTAAATAATGTAAACTTAAGAAGAAAATGACAAGATACACATAATACATTAAAAATGATCTTGTGGACCTCTTTTATATTGGATCAAAAGTGCCCAATAGAATTTTATTTTATTTTTTTTGACGGAAAGGGGGGCCCCAATAGATAAAGAAAAATATTAGATTGCAATTTTTTTTTAATACTAGAAGTTACTGAAAAAAATAAATAAAAAATGGGCCCCTTTTTTTCGTGGGCCCTAGGCCACCGCACCAACCCCTTGCCCTAGCTCAGAACCGGGCTTGGCCGATAGCATGGGTAGGGTTTCTTTTAGTTATCATCTTAATTTTTCATTTATTTATATTTTATTCTACTTTTCATTAAGGGTATATTTATCCGTTTATATATAAATTGGTTAGAATTTATATATCTTTAAGTTGGTGGCTAGAATTTATCTTTTGTTAAGTTAAGTGACTATTTTGAACCATTATCACTATATGTTTACAAGTTACAATCTTCTTGTTATTTTTATTTTGTAGAATTCGACATTCTACAAATGTAAATTTAATAAATAACTAAATAAATAAATAATATACTCCTAATAAATAAGTTTCATAACGATGAAATAAAAAATAATATAATAAATGGATTCCTTGAATGCCTTAAACAAAAATTAAGAAAAATAGAACTTTGTAGAAGATAGAAGAATGCCAAATAAATCAAATTATGGAGAAATTATATAAATTAATACTAATAAATTTGATGTCATAATAAGAATAAGAATGAGAAGTAATTGTACACATGCATACATCTTTCGAAATTCTAGGTAGAGAGAGAAACGTGAGTGAGACATAAAGCGAGAATTAGGGAAAGAAAAAAAAAAAGATTTTTATTTGAGAATGTAGGCCTTTTCTAGCTGGGCCAATAGAAATATGAAAAAAACATATTATAAATTTAATACTATATATAATTTTTTGGGGCCCTTTCCAGACTTGGGTCCTAGGCAGGTGCACCCCTCGCCTAGGCCCAGGACCGACCCTGCACGACGGGAGTCGTGGTGGTGGTGGTCGTCAGAAAGTGAAAGAAATTAAATCGATATTTATATATATATATTTATTTGGGTTTTATTTTGGAAAAATGGAGAAAGGAAAAGAGAGTGTGGCTAACTCGAGGCGGAAAGGCAACAATATAGTTGCCGGCAGCATGGAGGCATGGTAGTGGTGTAGTCGCCGGAAGCGAGACAGATGAAAAGAGAAGGTTCAAAATAAAAATAATGAAATTAAAAATCAAGATATAAAAAAATAAATAAATTATAATTATATGTCCTTAATTAAAACTTTAGCATCATTTGCCCACCACACTTTATTGCTAAACTCTCATTCCTAAAAACAAGTGCCTTTCCCAAATGAAACATTATTATTGGGACCTAGGGGATACTATCTAAAAAGATTATGTACTCCCTCCATCTCATTTTTAGAGATCCTAAAACTTTTCGACATCCTTTATTTAGGGAATAAAATAATACGGTCCATCATTATTAGATGTGTCACTAGCACAAATTGAATCCTTTTAAAAAATTTATTTTTATTTTTTAGAATAATTAAATTAAAAAAATTAATGAAAAAAGGTTATTAATTGGGCTCCTAATTGTAATTGGGTTTGAGCTAAATATTTCCATTTTGGGTAATGAGATCTCTAAAATGGGACATCCCAAAGTGGTAATCGAGACCTCTGAGGTAGGATGTAGAGAGTATATTACTGAAAAGACATAGAGAATTTGAACTACAACCACTCTAATCGTAGTAATCATCTTAATATAGTTGTAAACATGTGCCTCGAAAAAAACACTCATATCCTGTCTAAGCAACTTAAATTCTTGCTTTTCAAGAAGAGCATCATTTTGATCATAGGTTTTCTGTCTTAATTCGAGATCTAATGTAGTCTGTCGAATCTTCTCCCTTTGAATCTCCTTAAGTTTCGCCCACCTTTCTGCCTCATCAACATTAAATTAGATTTTGCCCAATCTTTTCGCCTTTTGTTGTCCTACCCTTAGGTTGGCTATCTAATGAGGTTGATTTTGCCTTATTGATCTGATCATGCCATCTATAAGGAACCCATTTCTCTACCACTTGTATCACCCTCCAGTGGCGGAACCAAGGAGGTGTGACGATGCCCCCGTTGTTGAGAGGGCACACCAGTAAAATAAATTTATAAGTGTACCTACGCCCACCATGTTATTACAAAGTAATATGGTAAGTATAGGGTCGATCCCACGAGGAGTTGATTGTATCACCTTTCCGCAATTGCCACTGTCACGATTCGGACAAATTGATGTGGAGGGTCTCCTTCCTTCCTTCTGCCATGGGCACAGAGTTTGCGAGGGTTGCAGTGGGCACTGCAAAACTACACTAAAACATATATAAATAAAGAAAGAAATAGAAAAGAATAGAACCATTGATCAAGGGTTAAGATAACTCAGTGTATAAACTCGAGGCTAGATCATTTGACGAAAATGTGGCAATCCGATCTACTTATGAATGTCATCGGTTATAGGCAAGGTGTGCACGATCCCCCAATTTTCACGATGCCACGCGAGCTACACATATACAATAC
Organism: Mentha longifolia; assembly: GCA_001642375.2. Lineage (NCBI taxonomy): Eukaryota > Viridiplantae > Streptophyta > Magnoliopsida > Lamiales > Lamiaceae > Mentha > Mentha longifolia. Next base: position 20,284,286 of record CM038117.1, read on the forward strand.
CCAGTTGATCCTTACTGTGTTGGCACGGAGTAGAGTCAGAACGTCGTGCCCAACACGGGACTCTATTTCTAACCTTCTCAAATTAAGTAGCCTCTTACAAATGCCCATGATCTCCACTTGGGCATCATCCTTAGGTGGATTCATAGATATGTAGCTTGACGGCTCTAGATCAACCCGATTTGGCCTTAGATCGACCAACATGCTGATGCTCTCATGTACTCACGAGGGCCCGCCCTATGAACGACTGCAACAATGCCGGCCTCAAGGACTGTGAGGTACCTACGTGTCTCACCGAACTACCTTAATCTGCTAGAATCTGCTCGTGCCCAGCTAACCTGTCAGGCTCAATTTCACCGTGACCAAGTGAACTGCTTTGGAATAATGCCTAGCATGCAAGGAACACCCATATATATAGCCATCATGCCCATTTCTGCCTTACATGCAATTTAACCAAGTTATATACACTTCATCACCATCCAAGCCCGGATTAACGTATCTAGAGACAAGAAGTAGAATTGTAGAAAGTCAAGAAAGTAAAGAAGAAAACGAAATAACAATATTAGTACACATCCAAAAACTACAGTATTATCATCTTTTAATAGTCAATGAAATGAAACCACCACATTTCTTCTTCTTTTCTATCATGTTACTGTTAATGAACGAAGCCATTTTCATACAATGTGTGAAGAAACCCTTCTATTCCAATGACATTTCTTTCTTAAAGTGGATGCCCTTCTCTCGCGTTGATGAGAAACGAGGCCTGCCTAAATGAAGTGTTTATAGCTCCTTTTATCACTGTTATAAACGATTTCTTTGAATTACTACTGTTTCTGATGGAGAGTAAAAAAAAAAAAAAACTCTCTCTCATGCGCACACCAAATGGACTCAAAATGGACACGTAGTGTGCTCGAGACCGAATTTCACATTAATTGTTTAATGAAAAAAGATCAAGAACTGATAAAGAAGAAGAAGAATATAATGATATATATATATATATACATTTCCTCAAAAGAGTGAGGAAAATAAATACCTATGTAGCACTAAGTGTGCATTCTTTTACCAATAACTTAACAAAATGTAGGAATATACCTAAACTTTACAAAGAAGGACTAAAATACTCCCTTTCTAATTTCCCCCCAAAATCGGATTTCACTTCCCCCCACTTTCTCCATTGGAAACTGCAACCCCTCTCCCACATAGACCCCATTACGCAACCTTTCACTTATCTCTCATCTCTGAAAACTGTACATCTCCCCCCCAACTCTGCCGCGGTTACTCTCCTCTCCCTCTTCCCCAATCTTTCCGAAAGAAAGCTATGGCAACCGGGACGAGGAGTTCGAAGAGAAAACGAAAGCGAGCCCGGACAGAAGCCGAACCAGAAAAAATAACTGTTGAAACGCCGATGGAAGATGCAACAGAGCATGAGGAGGCGGACAAGCCAAGCGGTTACCCTTTTTTCGAAGCAGAGGTATAAAGGTTTTGGAATTTTTTATTTTCCCAACTTTATTGGCTGCGAGAATTCGGTTTTGGTGATTTGTAGTGTCCGATTCTGCATGTTTGGGGGATATTGTTTTTAGAATTTTTGAATTTTGGTGATTCTGCATGTTTGGTGATTTCTTGTTTGGTGTGTTTAAATTCGAGTGAAGTCGGCCTGTTAGATTCCTCCGAAATTATTGTGTGTTCAATTATTGTGATGAAAAATTTTGCCATTGTTGGAAGAAATCTAAAATTCTTATTAATGAGATTGATAGAAATTGGTAATTTCTAGCACAAACGTTGAAGTGGTTAGAATAGATTATGTGCATGTCAAAATTTTCAAAGAAATCTGCATTTCTTACTATGTTAGTGGTTAGATTTGATCAATTCTACCCAGATGTTTGAGTGGTTAGAATGAAGAAATCCGGTGTACATTTTGGTAAGAATAAATCCATCTCTTACCTGTGCAGTGGTTAGATTTAAACAATACTTAGATGTGGGATTGGTTAAGATTCTTATGTGAAAAAAACCGAGCCACTGTGTAATTGTTTTGAAATGGTTAGAAAAGTGATCATTTCTACCAACTTATTTTTGTGGGTAGAAAATATGCTGCTCTTACCATTTTAGTTCTAAGAATTGATCAATATTTATCAACCTTGTTAATTTGGTTGTAAGAATAATAATATTCTTATAAGCTAATATTAATTTATGATGCAAAATCTTGCCATTGTTGGAAGAAATCTAAAATTCTTATGAATGAGATTGATAGAAATTGATAATTTCTAGCACACACGTTGAAGTGGTTAGAATAGATTCTGTGCATGTCTAATTTTTCTAAGAAATATGCATTTCTTACTATTTTAGTGGTTAGATTTGATCAATTCTACCCAAATATTTGAGTGGTTAGAATAAAGAAATCTGGTGTAGATTGTGTTAAGAATAAATGCATCTCTTACCTGTGCAGTAGTTAGATTTGAACAATACTTAGATGTGGTATTGGTTAAGATTCTTATGTGAAAAAAACCGAGCCACTGTGTAATTGTTTTGAAATGGTTAGAAAAGTGATCATTTATACCAACTTGTTTTTGTGGTTAGAAAATATGCTGTGCTTACCATATTAGTGGTAAGAATTGATCATTAGTTATCAACCTTGTTAATTTGGTTGTAAGAATAATAATATTCTTATACGCTAATATTCATGTTTCTTATATGTGGAAGGTTGACTGGAAGTACAAATGCTTGCACTTGGTTGACAAAGCGAACAAGGTAATTCCAGCTGGGTACGAGACCATGGCAGGAGATGTTAACACTGTGCTAAATTCAACATTTAGTAAATCTGAAGCCGACAAGGTGAAGAATTCGGTGATGGGCATATTTACGCAGCTTGATGACTTCACCACTCGCAGCGGCAAAATGTTACATTACATAGTATGCCACAAGGTAAGCAAGGCTCGTACCCCAAATGCTTAACGAGGTTGGTTTCTACACAGCATGCAATGTAAGGAAACCAAACTATACATAGTGGGACATCGTTTTTGGGGAGCAACCAGTCAGAAGTTCCTTCAACGAGCAGAAGATCTACGACAGTGCACTGTATTGTTTGAAATGGATTGAAAGAAAAATCTCGAAGGGGCTGGGCGGGAAAGGATTGAATAATCCGAAAGAGATTGCAGATTACCGAAAACATATTGCCCGAACAATCTACTCGCATAGCACCAATGGTACCACAGTCCCGATGATATTGCAAAATATTTCGATGTAGTATTTTGTAAATTCTAACCATGTCAGAAACATGAAAAGTTGGTTGATTTTGTGTTTTTTAGGAGTACGGATGTGGGAAGCATCGAAGCAGTACATGGCTGATCTTGTGTAGGGTAAATCAATTTTGTAAATGTGGGATGCAGGTTTTTTGAACATGTGATATTCGGGGGCGGTTGTTTCTTTTGTAAATCTGAAAATTGCGAATGGTAAGATCATTTAGATTTCTTACCCTCATAAGTGCTGGAAAATGTAAGAATTCGTAGGTTTGCTTGCTAAACGAAATGCCATGTGTTAATTTATGCAAATTATATCATGTCATTAGAAGTTTGTTTTATTTAGTCGCATTGGTATGAAAAACAAATACTGCCTTGATAATGTGATAGATCCCCCTTATTAATTGTGAGAATTAAATCAAATCTTGCCACTGAGTACTACAAAAGCCCCAGTAAGATTTGATATAAATCTAACAAAACCACTATAGGTGTGCCCCATGAAGACGACTAATCCGCAATCAGCTGAAAATTCCAAAATAAAAAAGGGAAAAAATGACATTATAAAAAGTGATAGACCCCCCTGTTCAAACAAAAACCTTGATAACTGTAAGAATTATATCAAATCTAACCACTGAGTACTACGAAGCTCCAGTAAGATTTGATATTGATAGATTGGGTTATTTTCCATCAACGAATTCATACAATAATTATGAATATAAGTAAATAAAAGATGCTTAGAATTTTTCTAGATGAACTTTGAGTGTTTTCTTTGAAGAATCAACTTCTTCCTTTTGCTTAATGATGCTACCTCAACGACGCCCTTCCAATCACCACCTCTCAGCTGTGAGCCTGCAAAACAACACCTCCCAAGGTGGTCCCCACAGTCACGTTTTTTCTACACTTCGTGTAGGGATCTGGGGTTAAAGGGATGGTAATGACGGGGAGGTGATCTGCGCCTATTATACCCAGATCACGGACAAAGGGGGATCTGAGCCCGCTATGCTCTATTCACCGATAGATCAGATCTGCAGGATCTGGCAGAAATTTAACGTCTGTTTGTTTATCATTTCTGCACTTCAGATGCATGTTGAGAGCTGACAGATTACTCCCTATCAGCTACTCCCCCCCCAGGTCCCTGGAACGACTTCTGAGAGTTCCAGGTCCTGGTTAGCTTCTTCAATATGTTAAGAAAGGGAAGCTTTCTTGTCAGCTGACGCCTGCCTCATCACACTCGAGGTGTAATGATAGCGTCGCCCTGGGGAGTCGAAACGCCCCTAATTTTTAGGCCCTTGATTTTTTACGGCTTGATCTCCACCGTTCCTTTTTCCTGCTATATTCCACCCATAAATAGGGGTGGTCCTATTTATTTTGCTCATCTTTTCCGGCGAGAAAGGAAGATGCATTTTTCCATGGCCGAAGATGCTTCTCTCTGATGCTTTTACAGAGACGTGTCATCCATTTGAGCGAGGCTTCCTTTACCAGAAGCATTGCTATGATAGAAATTAATTGCCTTGTAACCGAGTCCATTTATGCTTATGATGATCCTTTCTTGCCCATATTCATTCTTATGAATGAGCAAATGAAACTTTCTGAGGCTTATTACTTCTTTCTCTCTCTCTTTTTTTTTTTTTACAACATCAGAGTGACATCTGATACATTTTATGTTATCTATATTTCCAGAAGCACTTATTGGAGTGACATCCTATTTTTGCTTCTGTCAAGAAATTCTTACATATCACGATTTTATTTCTTGAATATCTGGGTAGCATTTGCCATTTCCTGCTTCCGTAGAAGTATGGCGAGAGTGACATCTCGTACTTACTCCTGTCAACGAATTTTTCAATCGATTTTTTGACGATGATGATGATGATTTTTTTTTTAGGCATTATGCATATGAGCCTTACTCGTATACTGTAGACATGCATGTACATATGCATCTACTTGCTTACCTTTGCACATGTTGAAGTGATATATATATATATATATATACATCACTTATTTTTTGGATATTTGCCTCGGCATAATTGCTTTGTAAATTCCTGTTGGTAGGATGAAAGCTATCTTACCAATTCTCATACCATCAAGCCTCATACCATCAGGTCTGGGTTATGCAGATCTTTTCTCTGAAGGATTTACCGATTTTAAATTCTATATCTCCAGATTTCATGATATGCGGATCCTCTTTAGAGGATTTGTAATTTGTGAATCACCCGGTATTAGATTTGGTACTGCTCAGATCCTTTTATGTCGGATCTGTTATTTGCAAGGTTCGAGTTCCCGAATATTATTTTACACAGGTCCTCTCGTGAGGTTCTATGATTCTCCAGACCCGTGCTTCCAGGTCCTACTTCGAACAAGTCCTTTCGTGAAGGTTCTGTGATTTACGGGACCCGTGTTTCCAGGTCCCAATAACTACAGATCCTTTCTTGCAAGATCCGCACTCTCGCTAAAGCGTATTTCATACGCTTCGCAGCTTCCTAGGGTCGCTTCCCCTTTTCCTTTATTGGGACCCGAAACCGCCGCCACTTCTCATCATCATAACTCCTTCGCCCACATCTCATTTAATTGGCTGGACGTGCTCCTTAACTGCTATTAGTGGGTGGTTATTTTCTTTTTCTCTTTCTTAACTCCCTCCATTTAAAAGAGAGCTAAGAGAAATCGATGTTTAGAAGTTTTTCCGGCATTTTCTTTTCTTCTTGAAAAGCTTCTACTGTACCCTCTTTAGGAATTGCTTCCTGCCTTTTTTTCCTTCCTTTTTTCACCGCAACCAATCTTTCTCTTCAACAAACAGGTACCTTTCCTCTTCTTTATCTTTCCTTCTTTTCTTTATTCGCATTAGTTTATTTCTTAGTTTTCTATTACATTTAAGCGACAAGGAAATATGGTTTCTTCTTCTAGACAGGGTGCCTAGGGTAAGGGTAAGGGTAAGAAGAAATTAGTTGAGGACAAAGAGGAAAAAGAGGGTAGGGCTGTTGCGCAGCCACCTCTCCCTTTTGACGAATACGAACCTTCCACTGTAACTCCATACGACTTAAGCTTAATTTTAAGTAGATTAGAAGACACTAGGGGTTTCACTATAGATATTCCGGGACCTAGTGAGCGCCCTTTACTTCCTCAAGCCAATCATAAAATTTTTTGGCTTCTTCAATTGGAGGCAGGTTTGCGATTTCCCGTTCCCCCCTTTTTTGTCTAGTTTAGCGGCGAAATATGATATCCTTTTGAACCAATTGAACCCTGCTTCTTTTCGTAGGGCTATTTTCTTCTACATAGCAACCACATTATATGGTGTGGAAGATCCGGTGTCCTTATTTTTTAGGACTCATGAGTTAAAACATCGCGGGTATCATTTGTATTTTTCTCCCATAGGCTGGTTTCATAAATTCTATGGCCAGTACAAATCTATAGATAGAAAATGGCACCCTCAATATCTAACAGTAGGTGCTCCTTCTCCCAATTCTTGGAATATTCCAGATATACCTCTGTATACCGAGCCTAGGACAGATAAACCTTCTTTTGAGAAGGTCACATTGTTTGCATGGGAAAAGGATATCCTTCATGACCTACTTAGAGAGTACCCAGCAGGTCATGGGATGTTGAAGCCACTTCTTCTTAGTGAAGAGGTGTTGTCCTTTTTTGGCTTGAGGCCTGGGACTCCTTGGAATCCCTCTATGGGTAAATACCTCTTATTTCGAATTCGAGCGCTTTTATGCGTGTGACCCGAATTTGATCGTGTTTCTAATTTATGGCTATTTTGTTTTTTCAGATATGTCAGCCAGATCTGTCCTTCGGGAGAAGGCTAAAAAACAATTTGAGGAGCGGATGGCTGCTATGGCCGCAGCCTCTGAACAGGCTCCTCCAGCCTTTGCATCTGCAATAGCTCCCTCTTCAACTCCCGTTTCAGCTTCTATGCCCGTAACGGGAACCACGACAGATCTAAGAGCTTCTGTGCCACCTCCCCCTCCTGCCTCACAGATCCCTTCTTCTGCAGTGCCTATAGGCCCCTTACAGGGATCTGGGGGTGCTGCCCTGCCTAGGAGATCTGCCCCTCGGGCTAGAGGGAAATCTACCTTGCCCGGGGTGGCCATAAGGGAAACGCCAACTCCTCGAGCCATTATATCTTCCTCCACGTGCCCTCCTCATCCCTTGGCTGCTGGGGTGGACCGTAGCCTGTCTACCTGGTCCGAGGAGGCGGTTCCTCCTTCCGATAAAGATTTGGACTTTCAGTCTTCAAAAGGGTTTTTGTCAGACCTGTTCGCTACTGCTAAAGTACCGGCTCCAACCGAGCCTAACAGACCTTCCGTCCCACAGAAGAGACCTTCGGATTCCTCATCCTCCACGGATCTGAAAAGAAAAAAGATGTCTGCTGCTAGTGACGACCGGAGAGTGGGCATGCCGATTTCTAACATTTTATCGCCCACTCCCATCTCTGCAGAACCATCTGTCGTGGGCCATCCGTGGTATTCCAGCACCTTGGCTAGGTATGCCACTGTGAATCCCTATGCGGTAGTTAACCCTTCAGAACCGGCCATGGTGGGGAGTCCTGCTTCTGAAGCCACGCTGGCTATGCTCCATGCTTTACGCATGAAGGGTCTGGATGTACCTACTGCTTCCTATAACGTGCCCGGGGTTAGCGTGAGTTTTCCTGGCACCGTTAGGGGTATCGATGGAGGTACCCGCCTCTAATGTTTTGGACAGTATTCCCCGTGCTGAAGATTGGAGGCATCTGAACAGACTGTCTTCTGTAGAGCTTGTCCGCCAAGCTTCTGTTCATGAGATTAAGGTACTAAAAGGAGTTTTAATTTTGCAAAATGTTCTTTTGCCAACTTCATTAATTATTATTATTATTAATTTTTTACTTATAATTTTATTATGTTTAGGCCGTAGCCTTCAGATCTATGCTTTCGCTCCGAGCGTTGGCTTATGATCCCATGAAGGAGGATATATCCGGCATGCATTCCTCCAACGAGCATCTACAAGCGGAGGTGATGCGGTTGAGGATGGCCCGCAGTGAAGAGCACGCGGCGGAGGTTAAGACTTTAAATGATCGAGTGGCGCGTCTGGAGCGGGAGCTGGCAGAATTGAAGCAGCGAGAGGCAGAACGAGATAAGTTAGCTCAAGAGCGGGAGCTCTATTTTCAACAACTAGAAAGAGATCTGGCTGATCAGAAGGCACGTGCCGAGGATCTTCAAAGATCTTGCGATAAGGCTAAGGCGGATCTGGTCCGGGCATCTGAGAGTCACAAGGATGCCTTGGAACGAGCATGTGACAATGCCACCAAGAAGGGTACCGAAACGGGTCTGCAGAAGGGGCTCATTACCGGGTCCGCAGTAGGGGCCCACCGTTGCAGATCTTATCTGCTGATGACGCCCTACGGCCAGGCTTTCCTCCGAGCCTTAGTGCAGGATCTCCCCGAAGCCTTCCTCCATTCAGAAGACTTTTGGGAAAGGATGAGTGTTCCCCTGGCTTTCTGGGTTGGGGCTATTATAGAAGAGGCTCTCACTCAGCTGGGTCTAAAGGACAGGATGAAGGATCTGGATATTGAGAAGATCCTGGATCTCCTGGAAAATGAGACCCCTACTCTGGAACTGGATCCCCACTTCAATGCCCACAACCCTTGGTATATGCAGGGTTTGAGATCTGCAGCTGAAATTCTATACCAGCCTGAAGAACATGAAAGTATCTTACCTGCTTGGGAAGAGATTCCTTACTATCTTCTTCCTCCTCAGGCTGGGATGTACGGGCTCCTGGAGGAGGCTTTTAAAATGGTAAGTGTTCATATAAAATATTATGATAAAGCCTTGTTTTATTATTTGTGGGCTGCAAGCCTTCGTTTACTTTGTCCTTATCATGGACTTCTTTTATTACAGGCGATGGGTAAGGAATCTCCTCTTCTATGTTTCACCTTCTCAGGTGACTTAAAAAATTATAACTTATACATCCGTCTTTTGCAGACGGGAGATTCCTTGCAAGAGTCAAGGCTATACAGGCGTCGGAGGAAGCGCCTTTTCTTCGGTCCCCGTGCGGGATCACATTGAATGGGCTCTTGAACAACAGCGGAACCTTAGAGCTCGGTGGGCCCTCTGGAGGATCGGACCCAGCTCCTCAGCTCCACTCCCCAGCTCCAGCTCCTCCAACGGATCAGACGACAACTCCAATGCCCGACCAGATAAGGGACCAAGTGCCGGACCAGCAGAGTTCATCCCCCTCTCCCTCACAGATGTCTCCGCCTCCTCCCCATCTGTCAGATCCTGCGGATCACCTCTCTTCAGACCCGGTGGTCGAGGCTCCTGCTCGGGAAGATTTTTCAGAGGTAGAGGAAGGAGTCAACCTTCTCGAGGAAATTATGGCGGGTACTTTCGTGGGCACAATAGGGGCAACCAGTTCTTCCATCGAGGTCCCTCCTCAGGTCGTCGACTTATCATGTACTTTGGCACCTGGCGTCGACCTGGATCTACACGAGCAAACTCCAGGTGGCGGGGATAAGCTGCAAGAGTAGGCTCTCTTTCAAAGACGCAGATGTGCCATGTCAGTGGGATTGGCTCCACTAGTACTCTCTTTTTTATCATGTATTATTTATATTGATTTCGTATGATATTCGGTTGTGATATGTATTTTTATTTCATTTCTCCATGCTTTATTTTCCTTTGCAAATATTTTTTGAAAATTTTGAATCAATTTTCGTAAATAGATTCTCGCTCTAGGAGTAGATGGATATTAGGGGGTATACCCCTACTCCCCCTCAAGTGAATTATAAGAAAACGAATGAATTATAATTCATTTCTTAAAGACAATAAAAAGGAAAATATTCTATTTCATGAACTTCCATCATAACAGATAATGGGTTGGTTTTTGCATACCTTCCATTTCTTTAAATTTATCACACTACTAGAATGCCTTAAACATAATACTTTTTCAAATTGTTATGTTCCAGGGTCTGGGCAGATCCCTTCCTTCTGCATCTCTGAGCTCATATGCTCCTCCTTTGAGTACTTTAGTAACGACGTAAGGTCCTTCCCAATTAAGGTCCAGTTTTCCCGTGGGCTTGAGAGCATCCGCTCTTTTCAGCACCAGGTCCCCCTTTTCGAATCGCCGTACTTGGACTTTCTTGTTATAGGCATTCCGCATCTGTTGCTTATATCGCTCAGCTCTGTGCTCTTCAATCAGGTCCAGATTCTCCCTGAGTAACCCCAGGTTCTGATTTTCATCATATTTTAAAATTCGATGTGATTTTGCTTCTGCTTCTGCTGGTACCACAGCCGTCGATCCATATACCAAATTGAAAGGAGACTCCCCTGTGGCTGTTCTGGGGCTAGTGCGGTAAGCCCAGAGTACTGAGTCTAGCTCGTCCGCCCAGTTCCCTTTTGCTTTTCCTAATCTAGCTTTAATTCCAAATACAATAGTTCTGTTTGTAACTTCAACTTGCCCATTGGCTTGCGGATGGGCTACTGCCACAAAGCGCTGTTGAATTCCCATTTCTTGGCACCATGCCTGCACAGATGAACCTGTGAACTGGGTTCCATTATCGGAGATGAGAGTTCTGGGAACACCAAAGCGGCAGCATATGTTTTTCCAGATGAATTTTTTCATGGCCTGCTCTGTGATCTTAACTACAGCTTCGGCCTCTACCCATTTGGAGAAATAGTCAATAGCGACAATCAAGAAAACCCGTCCACCGGGAGTTGTAGGGAATTTTCCCACAATATCAATTCCCCACTTATCAAAGGGGTAAGGGGAAGACATGGTTCCCATTTCCTCTGCAGGTCTATGAATCAATCTGCCATTTTTTTGGCAAGGCTCACATTTTTTAGCAATTCCTTAGCATCTTTTTCAATACTGGGCCAAAAGAATCCGGCTCTTAAGACCTTTCTAGTCAGATCCTTGAATCCCGTATGAGCACCAGCAACTCCTTCATGTATTTCTCTCAATAAGTATTCCCCTTCTGGCTCAGATAAGCATCTGAGATAGGGATGCGTGAAAGATCTTCGGTACAAGAACCCTTCAAGTAGGAAGAATTTTGCCATAATCATCTTTTTACGTCTATCGACGTTGGTTTCATCTTGTCCCTCAACTCTCAGGACCTGGATGATAGGTGCTCTCCAGTCTTTGATTTCTTGTATTGTCCTAATTTCTGTTAGGCCAGATCTGGTATCTGTTTGTAGTACGGTCAGATCCCCGTCCCATGTGCCTTCAATGGCACTTGCGATCCTGGCAAGTTTGTCCGCTTCTTCATTCTTTTCCCTGGGGATCTAAATGATCTCTGCTTTCGAGAATTTGGCCAGCAAGGCTTCAGCCACAGAGGCATAGGTTATCATCCTTTCCTCTTTTCTCTCGCATATTTGTAATAATTGATGCGTCACCAGTTGGGAATCAGAATAGATTTCCACTCTCTTGGCATTCATGCTTAATAGGATATGCAGGGATCTGATGAGAGCTTCATATTCAGCTTCATTATTTGATGCCACAAAATTGAATTTGATGGCGAACCGATGTTCCTTGTTGTCGGGATCAAGGATGTATATCCCAGCTCCAGATCCCTCTTTGGTAACCGACCCATCCACATAGGTTCTCCACACCTTTTCTTCTCTTTCATCACCCCGGGTGGTTTCTTGCATAAAATCAGCTAAGGCTTGTGCCTTTATAGCTATTCTAGGTTCGAACTCTACGTCGTACTCACTGAGTTCTATGGCCCATTTCACCATTCGCCCAGATATGTCTGGCTTCCCCAACACCTGCTTGAGCGGGATATTGGTTCTTACCATGACCTAATGGGATAAAAAATAAGGTCGTAACCTTCGAGCAGTGACCATTACCGCCAATGCGGCCTTTTCTATGTCGGCATATCTTGTTTCCGGTCCTTGAATCATTTTACTTACGTAGTAAATTGGGATCCGGACAGATCCATCTTCCTTGATAAACACTGAGCTCAAAGATTCTTCCCCTACTGCAAAGTAGAGATACATGACCTCTTTTGGTGCTGGCTTTGTGAGCAATGGGAGAGAGAGCAGATGCTTTTTGAGCTCCTCAAAAGTGTCTTGACATTGCTAAGTCCATTCAAACTGGCTACCTTTCCTTAACATCTTAAAGAAAGGCAAACTTTTATCAGCGGATCTGGAAATGAAATGGCTTAGGGCTGTGATTCTGCCGTTGAGTTTTTGTATTTCCTTGATGTTCCTGGGAGGAACCATCTCCAACACAGCCTGTACTTTGGCTTGATTTACCTCGATTCCTCTGGGAGTTACCACGTAACCCAAGAATTTTCCCGACTGCACCCTAAAGGCATATTTGGCAGGGTTTAGTTTTAAATGATAAAATCGAGCCACGACAAAGGCTTCATCCAGGTCATTGATGTGATCTGCAGCTTTCACACTTTTTACTAGTATGTCATCGACATAAATCTCTATATTCCTTCCAATTTGTTTTTTGAATATCTTGTCCATCATATGCTGGTATATAGCCCCAACGTTTTTTAAGCCGAAAGGCATGCTTTGGAAACCGAAATTTCCAACACAGACCCCAAAAGCCGCTTTATTGACATCATCTGGGTTCATCTTCACCTGGTGGGTATCCTTGGTATGCGTCCATCATTGACAATAGCTCGCATCCAGATGTGGAATCCACCATCTGATCGATTCTGGGCAAGGGCTAGTGATCTTTAGGACACGCCTTGTTCAGATCCCTGAAGTCTATGCACATTCTCCACGTGCCAGTGTTGCCTTTAGGCACCATAACAGCGTTGGATAGCCATTCTGGGAATTGTACTTCCCGTATGTGTTTAGCATCCAACAACTTCTGTATCTCTTCTTTAATGACCTGGTCTTTTTCTACCCCGAATTGCCGAAGCTTCTGCTTTACCAGCTTGACCTGGGGGTCCACGTTAAGGCTATGTAAGGCGACCTTTGGGTCTATCCCTACTAGATCAGATGACGAGAATGCGAAAACATCCACATTCTTCCGTAAGCATGCTATTAATGCTTTGGCTATCGCATCTGGCATCTGTGTCCCGATGCGTGTAGTAAATCCCATTTTATTGGGCATCAATTCCACCAGCAATAGCTCCTCAGCCGGTTGAATTTAGGAATTGTTTTCTGCTACAGGTTCTGCAGACCTCATTCGCTTATCTTCAGGTCCTGCTACCCATTGGGGATCTCTCAATTCTTCCCCAGATCTTTTCTTAGCCTCACCAGCCTTTACGGACTGTATATAGCATTTCCGCGATAAGACCTGGTCCCCTGCGACAGATCCCACCCGGTTGCGTACCGGAAATTTCATCATCAAATGGTAGGTTGACACTACCGCTTGAAAATTACTAAGAGCTGTTCTTCCCAGTATTACGTTATAAGCTGATTTTTGCCTTACTACCAAGAAGGTAGTTGGTCTGGAGATCTGCAAATCTCCATCTTCCAAGGTCAACATCAGCTCTATTGAGCCTAACGACATGACCAAGCCCCCAGCAAAACCGTGTAATGCTGTGGCCACCCCATCTAGTGGTTTATGCAAATCCATTTGCAGAAAGCAGTCCTCGAAGATTACGTTCACCCCAGCTCCCGTATCTACGAATACTCTTTTCACTTCATATCGTTCGATCCCTGCCGTAATAACCAGGGCATCTTCATGAGGATGAATTAGGGATCTGTCATCTTCGATCCCGAAAGATATTTCAGGGTGAGGTACTCCCCCTTCAATCTTCATCATGTCATGCTTTTCCAGCATCTGGATTTCTCTGTGATGCGCTTTGCGGCTTCTGTTGGAATCACCTCCTGTGGGTCCTCCATAAATCATGGAAATTACGCCTTTATTGGCTAAAATTTCGGTTGATGTTTCTTTTTGTGGGAATTTGCCATCCCTTTCATCTTTACGCCTCTTGGGTTGACCAGATTCTTTTTTGACATACTCTAATAGTTGACCCTCTTGTATGAGTTTTTCAATGGCTATTTTTAGATTACGGCACTCATTGGTAGTATGCCCGTAATCATTATGAAATTTGCAGAACTTATCAGAAGGGGGTCACCTTGGAGGCTGGTCCTTACCTGGGGGGATCTGTACCCCCGGTTTCTTAATCACCACTTCTAGCAGGTCAGCTGGGGATCTGGTAAGTGGTGTGAGAGATCGTTGAAACCTTTCATTTTTCTCGGGTTTCCTCCCTTCAGGAGCTCCTCTTTTTCTATCATCAGGCTTCTTATCTTTTTTGAAGGCTATATCTGCCCGTTTAGCATTCATGGCTTCTTCCATGTTTATATACTTCTGTACCCGGGATAAGAGCTCATCAAAGGTTTCAGCGGGTTTCTTCATTAATGAGGCGAAGAAGTGTCCTGGCCTCAATCCTTCCACAAAGGAATGTATTTTCAATGTAGCCCCCACACCTTGGATTTCCAGTATCGCCTCATTAAATTTGGTCATATACTCTCTCAGGCTTTCAGTGGCCCCTTGCTTGATGGTTGTTAAATACAACGAATTCTTAGTGGATCTCTTAGAGCTCACAAATTGGTGTAGGAAGATCTCTCTTAAATCTTTGAATGAGTGGATCGAGTCCCTAGGCAATTGCTGAAACCACTGCTGTGCAGGGCCAGAAAGAGTGGTTAAGAATACCCTATATTTGACTCCTTCAGAGTACTGATGCAATAAGCACAAACTCTCAAATTTCATGAGGTGTTCTTCAGGATCTCCTTGCCCCTTATACTCACAAGAAACTGATTTGAAGTTCTTGGTAATAGGGTCAGTTTGAATATCTGCCGAGAAATGGCTGTTTTCATTAACATAATCAGGACCATATTCAGATCTGTTTTCCCTCCCGGTGCGGGCTACAGATTTGCCCATTGTCTCTTCTGTTGGAAGGACAGATTCCTCCGTGTTTCTTTTTTCAGATGCCTGGTGCGCCTTACGGAGCTCTTTCAGCTCTTTGGCCATGTCCCTCATCTGGTCTTGTTATTCCTGGATCTGCTTCTGGAGCATATCTGTGAGGGTCTTTTCTTGACCAGTGCTTGTTTCCTGCACCTCATCGTCAGAAGACCCATAGTCTGTAAACTGCCCATCCTCTCGGATCTGGGGTAACTTGGTGATGACATCCTTAAGGACTTTAGGATCTTGTGATCTGGATGCGTATTTGCCTTTCGCCTTTTCCTGATTTCCCTTACTCTCGGGGAATGAGGATGGATTGATAGGATCTGCAAGAGTACTAGCCCCGACGGTAGCTAGTCTCTTCTCTAGGGCTCCTTCCAGGGCTCCATCTATCATTGCTTTCATCTGTTGCAGCTTCAATGGGGAGAAACCAGATTCTCCTACATCGGTCCCCTGAGGTACTGACATGGCCCAGGATTGGCACCAGAACCGGGGGTGAGATGAGGCGTGTTTGCCTGTCCTTCAGCAGATGATCCCATCATTTAGGCTATGCTGGAATGTTGGTCCATTTTTAAGGAAAATCTGCAAAGATATATGCAGCATTTACTTAATTAGTGCCTAATATGAGATTAGGGCTTCTCCTTTCATAAGAGGATAGGGAGCTTCGGGCTCCCTTGTTGGGACTTTCCTGACCATTTCCCTTAAACAATCTTGAGGATTTTTTGTTTAAACGTGAAGATAGCCTTTCTGTGCCTGGGTCTTTTGCCAGGGCTTACAGTCAGCTTATCTTGCTTTTTTTTTTTTAATCAAAAAATCTCTCAAGTTGTATGATATATGTGTAGGTGATGTATTTCTACTCACCAAGTATGTGATTTGCGGGTTCTTCTCCTTTTCCCGAGATTACTCTGAGATATGGAGGACCTTCTATTACAACTCTTTAATATTCTGTTTTTCATAGGAAAAAGAAAGATCAACATACACTGTATATGTAACTTTTTCCTTAAGATTTTTTTATATAGATATTCATTGAATATGCCTAGACCGATACCTAGTAGGAGCACGACAGATATTCAACGAATAAAATGAAAGAATTTAAGAGAATGATCTTTACTATGATCAAATTCCTTTTGCTGGAGTTAGGATTTGCTTAAATCCTCTTTTCTTGCCTTTTACCACAGATCCTACATAAGGCGAAAAAGCAATTGAGACACCCTTTACTCATATTTCAGGTAAATTCCTCATCATAATCAACAAATGAATTAAAACAGGAATTAGTACTATATCAATTATGCGAATATTCAGATTTTTCTTTTCCGTTTTTTCGCAGAGAAATCGAATCAAAATTCAGAGCGTTTTTTAAGGATAAATCTACGCCCTAGTCAGATTTTCCCACAGACGGCGCCATTTGATAGATTGGGTTATTTTCCATCAACGAATTCATACAATAATTATGAATATAAGTAAATAAAAGATGCTTAGAATTTTTCTAGATGAACTTTGAGTGTTTTCTTTGAAGAATCAACTTCTTCCTTTTGCTTAATGATGCTACCTCAACGACGCCCTTCCAATCACCACCTCTCAGCTGCGAGCCTGCAAAACAACACCGGAGGAGCGGGGAGGGTTCCTTCGGGAAGGCACTCCGACGCTCAAGTCAGTATGTGCTTGAGGGAAATAGAAATCCGCTTCAGCAAAGCTTGCAGCGGAGGTAAAGTATCAGTGAAAATGCGTACCTTTCCTTGGTGAAGAAGGTTGGATATTTATAGTAGAGTAGAAGATGAGGACAAAAAAGTAATTTCCTTTTAATTCACAGGGTTAAATTAGTCTTTTCAGAGGAGACAAGTCAGTTAGAGAGAATATTTTAGTTATGATTAGTGGTCCCCAAGGTGGTCCCCACAATCACGTTTTTTCTACACTTCGTGTAGGGATATGGGGTTAAAGGGATGGTAATGACGGGGAGGTGATCTGCGCCTATTATACCCAGATCACGGACAAAGGGGGATCTGAGCCCGCTATGCTCTATTCACCGATAGATCAGATCTGCAGGATCTGGCGGAAATTTGACGTCTGTTTGTTTATCATTTCTTCACTTCAGATGCATGTTGAGAGCTGACAGATTACTCCCTATCAGATAACATTCTAACAAAACCACTACACAAACCTACACGGATCTTTACAAGTGACACAGGTGTGCCCAGGAAGACGACAAATGCGACATCTCTTCGGTGCGCGACTTCGCTTGCATTTCACCGTGGTCATTTCTTCTTCAAGTGGGACATTAATAGGTGAAATGGCTTGTTTTGAAGGGCATCCTCTAATTTTACATCCGGATTGAATCCTACTCACCTTCTGCTGTCTAGCCTGCTTAGGATTGTTCGGGGTCCTAACAACCCGACGGTCAATGTGACTTGGCACACGCCATTCGCTTGGGTCGGGTACAGGTATTACGTCATTTGCGTATATCTCACGCAATGTCGTGGTGAGGTATGATGCATCAACATACGCAACGGGGGTTTGCCTCTTGTACCTACCAAGAAATGCCACAGACAATAAAAACCATTGTCAGAATATATAGAAATCTAACCTTCATACATGTAAGCAAATAATGTATTCTTACATATTAATCCGTTTTCTTACATGATGGCTGCAACAGCGTGAGAGCAAGGGAGCAGTAAGGTGTCAAATGCTTTACACGAACACTCCTTCTTTTCTAGATCCATAATGTTACTCTTCTCACCAGATATTATGTTGAACCTCGTGTCTGAAATGGGTTGGACTGTCATAACACTACCTTTCACGATAGCTTTTGCCAATATATCCTCTGCATATTCTGACACCTTAATTACCCTAGCCCGAGCTTGGGTCCTACGTTGGTAGAACCATGACTGCACAAGATTCCGACAATACTCCAATAATGATGCAACAGGCAATTGTCGTGCCCATTTCAGTCGAGCATTTAACACCTCCACTGCATTAGATGTACCAAAAGTATACCGGCGCACAAGGCATTTGCAACGCGCCCAATTTACAAGGCCAATATCCATCAGCTTCCCATGTACACCGGGTGCACACTCTTCCAAATTACGCATGTGCTTCTCAAAGTCTTCTTCGTTGTATGCATTGGTAGTGACATGAAAAATATCAAGCACACCCTCAGCCAAAGGCTTGAGATTCCCCTGAATGTGGTACGTGCAAAAGCCATGTGGCGTACCTGATAAATGTAAAAGAGTAAAGAGAATTATTACAACTTAGAATGGTTATAATTAATAGATTCTTACTATCTTATGACAGTGGTAGTAATTAGTAGAATTCTAACTATTGATCAACACGAAATATCACAATTACCTGGAAAGACAGATTCCACAGCATTCTTTATACTCTTGTGTTGATCTGACATAATCAACAAATTAGGCGGACAGCCAAAACTCATCCGAATATGCTCAAGAAACCACGTCCAAGACAAATCCTTTTCCTTGTCACCAATACAAAAGGCCAGAGGGACTATTTGTTCGTTTGAATCCTTGGTGGATGCGACGAACAAGACGCCCTTGTATTTCTCCTTCAAGTGTGTGGCATCAATTACGATAACAGGGCGACACGCACGGAAGGCTCTTATAGATGCAGCTAGAGCAAAGAAGCAATACTAAAAAGCAGAATCATCACCTGTTTGTAAGTCCACCACAGAGCCGGGGTTCTTCTGTTCCAGCATGTAAAGATAATCTTCAATCATCTGCGAAAAGATTGTAAGAAAAAGTAAAATTCTTATCTGATGTATGGTAAGTATTATAAATGCTTATGTTATGAAAACTGGATCGTCCGAATTAGTAAATTCTTATATTGAAAAAAAAAAACATGAGTAAAATTCTTATAACCTAAACCAACATTGGTAATAAAATATATGTATCTTATAGTTTGTAGTGGTTAGAATTATTACATTCTTACCTGAAAAGAGTGGTCGTGATCACCGTAAATCGCTTTCAAAGCGTGATTCTTCCCGGCTAAAGCAGTCCGGTATTTCAATCTAACGCCGATATCTCTTAGTAATTGACCTTGAATATCCTTAGGCCTAAGAATGAAGCCGTCTTCGTTCATTTGAGGGGCAACACAATGAGCTACGGCTCTAGTAGTCACTCTAGCTTCAATATCCGTCCGAATATCTACATGACATGTGTGCTTCACAAGTTCATACACTCTCCATGCTTTTCCAACAGATCTGCTTTGTAAAGAGAATGCGCACGTCAATTTAAGCTTACATTGCATGTGGTAATACAATGAATCAGAGACATTAGTTCGGAATTCCACAAATTTTTTCAAATGGTAGGAATGAACTGATGAGACCATGATATCCTTGCACGCGAACACTGAACCCACAGCAAGTTGCCCCGTGTGTACGACTTCAATTTGCGTTGGAATACCTTCAATTCCTAACAAAGCATGTTGGGATGCACCCCATATTCTCCATTGCCCAGGCACACCAATATCTCTATTTCTCCCATGGGGTGGAATATTTAGTGGTGCAACAGCTGCATCATCTCTAGCAACATACCCGTTGTTAGGAAAACCCAAAGTTGACGTGAATAGTGGGCGATCCCATCATGTCCATCAAAGAAGACCACTCAAACTGGTCCGTAACCTTCATTCTCATGTTTTCATCTTGATCACCTTTTACTAACGCAACGACCTCAAATTTGTAGATAGACCGGTCCTTGTCCAATCGAGCCTCCAACTTCGACAATAACTCTTCAAATGTTATGCCAAACGCTGGAATCGAAATATAATCCATGGTTCCACCAGCGTAACTATTGTTAATCAATGAACCTCCGTGAAGAACAATTTCAACACGCGCCATGATCTGCATTAAAACCAAAAAATCAAACATGGTAAGATTGTAATATAATCTTACTAATAGCAAAACAGACTCAGGAAAATTCATCAATACTTACAAACAATAATGACGATAAGAAAATGGAAAAATCGAACTACATACTTGGTAAGAAATAAGAAAAACATTGCAATCCTCGCAAAAACATATCATTTATTGCAGCACATTTAATGCTACCACAGCTATTAAATGTAAGAATTGTACTTTCAAACCTACATGAAACTATATAAACTTCCCATACATTGATCAAATCATTCATGAAACCAAACAACACCAAACAAGATTCTGCGATTTTAAAGTGGAACATTTCGAAACGCACGCACTTCAACTTCAACTGATCATTCGAGGAAAACAAATTATCAAAGAAACAACAAAAAGATGAGAAGAAAAGCAACCAAAAACATGGAAGCTATAACATATGTGATCAAATTTATGAGCGCAGATTCTGTACAAAGACGATGACGGCGAACGGAGCAAACAACACAGACATAAACGACGGCTTCCTACTCTACATCGGAAACGTGGGGCCTGAACTGTTTCAGGTAACACAAGAAGGAGTAATCATCTCTAACCTGGGAAAGGATTTCGACACAGCAAAAAAGAGCAACACAAAGTTCTTCGATGGGGATGCCGCATGCCAAACCTTACACCGCCGCCGTCGTTACAAAGAGAAGTTCGGTGAGGGAGAGAGAGCTGAACCGGCGACAGAGAGAGAGCATCAAAATTCAAATATCTGTTTTAATCCCTAAAAGAATGGAGAAGAATAATATAGCTACTTAAACACTAAAGGGGTATTTTAGTCCCATTTTATAAAGATTAGGTATATTGTGTCTTTTTCTTAAGTTATAGGCAAATATTGACTTAACTTAAACCACATAGGTAAATTGGTACATTTCCTCTATATATATTGATTTGACCGGTTGCTATGAGCAAAAGGGCAATGAGCAACAGGTAGGATATGAATCAGTATTATGTTTTTGTTTTTCGAATTCTTTTTTGATATTCTATTATTATTATTATTATTATTATTATATTATTATTATTATTATATTATTATTATTATTATTCATTTTTTAAATCAAAATATTTAGATACTAATCTCAAATATGGAATAATAAAAGAGAAATATATACACAAAGTCAAGCTAAATATTATTTAATAAAAGAAGAAAATAAAGAGCTAAGTGAGTGCAAAGGCGGCTGCACACCCATCATGCCATGCCCTAGCTGCTGCTACGGGCAAGTCCTTATATGGAGTTATAGTGGGCCTTGGGCCTGACCCATTGAGTGCTGAATAAGCTAGGGTTTGAAGGGATTTATTTCCTTTTATGTAGATCCTCAAATATCACCATCCATATCTACAATAAGGTCTGATTCGTGCAGATCAATCAATTAAGGAAGAAACAATTTCTTTCCTTATTTTCCGTTGTTATTAGAATTAGCCCTACCTTGACCAAGGTCTTGACTTGTGCTCTGACTTGCCCAAGATCCTTGGTAATATGAAAATCAGTCAAATCTTCCAAATAAGGCCGAAGGATCTTCTTGATTTCTTTCCTTTGATGTCTCTTTTGGATAAGAATCATTTCTTGTGCGTTACTCCTTCTCGCCTTGCTCAGTGCCTTGTGTACCTTGTCTTGAGCTCCAGCTTGCCCAAGTTGCAAACACTTTAGAATTCGCCATTTTCACGGAATGAGACATGTTTTGACCACGATCCCCTGCAATCCTCAAGCGTGTCCTCCCAGACACAAAAAGACACAAAAGTACACAAGTACTAGACTCGATTTAACTTAAACAAGACTAAAAAAGAGCACAAAAATCAGGCTCATCACACTCACATACTTTAAGCACGCATTGTCCTCAAGCGTGTAAGATAAATTGCCAAAAAAGAAAGAAAAGAAATACTCAAACAACTAGCACACTGAGCATTGAATAGGCAATCAAAACATAAAACCTGAGCATAAGCTTTTAAGTTGGTCAAGATAGGCACTACGTAAGCATAGAGAATCTTCCTCACTAACACTCATCACTCTGTGTTTAGGGTTTAGTGTTTACGCTCATTGATGTCTTGATCAAGGTCCTTCCATAAGCTTGCCCCTGCTTCCTCAAGATCTCCATCATATCAGTTAGGTCAAGATATCTATCTTTAGGTCTTTAAGGGTTGTAATGTGTCTTGAGGTAGGTAGGAAGTATTTGGGACTAGCTATGGTCAGTATGAACTAAAACCTTGGGCAATAACTCCACAAACTCCTTGTTCAAATCCCTCTTTTTTTTTTTGTGCCTTAGCACACTTATTTTTCCTAGGGACTTTTATTTCTTTTTATTTTTTTTTCTAACCCTTCTTTTTTTTAGCACACCCCCTTTTTATTTGAGAATTGTGATGCCTTTCGGTGCTTTGTATTTCATCCTCTTCTTTTTCCTCACTTTTTTTTATCCTCTCTCCTTCTTCTTCTTAATTCTACCCTAAGTTTATACAAGGTGAATATTGACCAAGGTGAATATTTTTTTTTATGAATTATGAAACAAAAATTTACAGCTCAAAGGGGCTAGCAAGGGATTAAAGTGTAGGGTTGGCATTTTTGGCTCCGAGTTTATACATCAAAAGTGCCTAAATCGTCTAGATACCCTTCACAAATCTACTGGGTCTTGATCGAGAAGACAGACAAGTTCTAGCACAAACCAAGTCAAGCATCACACTCATAAAAATGAATTCATGTTTATTTTGAGGTATATATAGCATGTATAAGGCTCAAATCTCACACGGCATGCTTACATGATATCCATTTTCTATCTTTCTCAACCATCATCTAACTTGCTCAAGCTCATGCTCAACTACCTACTGTTGTCATGCTCAAGACACAGTTAACATGCTAGTTAAAAAATAAAAAAACTCAAATGATGCCCTTCTCCCACTCACACACTTTGCTTAAGGCAAAGTATAGACTGGTCAAGGTCCTGACTCAATTTATTATTATTATTATTATTATTATTATGGGATGAACAACTTGAGGGATGCAAGGAAGTACTTGAAATCCATGTGGTCGAAATAGGCAAGTTGGGCCTTCTAAATTATTTGCCGGTCTTTTTCTATCTTGGCCAAGGTTGCCAACAAGTCATCTTCAACTGATTTGGGAGTGGCAGGGCTGAATCGTCTTGTCTAGAACACTCTTTGACTTGGGTTGACCAGTTACTTCTCCACCTCATCTTTGCTTTTAAACTTCTCATTTTCATCTTCTTTTATCGTGAACATGTTCTGGATGGTGGTCAAGTCGAAGTGCTTCTTTCTTTCTTTGCTTTAGGGGCTTGGTTAAAATGTTCTTCATATGTACAGCTACAAAGGCTGAAATTTAGCCTTTTCTTGTTCTCCACAGCCCCTAGTATGTACGATCCTAGCCCGGCTTGGTCAATTCACTCGTTAGGGTCCCACAGTCCGTTCTTCCTGTCTCTTGACTTGCTCTTGCACAATATGAAGAAACACACTGGCTCGAAAAAGACAAGCCTGTGCTCGATGAGTGATTAAAGAGGAAACCAAAATGGAGGGTCACCCTTCACACTCATACACTTTGCTTGAGGCAGAGTATGTAGATGATCGAGATAATCCTCAAAATAAAGTAAACAAAACGAAGAAAATGAAGTACTAAAAATAACAATACCAGGTTGCCTCCTGGTCAACGCCATATTTTTAACGTTATCGGCTCAACTTACTTCATGGTCATTACTTTTCTCTAGGACTTTCTTGGGCAATGTCCATCTCATTGATCTCCACAACTCCATTGTCATAAGCCCTCAATCTGATTTCTTCTAATTCTTGGAGACTAAGCCCCCTATTCTGACTTGTTTAATCCCAATACAGATTTATCTTGCTCACTGCCCAGAACGTCTTGTGCTCCAACTTGACCACCTCCTTCAACATTGGGTTAAGCTCCCTTTGAGGATCTGTGACACACACTGCATCTTGCTCAAGGAGGGTATGGTGTTTACATATTTTTGGGCTTATCCCCTTGAGATCTGCTTCTGCTCTCTCGGCTTGGAAAACCTCTTCAACTCCCTTGTCTTTTGACTCATCTCTTGCCCATCCCTCTTGTATAACGTGATCACACTCATCCTCGATTGCAATCTTGGGCAAGGTCTTCAGTTTAAGCTTTGGTGGCTTGATCAAGGGTGGTACCAACTTTCCTCTGGTTTGGGTTGAGGCAATCCTACTTGCTCAGTTTTAAACTCTATGACTTCTAATGTTACTTCTTCAACAAGTCCCTCATCGTCATCTTCATCCCTCTCAATCATATGCTCGGGCAACACTTCTCTCACCATTTCTTCCATTTTACTCGCTTGAATGACTTGATCATATTTGTCCTTGACTGCGATCTCTGGCATGACATCTTCTATCATCTCATCGACCAATTCCACAAAATTAACCATCTTCACATCATGTAGATGTTGCTGTTTCTTTTAGATACTAAGTTTTACTGTTTCCACTCCGAGCTTGCATGTGAGTTCCCCGATTTCACAATAGATTAACATCTTGGCAGTCATGAGAAATGGATGACCCAGTATCATGAATGGCTTCTTGACCGCTATGCTGCCCATGTCTAGCACGTAGAAATCAGTAGGGAAAATCAAGTCTCAGAACCTTGACCAAGACATCCTCCACAATACCGACTGGATAGACGTTTGACTTGTCTGCTAATTTGATCACGGCCCTTGATGGTTTGAGAGGACCAATCTGCAGCTCTTGGTACATGGCAAGTGGTATGACATTGATTGATGCACCAAGATCTAGCATGGCTCGATCAATCTTTGTGGTTCCGATTACACATGGAGTGAAGAACATTCCTGGATCCTTACACTTGACAGGGAGATCTCTCTTGAGCACGGGGGAGACATTTTCTCCAAATTCAAAACTATAATCATCGGAGTATTGGACCTTCTTGTGCAGAGTTCTTTTAAGAACTCAACATACTTTGGCTTGGACGTCAGTGCAGTGACCAAGGGAATATTGATATCCACCTTTTTGAATGTCTTGAGGAATTTGTTTGTTTTCTCATCTTCTCATTTCTTGGCCAACCTTTCAGGAAAAAGAGGTCTGATCTTGATCTGTTCCTTGTCTGCTGCCTTGACTAGGCGATATCCTTCTTTTCACCTTCTTCATAGAGTATATCTTCAACTTCCACTATCTCATTGACTTGATCTCCTCGACATGGATACAATTTCTGATCTTGCAAAGTGGTTGCATTGACCTGTGGGATTTAATGTGAGTTGAGTAGGTAGCACTTCTTGTTTCTGGTCAAGATTGTTTATGGCTTGAGTGAGATTGGAGATTTGAGTGACTAGCGGTTGCATTAATCCTCTGTTCTCCGTCTTGAACTCCTCCAATTCCATCGAATGTCTTTAGTTGTCTTTGACCAGATTATGCACAAAATCGACCGTGGCAGATTCTCTTTGTTGATCATATTGCTGAATTTCTGGAGGGGCTTGGAAGTGGTTCCCTCTGTATCTTAGGTTCTCATGGTTCTTCCATCCCGGATTATAAGTCTGGGAATATGGATCAAACCTCTGCCTTTGACATTGACCTCCGCCTAGGTTGTAGGTATGTCCAAGAGTGTTGATCTCCTCCTCGGTCTGGATGGACGGACACTCATCCATCATATGAGTGTTGGTGTAGCATAGCTGGCATGCCTTGACCTTGTCTTTGATTGTTAGCTTCAGCATCTCCATCATTTGTTATACCAAAGCACACAAGTCATCGAGTTTTGACTTGTCTTGCATCTTGACAGATATCTCGGGTGCTATCTTGCCTAAGGAGTGTGCATCTTCTCTTGACTCCTCAGCCATATCATTCAACAACTGAAATGCTTCAATTGGTTGCTTGTTGAGAATAGACCATCCACATGTTGCATTCAAGAAAAGTCTCCCACGAGATCTTAGTCCGTTGACATAGTACTGGATAAAGTCTTGGTCAACAATGTTATGCCGCGGGCACTCAACCACCATCAACTTGAACTTGCCCCATTAGTCAGACATATTTATTACAATATCAATATAGTTTGGGATTTTGATTAATATCATGAATAATTTATAACATATTTGAGAAAGAAAGTATAGTTTATTGTTGGGATATTATTGTTAAGGGGGGATTATGATTCAGTTGTGTTTTGATTGGATTCCAAAACCCTCATAGAATATTTACCTTATTATCCTTGATGATCCAGCTCAAGTTACAATGTATATTTTAATATATTATAATAGCTCACTTGTTAGGGAGCTCCTTATTGAAATGTAACTTTAGAGCATCTAGGTAGGAGCGCCTCTCTAAAGGAAAGTCGGAGCGCCTCCCTGAAGGAAAGCCGGAGCGCCTCTCGAAGGAAAACCGGAGCATCTGTCTGAAGGAAAACCAGAGCGTGCTTTCAGGTCAAAGCGCCTCTCAGGGCCAAAGCACCTTCCAAGGCCAGAGCGTGCTTTCAGGTCAAAGCGCCTCTCAGGGCTACAGCGCCTTCCAGGGCCAGAGCGCGCTTTCAAGTCAAAGCGCCTCTCAAAGCCAGAGCGCGCTTTCAGCTTGAGCGAGAGCGTCCGACAAGCAGGTGAGATGTGTCAGCTGCCAGACCACATGTCCGCTCCAGATTGCTCAACGGACTGTGAAGTGTCAATCGCCGAATGCACAGTGCTAGGCTCCTCTAGTCAAACGGCTATCTTCCTAGGACTGTGCTGTATCAAAGAAGAATTCAAAATTCGGATTAGACAAGGAACATGCACTCTATCTCTCCAACGGATAGATTAGTGTCCCTTACTATAAATAGAAGGTTCAAGCTACATAGAAAGTAGATGATGAGATGAGAGAGCAAGCAAACAAAGTAGAAACCGTCATACATCTCTCCCAAAAAGATCTTCGGATCTCAACCTTCTAGTTTATCCATAAGACTTCAACTTCTATATCCATAAGCCTTAGAGAGAAATCCTAGCCTTCTACATTATGCTTCATTATAAAAGGATTTCTCATTAGATGGAAACTATACGAACCCAAACCCAAACCGAGTTTGAGAGTTTAGTTGTAAAGGTTGTAAGGCTCGTGAGTGCCTATCGTATAAACTCATAGGCTCGTGAGTGCCGATCGTATAAACTCACATAGGCTCTTGGGTGCCCGTTGAAAACTACAAGCTTTGAGTGAAGTTCATCACCGAGTGAAGGTGGTAAGAGTGGATGTAGGAGCGTAACCTCCGAACCACTATAACTCTTGTGTTATGCGCTTTACATTCTTTATGCTTTGATTATTCATAACACACACTCATGCTCTAAAGTGATAAACTATTTTAAGTGCAAGATAACTAAAGCGAGTATAATAGCTCACCACATTCCGCACCGCACCACTCGCCAAGCAAGAAGCTTTGAAAGTGTGAAACACTTTCAAAGCGTCACGCTTTGCAAGAGGCCGAAAAATTGAAGAGAAGTTAAACACTTCTCCACACACGTATTCATTCCCCCTCCTCTCTACGTGTGTGACTCGCTACTTTCGGAACCAACATTTATTATTTAAATTTGATACTCTTAAACTTAATTTTTAACATATCAATAATACAAAAAGAAAATTCAAAGTGCTATGTATAAATTACAATTGAAATTTTAGACATTCTTTATATTCTCATACTAATATTCAAGCTTTTAAAAATAAAATTTATCTTTTCTTTACTTCATCTTTATTGCTCGTACTCTGTTTAAGTCTTGTTTAAGTTAAATCGAGTCTAGTACTTGTTTACTTTTGTGTTTGGGAGGACACACTTGAGGATTGCAGGGGATCGTGGTCAAAACATGTCTCATTCTGTGAAAATGGTGAATTCTCAACTGTTTGCAACTTGGGCAAGCTGGAGCTCAAGACAAGGTACACAAGGCACTGGGCAAGGCGAGAAGGAGTAGAGTGCAAGAAATGATCATTATCCAAAAGAGACATATAAGGAAAGAAATCAAGAAGATCCTTCGGCCATATTTGGAAGATTTGACCGATTTTCATATCACCAAGGATCTTGGGCAAGACAGAGTACAAGTCAAGAACTTGGTCAAGGCGGGGCTAATTCTGGCAAAAGCAGAAAATAGGAAAGAAATTGTTTCTTCCTTAATTGATGGATCTGCACGAATCAGATCTTAGTGCAGATATAGCAGTAGATATTTGGGGATCTACATAAAAGGAAATAAATCCCTTCAAACCTAGCTTGTTCAGCACTCAATGGGCTAGGCTCAAGGCCAACTATAACCCTATATAAGGACTTGCCCGCAGCAGCAGCTAGGAGATGGCATGACGGGTGTGCAGCCGCCTTTGCAATCACTCAGAGCTCTTTATTTTCTTCTTTTCATTTTTATTATGGTCCTATGAGTGATTGGGATGAGATAAGCAAGTCCTATGGGCACCTTTAATTTTCTGTTACTTTCGGTATGAGTCACTAATTTTATTTCTTGGTTTTGGTACGATGAATTAGATCTAAATAGTTTATGCCTTGAGAGGTCGAATCGATCTTCATAACTATTTGTATATGTTCCCGAAGCACTAGGTCAAGGGATCTTAAAATTGGATAGCCTTGGGTGTTATTCGGTCGGTAACATTTGAGATTCATTTGGTTTACAAATAATGTCCAGATCTAGGTGTTGATTCCCTCCTCATCCCGGGTAGTATGAGTAGTGCTGGTATTTGTGGTCGCATGTCTTGGGCACGCTGTGGGCTAGTTGGGCTGCCTAGTGTTTTATGCTGTCAAGACAGGATCTTCACATCCAAGGAAAGTGTCTTGGTCAAATTGGTTTTGGTATGGGGACTCTATCTCAATTTCCCTATTCTGTACGGGCATGCTAGATAATGTAGGGTGTGTGCGTGACGCGTGACAATTGGGGGCACACCTTACTGATCAAATTGTCTTTAACCAACGATATGTATAAGTAGTGAAATATTCTTGAACCAATGACCGAGGTACTATTGTAGATCTAAGAATTCAAGCCCAATCCAAGTTGTTTTTATTACTGACTTCTCTTGTGTTTTATTTCAGTCTTTACCTTAGTCATTTCTATTTTCTGCACGCAAGGCCGTTCCTGACCAAAAAGGGGCCCTAGGCTAAATTATAAAATAGGCCATATTGCTTTAAAAATCAATACATACATCCATATATAAAAGTTTTCCATTATTTAATTGTAAAATGAAATTTTTTGGTGGTGGCAAACCGGGAAGAAGAAAGAAAAGGATGGAGAGATGCCCTCACGTCTGGCGCCGTCGCGCGGGCAAGAAGATGCAAAATAAATAATTAGAGATGTTGCGATTTCTCTAATGGAATAAATTATGATATTATAATGGGTAACTATAGCAAAAATAGTATTTTTGGCCTGCACATATAAATATTTTAGGGGCCTTTTATATTAAGCTGCACATATAATAATTTTTTTTTTCAAAAATTACATATACTACCTCCATCCCACCATATTAGTCCTCATTCACTTTATTGACTTTTTCGGCAGGCGTTTCCACCGAAACCTAGTACGGGTTTTAAAATATAATTTTATAGTATCATTTTTTTTATGGGATACTATGAGTGTCATAGCATCCCATAAAAAAAACGATACTACAAAATTATATTTTAAAACCCGTACTAAGTTTCGGTGGAAATGCATGCTGAAAAAGTCAATAAAGTGAATGAGGACTAATATGCTGGGATGGAGGTAGTATATACTACTCCCTCCGTCCAAGATTTCTTGACAGTAATACTATATCGAGAAGTCCATGATTTTTTGACCTTTTCTATTTTGGAACGTAGGCTCTATAATACACTTTTACATTTTAATAATTTAATATTTTACACTTTAACACATTATTACAATTAAAGCTATTAGATGGGCCCACACTTATTCCAATTTAACACTTTAACCTTTAATATATTAACACATCATAAAAACACATTAAACTACATGCCTAAAATTTTAGTCCAAGAAATCGTAGACTAATGGAGTATATAATACTATAATAGTTTTGATAAAAAAAAAAAATTGGGCCCCTGAAATGGGTGGGCCCTGGGCGGTCGCCATGCTGGCGGGTAATTTTATCCACAACCCCCATTTTACTCCTCACAACCACCTCTTTTTAAAATAAATAAAAAATAATAATAATTTTACTAATTTAGCCCCACAACCCCAAAAAAATACAAATACGTACAACCCCCAACACCAAAGAGGCGCAAACTCGTACAAGCCCCAAATTGCCAAAACATAGAATTTTGTTTCTAGCTATCGACGCCCTTCGAATTGGAATTGGATTAGCATGCGAATTTTGCATTCGGACTGAGAGTTTTTTGCTCAGCTATGGTTTTGCTCGTCGATCTGAGTGCAAATGGAATCTTCCTCCTCGCGAATGACATTTATTAATAGGGATGATGGGTCGTCGGCGGCGGCAGTGGAGGATGACGGTGCTCTTTTCGCAGAGGGTCTTGCTGAGGAGGCTGCCGTGCTGTTTCAGAGTGGAAAGTTCGGGGAGTGCTTTGAGAATTTTGAATCAGTTGTTGCAGATGGAGGATGATCCGAAGGATAATTACATTCTTAAGAATTATTTCAAAGATGTAGTTTTGGATGATTATTGCTAAACTGCTTGGGCTTAGTTTGAGTTTCTCTTTTGTTTGAGTTAGTTGATTGGTAACCATAAAAGCCGTGTAAATGGAAGTTGATTTGATGATGGAGTATAGGCATTTTTCTTGATTTTTGATTTGTGTTGTCGAGATGTGTGTTTTTGGGGGTTGTGGGGCTAAATTAGTAAAATTACTATTATTTTTTATATATTTTAAAAAGAGGGGTTGTGAGGAGTAAAATAGGAGTTGTGGATAGAATTACCCCATGCTGGCCCACCCTCAGGAACCGCCCTGTCTGCACGCTGGTTATCATCTTGCCCAAGGCAAGACCCCAAAATAAATTCTTGATAAAGAGGCAGAAATTCATCAACTCCCTGTGGATCGACCATATACTTGCCACTAGCGGAATTTAATGTAAGCGATCGAAAACTTACAGATTTATCTTGACGGAGTCACCACGGCTCAGCTCCGTCATCAACTAGTGGGAATATTATTTCCCTATAAAAGCAAAAGAAGCAGTGCTTAGATGAGGACGACGATCCTAAATATTAATTTATTCTTTACCATATTCTTTTATAAGGGAAATATAATTTATAACGATGATCTATTCTAAATATTATAATTATGTAAAGTTAAGCTTAAATTTGTCACAAAGTGAATTTATTAGACTAAATTTATGTATTTTCCCTGTAAGAAACGTATTGTCGAATGATAAGATATAATCCAAGACTTAGGTGGTGCTCGGTACGATGAAATAGAATGGTGGTAGGAATGAAATGGAATAAACCATTTCATTCTCATGCTTACTTAGTATGCACAAGCAATACGAAAGGAATGAAGTCATTATTCTTTCATTTATATGATATAATAAAATCATATTTTTGTTTTCAACAAAATAAAATTATATTATTCAATCTTTATATATTTTTTTATTTCTCCTTCATGATGATAGAGAAAATGTATAAAGATAAAAAGTGATGAGAAAAAAAATATTTTGACTGTGAAAGTAATTTGAAAAAAATGAAATTTTTAGAGAGAAAGATTTAAAAGACAAGAATGTAAAATTTTAGTGAGAGAGAATGTGAAGAGAGAGAAAAATATTCTAGAGAGAGAAAATTATGAAAATAAAAATTTTAAAGAGAAAAAATGACAATAGTAAAATATTTTAGAGAGATAAAGTGATAAAAAAATGTTTAGAGAAAAAATGATTTTTAGCAAAAAAATTTTAGAGAGTAGTAAGATAAAGATTTTAGATGGACAGAATGACAAGAGTGAAAAAATTTAGAAAGCAAAAGTGATGAGAGAAAAATTTTGTACAGAGAAAAAATTATGAAAATAATATTTTTTGAGAAGGAAAGTGATGAGAGGGAAAAATTTAGAGGGAGAGAGTGAAAATAAAAATTTCTAGAGAGGGACATTTTTTAGAGAGAGAAAATTTCTAGAGATAAAAATTATGAAAAAAAAATTCGACATGAAGGTAACAAGAGTGAAAATTTTTAGAGAGAGAAAGTGACGAGAGAAAACAAATAGAGAGAGAAAGTTGAGAGAATTTTTTCTTAAAGAAAATTTTGATAGATGTAAAATATTTTGAAAAATAAATTGATTAAATAAAATAATAATAAAAATTTAGGTGATAGGACTGAGCTAATACCATGAGTTTGGAAGGAGTGACTATTCTCATTGGAAAAGAAATGAGCATTCTATTAGAATGATGATTCCCGATGATAAAATTGTAACAAGCGTGAGAATGAAATAGAAGTAGGAATAACCATTCCATTCAAACACCACATAAATAATTATAGATGAGGGCACACGAAGTTACATACATTTCTCTAAATTTGAATTCAAGTTTTGGGTTCATTTGAAAGAATGATGAGGTCATGCATGATTTATTGCATGGGCGTACGATGTTGTTTATTCCCTCCATCCCCCAATAAATGTCTCAATCTCTCAAAAATTATGTCCTCTAATAAGTGTCATATCACATATTTCTAGCTAAAAAAATAGCTTAAAGTACCAAATTTACCCTTATAATCATTACACATTTCTTACTTTTTAAAATTTTTATGTAATAATTGGGGGTAGAATAAGTAAATTCACTTTGTTTATTGGTTTGTGTGTTTTGCTCCCTTGGGACACTAGTTACGACTAAACTATAAGACCAACGGAAAAGAAAAGTCATACATAGGGGTGACAATTTTACCCGCGGGTACCGGCCCCTAATGGGGCTAGGATGGGGGGAAATTGATCGCTCTCACTTTTGGGAGTGAGATAGATGCAATGATAATTGAATAGTATATTCGAGTCGAACCTCAAGGAATGCTATGGCGTAAAAGTTTCAACTAGTAATCTAGCTATTTAACTACTATCCAAGCTACAAGATATCATGTTTTTGTGTTTTCCCAAAGATTAATGACAAATTAAAATGACAAAATCAACTAGCAAACAAGTAACAAACGATAACAATCAATAAGAGAAGGTATGGTTCCAAATATAATCCGACATTCACTAGAGGCATAGGTTTTGGGACTTGCAAGGATGAACCGATTTAGTCTACTTCATATGAGAGTTCTTTACAGGATATACATCAACTCTTTTCTCAAGCAATCAATGTAAGTGGATTAACCTATGACATCTATCTCTGCTAGGTCTCAAGATGCATAAATCAACTCCAAATAGCTCAATTAATTATCTAGAATCTCCTATTAGCAAGAATTACTAATATGTTGTGATTTGAAGCCAAGTGTTATGAACTAAAGCCTACTAAGCATTTAACCAAACACTTTGTATGCACTCAATGATGGCCAATCAATCATGCAATAAAATCAAGTCCCAAACCACAAGACATATGAATTAGAAGACAAATCCAACTACAATACCCAAAAACCTATTAATCTAGATCATATCTTCATATATTTGAAACCAAAAGGAACTTAGCTAGACATAATTAAAGGAAATAAACCATAAAAAGTAAATAAAATAATACTTAAAAAAAGAGAATAAGATAAGGAGTAGAAATATTGTCTTCAATCTTCAATACACCAAGTAAATCTTCACAAATCTTCAAATTACCAAAGTAGAAAGAGAGAAATTGAAATTAGGGTTCTAGAGAGTGTATTCTAGCTCAAGACACAAAAAAAAGGGTTAAAAATATATTTTATACAATGTAAATCATAAAAATCTCAAAGTCAAACGGTCAAAGCCCGAAATAGGTGTAGATAAGGGATCCACGCGGGCCAGGGCGCGGGCTACGGCGCGGCCCAATGGGCCGCGGCCCGGTCCGCGTCAGCATCTTCTCCGTTGCGCAGTTTCATGGTTTTACCTCGTTCTCCCTCGTCCGAACTCCGATTCTCGATCCGCTTTTTGCTATGGCTTCCTAACAAACTCCTCTTCGACATGAAATAATTTAATTGGCCAAATATTTTATTCATTTTTCCTACAAAAAGCATAACAAGACTCGAGAAAACGAGGAAAACATGAATGCGAGCAAACTAGTAAAACCCTAGTCATATCACTTGAAACTCCATATATTTAAACATGAATTTCACTCTAATTAAGCTCAACATGCATATAAAATACGTGTTAATCAGAGATAATCGGGGGCGGTATAAAAATATGTACCCGGGTCGGGTTCGGGGCGGGGGCGGGGGCGAGTTTACAGATCCCCGCCCCGTACCCGCCTCGATAATTAATTTAATATATATATATATATATATATATATATATATATATATATTTGTAAATTATATTTAAAATTTTAATAAATTTAGTATTTAATTATTATTGTTTGATAATTTTTAAATAATTTATAATTCTTTTATTTTTTAATAATGATTATAGTTTTATTTAATTTTTTTTAACAAAATTTTTTTTATTATAAAAAATCAATTTTTTATAAAAAAATAAATTAAACGAGTACCCGTCGGGTATCCTTCCCCCAGCGGGATATCCCCACCCCGCCCCCGCTTTAATTAAAATGGGTATGGGGCCGGGTAGAGGGGGCATTTTCTGAGGCAGGTATGGGGACGGGGAAGCAATACCCGGCCCTGCCCCGACCCATTTACATCCCTAGCCATGCACAAACACGTGTACCAAACTATTTATTGTTTCATTGTGTAGGAACTAGGGCTGCAAACGAGCCGAGTCGAGTATTGACATGCTCAGGTTCAGCTCGTTTAATATTTTACATGTTCGGGCTCGAGTTCGGCTCGCTAAATATTTGATAAATGGTTCGGCTCGAGTGCAGGTTCAGATTTGAGCTCGAATCTGGCTCCTGAAAAGCTTGGATTTTATTTTATTTTAATTCGAGCTCGAGCTCGAGCTCGAACTCGATTTTGAGCTCATTTAAAAGACATGATTTAAAAATATTTTCTTTTAACATTCCAAATGAACATAAACTAAAATGAAATTCATCAAACAAAAATTAAAAGTATTTAATACTATAAAATAATAAATAAATAAATGTACAATATAATAAATGAATTGATGATAATTGTTAATATAAATTAATGTTATAAGTTAATATTTTTTTAATAATAATTGTGGTGTAGTGCCTAATTAGCTTTATTTGTGATTTGAAATTAATTTTACCCATAAATGCTAAAGTTCGTTTACAAGCTCGATTAGAAGTTCGATTAAGAGTTTGTGAACAGGTTCGCGAACATGCTCGGTTAATATACGACCCGAACATGTTTGCGAGCAAAACAAGTCGAATACCCTAGAGCTCAAGCTCGGCTCGTTAAATTAAACGAGCTTGAACTCTGGCTCGAAACTCGGCTTGTTTGTTAATGAATTCGAGTTCGAATGAGCTTTTTCCGAGTCGAACACCGAGTAAGTCCTGAGTAGCTTTGCTCGTTTGCAACCCTAGTAGGAATTAGTCAGTTCTAAATGATGCAGGGGCATCGATCCAGCCCCTGGGCAAGTGAGGAGGACTCACTTGGCTGCGGTAAGCCTGAGGAGGACGTCCCACATCGGTTAATTATGCAAGGCTGTTGAGGTTTAAATAGTGTGGACAATCCTTCTCTCATAACCATGGTTTTGAGGCGAAGTTAGACTCAACTATTGTCAGCCTACATCAAATTGGTATCAGAGCCAGGTGTGGGCTTGGTTCTCAAGGGAGGGTGGATGATGCGCATCGATTCAGCCCCTGAGCAATGAGGAGGACTCATTGGCTGCGGTAAGCCCGAGGAGGACGTTCGGGAGGGGACAGTCCTCAAGGGAGGGTGAATGATGCAGGGGCATCGATCCAGCCCCTGGGCAAGTGAGGAGGACTCACTTGGTTGCGGTAAGCCTGAGGAGGACGTCCCACATCGGTTAAATATGCAAGGCTGTTGAGGTTTAAATAGTGTGGACAATCCTTCTCTCATAACCATGGTTTTGAGGCGAAGTTAGGCTCAACTATTGACAGCCTACATCAGATTGGTATCAGAGCAACAAAAAAGCCAAATACTACCTCCGTCCCGCGACAATTGTCCACAAGGGGGAATATATATGAGGTATAAAATAATAAATGTGAACAATTGCCGCGGGACGGAGGGAGTAATAACATGTTGCGTATATTGAGCAGTAGAAGATTAATATCCAAGATTCAAAAAAAAAAAAATAATAAAAAAAAAATCAAATAGGTTCGAGTATTTCATGGCGCAATCTTAAATTTATGTTAAATTGTTTCAAATAGAAAAAGTTGAAGAATTTATGAGATAAACTTTCACCGTGTCTTAGTTCATTATTTATGTCCCATGTAGATTCAAAATACATGCCAAATAAAATGAAATGTGTCTTAGTTCATTATTTTATGTCCCATGTAGATTCAAAATACATGCCACATAAAATGAAATGAAAGGAGTATGAATCAATCAATTCTCGATTTTATACATATATGTACTTCCCGTTCACACGTTAATACTCCCTCCTATTATCAATGTAAGCCGTTTATGTCTCTTTTTCATTTTTCAAATTGTTTGTCGTTTCAAATTTTTAGTCCAAAATTATCCTTTTCTATTAACTTCTTCATGAATTGATTTCATGCATGTCACTAATTCCTAATTATTTTAAGCACTATACTTGTAGAAATATGGTGAAGAAGATAAAGTGTTTTGGTCTTTTTTATTTTTCCAATAGATAATGAACCAAAAAATTCAATATAATTAAACTATCATTAATATCATTAATCAAGGTTAAATTAGGAAAATAAATTATTTCTTAACATATGTTCCCATACTTAGGAAGACTTACGTTAAGAATAGGAGGGAGTATATCTGTATTTTGTAATAGTGGGACTTAATAATCAAAATAAAAAAACAAAAAATCCAATTTTCGAAGACAATAGCATATATAGAATAATAATATTTTGACAAATTCTCTTCGCATTTTTCAACTGATGCTTTACAGTATATATATAAGTGTGCAAATATTGTAAATAAGGAAATGATATGAAATCCCACTAAATCTGCGTAGCTCTAATTTTGCTATTCTAATTACTAAGATTATGCTGTAATGAATGATTTCTAGAATCATCTTTAATACGTCCCCGCAAAATTGACGTGCCATCGGCAACGGAGATTTTGGAACGTAGAAGTTCGAACCGTGTTCGAGGCAAGGACTTGGTGAGTAGATCAGCAAGTTGATCAATTGTGTTCACATAAGACACATGTAGAAGTCCCTTGGAAGCAAGATCGCGGACAAAATGGATGTCAATAGCAATATGTTTCATTCTCGAGTGTTGAATAGGATGTAGTGCAAGACGAGTTGCACCCATATTATCACATAAAATACTTGGAGTAGCTTGAACAGACAACCCAAGATCACGGAACAAGTGAGAAATCCAACACACTTCTGAAGCTGCAGAAGCTAGTGCCCGATATTCTGCTTCTGTGGAAGAACGAGCAACGCCGGTTTGCTTTCGAGAGCGCCAAGAGATTGGATTTGAGCCAAGAAAGACAATGTATGCAGAGGTGGACTTTCCGTCTCGTGTGTCTCCACCAAAATCAGAGTCCGAATATGCCGTAATAGTTAAGGCAGATGACTTGCGCAACAACAATCCAAAGTGAAGTGTGCCCTTCAAGTATCGAAACAACCTTTTAACAGCACCCCAATCAGATGATGTAGGTGAAGCCATGGATTGTGCGAGTCGGTTGACGGTAAAAGCAATATCAGGCCATGTGAGGGTCAAGTATTGAAGTCCACCGATTGCGCTACGGTATTCAGTGGGATCAACGGAGCTAGAGTCGGAGCCAGGCTTAGAAGTGCTGGGAGTTGAGAGTGGTTTTGCACCGTCCATGTGATGACGATGAAGTAAATCCACTGTATATTTGTGTTGTGAGAGGAACAATCCTTCTTTGCAGCGAGCCACTTCAATACCCAAGAAATATGAGAGAATGCCAAGGTCTTTAACAGCAAAAGAGGATTGCAGATGCTTGGTTAGAGACGCAATATGTGATGCACTGGAACCGGTGATTATGAGATCATCAACATAAACCAACACAATAAGTTGGAGAGAGCCCTGCCGAAGTGTGAAGAGAGATGAATCGACTCGAGATTGGCAAAAACCAAAGGAAACAAGAGAAGAACCTAGCTCTTCATACCAAGCGCGGGGAGCTTGATGAAGGCCATATAATGATTTTCGAAACAAACACACATGAGATGGCTGACTTGGATCCACAAAACCTGGGGGTTGAGTCATATAGACCGGCTTTTTTAATGTGCCATGGAGAAACGCATTACTAATGTCCAGTTGTCGAAGAGGCCACTTGCTTGCAAGAGCTAAGGAGAGCACCGTACGAATTGTAACCGGTTTAACGACGGGGCTAAAAGTCTCGTCATAATCGATCCCGGGTCGTTGATGGAAACCTTTGGCTACTAATCGTGCTTTATACTTATCAATTGTGCCATCCGGTTTGCGTTTGATACGAAAAACCCATTTGCAACCAACGATATTAGCATTAGGTGGCGGAAAGACTAAGTCCCAAGTACCGTGGCATTGCAGGGCTGTAATCTGCCATAGCAGCACGCCAACGAGGATCCAACAATGCTTTAGAAACACATGTAGGTTCCACATCCGGAGGTAACGGATACTTGGTGATATTGAATAGTTTTTTCGGCTTGTATATGTTGTTTTGGCTCCGAGTCCTCATTGTATGGGTACGAGTTGGTGGTGGAGAGTTTGCAGCAGGCTGCTCATCATTGTCAGAACTGGTTGAAGAGGATGCAACAAGTGATGGATTTTCTATCGGCTCAGTTGAAGAGGGTGCATTGGGTGATGAAATCTCAATCGGTGTAGTTGTAGTAGAAGGAGCGGCGCTTGAGAGCGGGCTAAGGGAGAAGTTGGGCTGATGCGGTGGATCAACTGATGGCAAGGCCGGCTGAAGGATTTGGAGTGAGCTAGGAGCACCTCGACTTGGCGAGACAGTGTGAGAGACTTTAGGTAGCCCAAAACTGGAACTCATCAAATTTAACATGCCGTGAGATGTAAACTCGGCCAGATTCCGGATCAAGACACTTGTATGCACTTTGTGATGTTGAGTAGCCCACAAATATACAAGGTTTTGATGGAAATGATAGCTTTGTTGAAAAATAAGGACACAACCATGGGTAGCATAGACACCCAAATATTCTAAGCTTCAAATAGTTCGGGGATCGTTGAAAAAGTATAGAAAAAGGACTTTTTCCTTGAAGTAATGGAGTTGGTTGGCGATTTATTAGATATATGGCAGTTTGTAGAGCAAATGACCAAAACTCCAGTGGAAGTCTCGACTGATGGAGAAGTGCACGACCAACTTCAAGAATATGGCGATTTCTGCGTTCTGAAATGCCATTTTGTTGAGGTGTGTGTGGAGCTGTAGTAAGCCAGTTTATCCCATTTACTGATAAATATGAACGCAAAGCCACAAATTCTCCTCCATTATCTGTAAAAAAGTTTTTGATCTCATAATTAAATTGCTTTTCCACAAAACGCCGAAAATTCTTGAATATTGAGCACACTTGAGATTTAGCCTGTAGAGGAAAAAGCCAACAATATCGGCTGAATAGATCAACTATCAACAAATAATATCGATTTCCATCAATAGAGTTGACATGTGCAGAGCCCCAAACATCGGCATAGATATAATGTAGTGGGTGTGCAGCAATAAAAGAAGATTCAGTAAATGGTAATTTATGAGATTTGCACACGGCACAAGAAGAACAATCCTTGTCCAGAACATCTGATTTATTAGAAACAGGAAGATCAAAACTTCGAATAATATCAAAACTAGTTTTCATGGAAGGATGTCCAAGGCGAGCATGCCAATTTATTTTGGATGTCCGAGTACCAAGAGCAGCAAACTTAGTTGGTGACTGAAGATAATAAGACGGCGTGCGAATGTGATAAACACCATCTTTACATGTTCCTCGCGCCAGAGGCGTTCCCGTGAACTGATCCTTCACAATAAAATAATTTGGAAAAAATTCCATGGAGACATTGTTAGCTTTCGTGAACTGATGAACAGACAACAGGTTCTGTTTAGCAGCCGGCACACACAAAACATTGGATAAAACAAAATCACGAGATGACAATGATAATATAGATGTACCCGTGTGTGTTATTGGAAGACTAGAACCATCTGCAATCTGGATTTCATCAGTGCCATCATATTCAGAATGAATAGATAGATTCGCCAAGTCACCAGTAAGGTTGTGAGATGCTCCAGAATCGACAAGCCAAGAATTTTGTGGTGGAGTAGCAGTGGGAGATTGTGCCACATTGGCAGAAGCATGAAGACGACGACAATTCGGTGCCGTGTGCCCCGGATAGTGACATAGTTGGCAGACAACAGATGACCGTTGGCCATGATTTTGATTACGACCACGACCTCGACCGCGGAAGGAGGAATTGTTGCGGCCTCCACGAGATTGCTGATAACCTCCACGAGAATTTTGAGGAGTGCCATTTTTATTATAATTTTGACGACCTTGAGAGCCACCGGTAGGAGCAGATTGTGCACTGTTTGCAGTTGCAAGTAGAGAGCTATTAATTTCCTCAAGGTTTTTGAGATAGAGCTCGTGCTCAAAAACCTTATCAAATAAATCTAGAAAACGCAGAGGTGTATCTCTGGAGAGAATGGGACCAGCAATCTCTCGATATGCATTACCCAAGCCATTAATGATGTAAAGTGTTAATTCATCATCCGTGACTGGGCGATTGATGAGAGACAACTCATCAGCCTTGGCTTTGAGAAAATTCATAAATTCGGTAGCCGTTCTAGAGCCGATGGTGGCACGTGAAAGTTCAGTTCGGAGTTGTGCAATCCGAAGATTTGCTAGCAAAAGCATGAGAAAGAATCTTCCAAGCAGAGGCAGCGGTGGACGCAGAATTGAGGAGTGGAAGAATTTCGGAAGAGACCGATCCAAAAATGGCTGCAAGAATTAGTTGATCTTGTTGAAACCAGTGAAGATACGCTGGTCCGGAATCTTTAGAGGGGGCGTCGTCGGTGATGTGTTTTACCAGATTATAGCCATTTAAAATGGCCATGAAGTTTGCACGCCAAGAGGTGTAATTGGAAGTTGTTAGTTTGATAGGTATATGTTGACTTGCTGTGATAGAAACGATGGTGGGTGAAGGCGAAGAAGTAGTGTCTGATGAAGCTATGGACATTTTTGTGGTTTTGGTAGAAAGGAAGAGCAGGATCGGGGAAGAATCTCGTTAGAGAGAGACTCGTGATACCATATAGAATAATAATATTTTGACAAATTCTCTTCGCATTTTTCAACTGATGCTTTACAGTTTTTTATATAAGTGTACAAATATTGTAAATAAGGAAATGATATGAAATCCCACTAAATCTGCGTAGCTCTAATTTTGCTATTCTAATTACTAAGATTATGCCGTAATGAATGATTTCTAGAATCATCTTTAATAGCATATACCAAGAGGTCCAATTTACAGTCAACCTAGTACAAGAAATCCAAGTACGCAAAGCAGCCATTCAAGTGATAATCCAGATGATATAAATTTTTTTCCCCTTGTTTTTTATTTCATAAATTCGTACACACTTAATCCAAGTCAAATTCTTTCATCATGAAGTATACTTCTTATGTTACTTCGAACTCAGTATGTATTCTGCATTAGAAACTACCTCATCCACAGGCAACTTCAAGTAGCTCCTCCCATGTTGCAAGTTTTTCTCTAGGTTTGTTCCTCAAGCTTCCGCGCCTCCTCTCTTCACAGTCGATTTTTCCCCAAGCATCAAAAGGAACGAATCTTGCGTTTCTACTGTCTAACAATTGCTCGAGTCCTTCTCTTCCTGCTTTAGTCGAAGTAGAGACTAAAACTCCTTTGTTTATGTCGTCTGTGATGCACGAGAGCTGCATATAGGTTAAGGTAAGACTGTAAGCGTTGCCTTGACTCGACGTGATAGAGATCAATATTTAGTAATTGATACTTCCTCTGTTGACACGTTTCTTTTCCTTTCTTTTTGGTATACATTTCCACGCTTCTCGATGATGGATTTTAAAATAAATTTTTGAAGTATCTTTTCTTTTACGAGATACGTGTGTCGTAGTATCCCGTAAATAAAAAAATACTTCAAAAAATTATTTTAAAATCCATCATCGAGAAGTGTGGAAATGTGTGCCAAAAAGAAAGGAAAAGAAACGTGTCAACAATCTTGAAACAGAGGAAGTATCTTTTATTTATGTTATTTATTTAATTGTTTAGGGTTAGAATAAAAGCTGGAGTAGGCTTTTGTTTGGGCTCCAAGTTATTTAGTTGGTCCTCAAGTTATTAGGTCTTTAAATAGTTGAAAGGGATTAGGGTTAGATATCTTGGAAAATAGTATTCCCTCCATTTCATTTAAATTGACACTTTTCTTTTTGGCTTTTCTGACACGTTTTTCCACGCTTCTCGATGATGTTTTAAAATGAATTTTTGAAGAATTATTTCTTTTACGGGATACTACAACTGTCGTAGTATCCCGTAAAAGAAAGAATTCTTCAAAAATCCATTTTAAAACTCATCATCGAGAAGTGTGGAAAAACGTGCTAGAAAAGCCAAAAAGAAATGTGTCAATTTAGATGAAATGGAGGGAGTATTGATTAGGACAGCTTTGCTGTAGCCGGATTTGTTTCATGTGGCCTTGTTTGAGGAGTTTTCATTATAGTCTTGTTATTTGTTTATCTCAATCTCACTCTTATCATAAATTGCCTGTGAATCAGCACCCTTCTCTATCGTCTTCTCCATCGTCTTATCAGATCCGGCAGGTCGGACCATTTGATAGAGTGAAGGGATTGAGATAAACAAATAACAAGACTATAATGAAAACTCCTCAAACGAGGCCACAGGAAACAAATCCCGCTAGAGCAAAGCTGGTCCTAAACAATACTATTTTCCAAGATATCTAACCCTAAATCCCTTACAACTATTTAAAGACCTAATAACTTGAGGACCAAGTAAATAACTTGGAGCCCAAACAAAAGCCCACTCCAGCTTTTATTCTAACCTCGACAACTAAATATATAACATAAATAAAAGATATACTAAATATTGATCTCTATCACGACTTCACTCAACATCATCTAATAGAAAAGCGATTTCGATGATTAAAGAAAAAGATACTGAGAGTTTTTTTAAAGCTATGTAAAAATACTCACAGTTTCTTCAGCACAATGGAGATTTGTACCAATGATTCGGGTTGGACCTCTCTTCAACCATCCACACACGTATAAGCCTCTCTCGTATTGCAAATGATGGTGTGAGGCATCAGCTACTACACGGCCTCCAATATTTGGAACAATACCTAGAAATTTAGCCGAAAAAAGTATTAGGAATGGTAACATGTTTATTCTACATATGAATTCCGGAACTAGGAAGACAATATGAAGTTGTAATATAATGCAGCTTTGTACTGCCTTGGTAATTTTAGGGAAATGGTTATGACTATGAGCATGAGTATTATTTTCAAATCCCACTCGAAACATTTCATAGATATCCAAACTATAGATGTTATAAATCTTGACCAGACCTTTGTAGTTATCAAAGGGTAAACCATCCACAGCAACTGATTTGTAACCGATACTCTTCAAAGCTTATAACCAGCTAACCTACAAAACAAGAGTGAAATCTATAGTCATTAAACTTTTAAAGTATGCCTTCTTTTTAAGGAAAATTTAAAAGCTTAACTATCTAGCTCGTGTCAACAGCTAAAAGTTCCTGGTCGATAATTTTTATTTTTTTTTGACTCATGTAGTCATGTGTAAGCAAACTCTTTGTATGTACTTATTGTTTTTATTTCTTTACTGTAGAACAAATTACAGGTAGCAATTTCATAAACTATGCCCAGATGTTGGAAAATTGAGTACAAACTTGCCGGGCGTACAAACGTAAATGAAGATTACAACGGACAAAAAAAATATATAAAATAATAAAAGTCGAGTCGAGGAAAACCCTCTTTCCGCAAGACGAAATACGCCCCGGTAGTGCTCTCGGTAATAGCGTATCGTCCCCAAAAATAAAACGACTTTCGTCTCGTGAGTAGCAGCACCGCAAAACTCAAGAGCTCCGGCGAACTGGATATAGGTGAAAACTGAGCTCGAACAATGAACAAAGGAGAAATATGCAACAAGATGCGATTTTATGTCTTATGCACGTCCTTCAAATGCCTACAATCCCCTCTATTTATAAGTTGCTCACTATGTAGGGGAATTTAATGCATTAA
Organism: Mentha longifolia; assembly: GCA_001642375.2. NCBI lineage: Eukaryota > Viridiplantae > Streptophyta > Magnoliopsida > Lamiales > Lamiaceae > Mentha > Mentha longifolia. The sequence continues at coordinate 20,328,494 of CM038117.1, forward strand.
ATGCATTAATCAGCCATAAAGGCTATTTGAGGTAGTGGTGGAGATGAAAGGTGAAAAGGCTGACTGTTCATTTGAAGAGTCACCTGACTGTTCAGTTGAAAAGTCACCTTCCAGAACCTCTTCCGGATGGGCTACACGAGCTGGGTTGAGCCGAGCTAGGTGCTGAAGCCTAAGTGACGAAGCCGAAGTGACTAGGCCGAAGCCGAAGTGACTAGGCCGAAGCCGAAGTACCGAAGACCCGAGGTCGAGGCTGACGCCGATGCCGAGGCCGACGCCGAGCCCAAAGACCAAAGCCGATGCCGATGCCGAGGTGCCTAGGACGAAGTCGACCACACATCCACTTAGTCCACTTGATACTTAGCCCACATGTTTAAACACTTATAAACATCATATTTATACTTCTTTTAAAAAAAAGTAACTCTCCACCAAACTTAAAATATTTATATCTCACTCACCGGAAATCGGTTTTGAGCATATAAATACACCTCGTTCATCTACTCCGTGAGTAGAACAATAATATAATATTTAATTTAATTAATAAATTAAATATTAATTATTATTTATTTGGTCAAAAGCCAAATTTCCAACACCAGACTGAACGCATGCAGCAATTGTTTCAGATACTCATCATTCAGGTGTACGACATAATTTATGCTGCCATTAAATTACCAAAAAAAGAAAAAACTTACCCGCATGATATGTCCTCGTACACTCCTGTACCAACAGCAACCAGCTTCACCGTTTCACCATCTTCTACATCTTTAACAGCTTGTAAAATTTAGACAGAGAAAGAATTGGAATTTTGAACTCCCAACTGAAATTCAATCAGAATTTTTAAACAGGTAAAGAACAGTCAACATCCTGCTTTATTAAGAACAGTTACTTAAGCTTCATATACACATGTCTAGAAATCCCAAAAGGAATAATAATTCCAATTATTGAAAATGAATCATACTGATGAAAAAAAAACGAAGATTTTCAGCATCATGCAGATATCAGCTCGTCGATAATAAAACACTGTCAATATTTGACAACCATTCATTTTTGGCGTTGTTACAGTAACCCATCAAAAAATTGCGAGTTGTTACATTTTGCCAAACTACCGTTCTTAATTCCTTACAGCTAGAAGTTCGCAAAAGATCCACTTTGAGACCTCCATTTCTAAGTTTATGGACAACAATGCTATTGCAGATTTATGAAGGCATTGTTACCTTTAACACGTCCTGTAAAACGAGTAGGCTTAATTACTGTATTCATTTCTGTATTAATTTTTTTTATTTAAGGGATGTGGCTGTACGTGTTAGGATAAATTTGGACCTACAGACTGAATGTTTCAGCCTTAATTTAAACAGATCAAAGGTGCAAAGACCATTAACATCAAATTAAAAAGCAAAAACAGACATATACAAGTCCATACGATTGGGAAAAGCTGAATCGTGATAGATCTCCATTTGGAAGAATCATAGACTTACACATTCAGAGTTAAACATAATATCCATATCAACGTAAAGTCTCATTCAGGATAGGTTCCAACCCATTCATTCTGGAATGAGAATAAGTACAAATAACTCGTGATTTAGAAAACAAGGGCAGACGACAGCATATATAAGATCATCCTACATCATATAGAATGCAAGTGTCAGAACTAGTACCCAGAATTTCTTGCAGTTCTTTTGCCGTACATGCTGCTTGTACTGGTCCACGTCTTCCAACTAAGTAAACTTTCCTGATTATTATAATTGTTAGCCCAGCTGATCCTCTACAGAAATAATGGAGTTCGTTTCCAAAATCTCATGTAGCACATAACAAACCTTATAGAACTCTCTTCAAGAGCAGCCAATGCATGGGTGGCAATATCTGTTCTTGCCAATTCCTCTGTTGGCCTCAAGAGAATTCGAGCAACATCAAGAGCCACAATTCCCTAAAGCAAATGCAATGTGCAGTCAATGCAATTGCTCTTTGAAATTGGAAAGATATCAATAGACTTCAAAGGTATAAATCAAGGACCTAAAAAAGATCTAACATGCTAATCCATCATACTTTTCTCTTCTACAATATCTTCCACTGCACGTGCGTAAGCAATCATATCTCCCTAAAAAAATTTATCACTATGATAGTCTCTGGGGACATCCGAGAATAGGCTATATTTTCGTATTGAAAATTTTCGCCCTAGACTACCATCTCAATTTTAACCTGGGTGTGACACCACTAAAAGATACCTGACCAAGAATAAAAGCGGTATCAGTGCTTTTCAAATCTGGAGCAAGATTTCTACAGTCTGGATGCCCATTATACCACCAAACAAATTCTCTAGCAGCATATATACCAGCCAAATCCTGCATTGAAACGATATACAAAAATTCAAAGTGAGAGGATTTAGTTACAGAAAGTGCCCTAATAAAAAGCAATATCTTAATCCACAGGAGAAATGCCATAATGGCATTATTCAACTATGAACTATGTACAAACCTCGTCAGGAATGCCAAGAGATCTGTCACTTTCAGCACCAAAGGCAAGAACCACCTGACATCCTGATGAAATGGCGAAGCAGCAAACAGTTCCACAACTGCAGCAAACTATTATACTACTCCCATAAGACTAATGCTATTCAACAAGTTAATATGTCTGGTTTGGATTATTATAAATTCATCTATGCAACTGCAACCATTTACACCCCAAGCTTTCTTCCTCTCAAGAGTTTCTGATGATGAAATGCAAAAATGATGATGAATGCCAGCAAACACCTATTTATGTAATGAATTGTAGTTTCTGTACCCCTTTTTCTGCTGGCACTCCCTTATGATTTTGAGTGGCTTTCTTCCAATATTAAGCATTGATGATTATTATGATGTCAAGGATGTTGACTATGCATTCAGTAGATTCAATTAATGCATTAAAGGTTTCACTTTTGTTATAAACGTAATCATTCTCAATAACAAATAAGCTTTTCTAGCAATATATGCTCATAATCCTCAGGAGATAGAGGATGTGAGCTGATCATGATTTTTGTTATTGAGTTTCTGATATTTCTATAACATAGTATTTATACTTAGACAGAATGATACAAGGTAATGACATATTTCAATTCCCTTAGCTAGACAGAATTGAAGAAGGAAGTAGGGCTTGGAGGTATAGGAATATCCACAGTTCCCTCCAACATGAGCAGGACTTTCTTCATGGTCGGACGCAGTGATGGCTCGTACTGTACACACCATATCCCAATCTTCACCATCCTCTCCACTTTTCTTTCTTCCACAACATCTATCTCCTCCCCCACAACATTCCCCACCTTCCCTTTTCTATAACACTCGTAAACCCATTCCTCAAGAATAGCCTCTTCCTCGCGCAAGCTCCAATCCACACACCTCCTACAGCATATGATCTCGAGCAGCATAACTCCGAAGCTATATACATCTGCTTTCACCGTAATCGCCTGTTTCTGGTACCATTCTGGAGCAACGTAACCCTTAGTTCCTCTTATCCCAGTGTAAGTATTCGTCTGATCTTGTTTCAGCAGCTTTGCTAGACCAAAATCTGATATCTTCGCACACCAGTTTTCATCCATGAGTATGTTCTGAGGCTTTATGTCACAGTGAATAATCTGCGTTTTACATTCTTGATGCAGGTACAGAATCCCTCTCGATATATCTCGAGCGATTTTGATACGTTCTTCCCAGCTAGGACGGTTTTCTGCTCTGAAGAGTATGTCTGCCAGGGATCCGTTGCTCATATATTCTAACACCAACAGTTTATTAGCTCCATCGATGCAGTAACCTAGTAGTTGTACTAGGTTTCGATGGTAAGTCTTCCCAATTGTTTTTATCTCTGTTTGGAACTCTCTCTCTCCTTGTGCGAATTCTCTCTCTAACCTCTTCACCGCCACCACTTTTCCCCCGTTCTGCAGGAACCCTTTGTACACTATGCCGGATGATCCTCTCCCCAACTCCTCCTTGAAATCATTTGTTGCTTTGGAAAGATGTTGGAATGTGAAGGCTTGTAGGGAAATATCCTCCACTAATTCAGCTCCTCCATCTCTGCCGATCTTGTTGTAATCCCTCCGTTTCCAGTGAATGAAAATCGCAGAAAATGATAAGGCCAAGACGCCCATGAACATCAACACGATGCCGATGATGAGGATGTCTAAACGGCGGCGCTCTTTCTTGATTGTTTGATTGTCGGGATCTGCTTCTGTGCCAGGTGTAGTAGCTGTACCCACACGAATAAGGGCCATGCCTGAATTTGTCAGAGACCTTCGCCCATATGTTAATGGAAGCTTCTGCTTTCTGCATTGGTTATCTCCGAAGTAGGCTGCTTCACAGTTGCAGTCATCAAGGCATGCTTTAGTGCAATCGTCTTGAGTCAGTGTATTCAAAATTTCATATGAGTCTTGCTCCCATATGGTGTTCTCAACTGGTCTCATCTCGTACTTGAATCTATCATCGATTTTCAGACAAGCTTGCGCAGGAAACGATCTCGAGCAGCCAGCAGTGAAGTTGCCAGACTGAAGAAAATCGAAACCGGGAAGGCATTGACATTCTGGCTGATTATCCATGAGAATACAGAAGGCGTTGATTCCACACAATCCTTTCGGAGCACAGGCGTCGTCTGTTGAGGACCATCGCTTGGTCCAGTTACCTAGAGGATTTAGAGAGCGAGAGTAGAGTCGAAAGATTCCTCTGACGTCTAGCCTCGCAAGAGAGAGTGATCCTTGCGTAGGGAATCCTCCATTCGTTATATTCTTGTGAAGAGCACTTCCATCCAACAGATAGAGGCGGCCGTCACTATCGAGGTTCAGAGAAACGTTGCCGCCTGCAGTGTTTGTGGCCGATGCGTAGTAAGCGTAGGCTGCAGTATCCGGCGTATTAACAGGGTACTGGACAAGGTATCCGTCAGTCTGCATTTTCAGCCGGAAAATCCCTCGGCCGTAGTCGATCTCCGAGGCTGAGGAGAAGAGTTCGTCTCCCGGCAAAAGGCGCTGGCCGGGTAGGAGGGTGTTGGTGGGGTGGTCAAAGCTCTGCCAGATGATTCTTGAATCAGAGCCGTAGAGGACGAAGTTGCCGTTGTCGAGCATTGACGCGGAGGCGATGGGTGCGGAAGTGGGTATGAGGTCGACGTCTTGGCCTTGGCTCCGCCGCAAGATAAGGCGGCCGTCCGTGGTTAGCTGGAGGGCGACGACGTCGTTTGGAACAGCGGGGCTGTCTCTGTTTGATGTCCATACGGCAGTATTGTCGGAGAGAAAAACGCCGACGGTAAAGGAGTTGTTATTTTGGGGGAGGAATCCGAAGGAGAATAGAGCGGAGGGGGAAGACCAATTGGAGGGAGCGGTGGGTGTGAGAGAAGAGCCTAAGTTGATAGTTGAGGATCTTCGCTGAGCTGTGGCTAGAGAGAGGAGGAGGAGGAGGGGGAGAAAGAAGAGAATGATGGAATGGAAGGACATTGGTACAACTGTTTGTAAGCTCATTTTCTGAGGATTATTTTGTGTGCCGTTTCTCTTCTTTGTTAAGAGTGCAGCTTTTATTGTTGTATTGCCGTGTTGGTGATGCTCTGCATTGACTTCATTAGTTGACTTGATACCTTTTGAAGGTTTGTGTGCGTCTGAAATTTAATTTATTATCAATGCATGCTAGACGCGTTTTCTTTATGGTACTTGAAATTGGAAAAAATAAAAACACACCTCTTATTGAATATTCAGTCCTGTCTATTTCAATTCCACTTAGGTGAGAGGTATACATATTTATATTTGACAATCTTGTGCTCTCAGTTTACACACCAACGTTAAACAATTTACCTACGTTTATGAAACTGCATAAATGGAGTAATGCTAAGTTGAGGAATGGCTGATTTATACTCAAGTCCACTTTGAGCTTAATTAGGGACTGCTTAAAGGTTCACGAGTTTAATCGAGTTTGAACGAACTTCCAAATTTTAGTTTTTGATTGAGATACTATCTCTTCATCCCATATTTTTTGACATGTTTTGTTTTGTTTTGTTTTTTTTAATATATATGAGTATAAAATTATAGAAAAGTATCAAGACATATGAAGTATCAATTAGAAAGTGGTATCGATTAGAAAGTGAGTTTCTTATTATGAATAATAAAATAACTTTAGTAAAGATCATCATTTTCTTTGCAAAATAAGTTGAATTAGAGTCTATTTCACATTGAATAGAAAATAAAAAGTCATCGTTAGAAGTCTTCTTTTTTCTTAGCTTGTTTTTGTGGAAGTCTTGGTCTTTAGGAATGTTCTACAACCACGACTGTACAATCTCGTGGATGATAATTAATTTATGGTCTTTTATTTTTCTTTTTCTTTTCTTTTTTCGTTTTTCGAGGAACGATACATATGTTCCTTCAAGCCTATTTGAATTGTAATCTTCTACAGCTCATGATGGTTCATGGAGCTCGATCTCGCATATGTATACTTGAGTGAACCCTAACAATAATTTGTATTGGTACCATTTTATTGCATCTTAAACTACTACTATTACTTCTTATAATAATCTATATAATAATAACAGATGCGGGCTGCCGTTTTTAGTAATTTTGTGTAATCTATAATTAGTAACTTCAATATATAAATGATCATTTCCATATATAGCATGTTTTTTTTTTTTGAATATATGTGGCTACAATTAATTATAAGGAGCGGTAATTAATTGTAGCCAAGTATTTGTTTCCATTTTAGGAAATAGGACTAACAAGTGGGACAGACGAAAATAGAAATGAGACTAATACAGCGGGACGAAGGGAGTAGTAACTATTATGGTGATCCAAATTCAAAAAAGGAATACACACATTTAGAGGACATCAAGATGAAATGATATGCACACATTTGTAGAGATGACAGGTAGACAAGCCCAACCGGTCGTGCCAAAATTTGTAAAACAAATTTTATTGTATTTAATCCAATGGATACAAAAATGTCTACAAACAAAATATTTGAGAATTTGATTTGATTTGAGTTGATGCGCGGTTGTGTTCTCTACAATACTTCAGATTATCTCCCCAATTTGCTTCTTGTATGACCTTTGAACAGATTCTGATATTTGTGGAGAATTTGTTTCTCCATGATGTCCTTTGATTTGATGTTTGGATTTGTAAAGTTAATCTAAAAAGGGTTTTTTTTTTTTTTTTTTTTTTTTTTTTCTGATTTCTGAATTAAACGTCGATTTGAGAAGACTTTGGCGAGAAACGCGTTAATTCGGAGGACTTCCGGATTAAATGCAAATTTGAGACGATTCCGGCGAAGAACGTGTTAATTAAGAGGATTTCTAAATAAAACACGGATTTGAGACGATTCCGATGAAGAACGCGATATTTCCCAAGAAAAACACAAGAAGAACGCCTTGATGTTATGAAATTTTTTTAGAGAATTTTTATTTTTCTTTTGAGCTCTCTAATGTATGGTCATGTGTGTATTTGAATGTTGTGAGCACCCTTATTCATAGGTGCAGTGTTCTAAAATAAGGCCGACTTAGCCGTCTAGAAGGCGTCTAAGCGCTAGAAGGTGTCAGGCCATCCCGATGAATGGCAAGACGGTTTGCTCTAGGCGTTGGCGAATTAATTGGTATCTAGGCAGGTGCCTAGGTGGTTCTAGGCATGTCTAGGCAGTCCTAGGAGGGTTTAAATGGGCTAGTTGGGGCTTGAAGGGTTGTAAGATTAAATTATAGTTGAAAAATCATAGATTTTATACTTTAACTTATGGGTATCATGTTCAAATATATGAAATATTTGACGTAGGCTTTGATTTTATACTAATCCGTCTAGGCCGTCTAAGCACCGCCTAGACTCCCGCCTAGACGCTAACCCCCCCCCCCTCCCCTCCCGGCCCTACTAGCGTCTAGCGAACTTTTAGAACACTGAATAGGTGTAAAAAAGTTTCAATTTAGGCAGTTTAGGGTTGGGCGTTTAAAGCATGAACTTGCTCAACATTGGGTCAAGAGCTTAGGTGGCATGATCTGATTAGCTCATTTAGATTTATTCATTTACTGCATAAATTTAACACATGACAACTTCTTATTGGCTGAAAATTCAAATGTTTAAATATAAATGATATATCTAAACCAAGAGAAATGATATGCTACTACCATATTTGTGGGCACCTTAGTGAGCATCTTCGTCGTTTTATCACTTTGGCATTACATTTTTTGATTTTTGTTGTTGTTTTATATTCTAATATCTTATAAATTAATATAAAAATCATAAAATCTAAATAAATAAATAAAAATCAAAGCTCGATTTATTTTATTACTCATTTTTTGAAGTTAAAAATAAAAAAGAACTCATCGAGATTTAATTTTTTAGATTTTATGATTTCTATATTAATTACTAAGATATTAGAATATAAAACAACGACAAAAATTAAAAAAAAAAGTAATGTCAAATTGATAAAATGACAAAGGTGTCCACGAATGGGGGAGTAGTATATCATTTATCTTGATTTAGATTAGGGGTGGACTAGTACGGTATATTGAAAAAAAAATCCATACCGATACCGTACCGAAAATCTTCGATATGCACTTTTTCATACCGTTACCGTACCATACATTTCGGTATACCAATTTTTGGTATACCGAAAATTCAGTATGGAACAAAGTCCATACCAATACCGTACCGATTTTTCGATATACCGTACCGAAGTTCGGTATTTCGGTATACCGAAAATTATACCCGAAAAAATATATATTCGAATGTTTTATACAATATTGACAACATAAAAATAATATCACCACGAAAAAATAAAGTCAAACACAAACAAAAAAATATTGTACACATTTCATCAAACCCCAAAACAACGATGAATAGAAAAAAAAAATCATGTCTCAACATCAGTAATAAAATTTAATAAAAATCACATGTCTATAAAACCAACCAAATAAAGATCTAAAAACTATCAATTTTACTCTCTAACAAATTGTTATCTTTGTTAGTACATGTATTATCGTATTTTTGATCATTAAAGATTAAAAAATAAATTATGTAAATTATATTTTTAATATTTTTTAGATAATTTAACATATTGAAAACTAGTTAGATAATTAAAGATTTATTAAGATTGTATTTAAATTTGAAATATTCTCAAAATATAAAATAAAATTAAAGTATATTTAATATTAAAAGAAAGTAATTTTTCGGTATACATCGAAATTCGATATATACCGAACATTTGGTATGTACCGAACATTCAGTATAATCGGTATGTACCGAACATTCGGTATACCGATTACCGAATGTTCGGTACATACTGAATGTTCGGTATATACCGATTTTTTTCGGTATACCGAATCTTCGGTATTGACCGGTATACAGCGGTATAGAAAAACTCATACCGTTACCATACCAAAAATCTTCGGTATGGTATTATACCGTATCGAAAAACTCAGTATACCGCTAATTACGGTATTCTCGGTATTTTCCGGTACGGTATGTTCGGTATACCTTCGTTTCGGTAAATTTGTCCACCCCTAATTTAGATATATCATTGATATTTAAACATTTTAATTTTTCTACCAATAAGAAGTTGTCATGTGTTATATTTATGCAGTAAATGAATAAATCTAAATGAGTCAATCAGATCATGTCACCTCATTAATTGGATAAAACTGTCACAAATTCAATTTATTAGGCTAAAGTTGTCACAATTGTTAAGTCCGGGCTATATTTGTCACAACATGAATTTATTGAGCTAGATTTGTAGTATAAAAGTCCATCGTGTAGCCCGAAAGCCCACCAAGTTTGTTATTTCTACATCTATAATAAGGGTCAAAAGAGAGCTCAAAACAACAAAAAAAATTATAATCATCAGCTCAAGAATTAGATGAATTTCTCTCTAATATTCAAGGATATTTATGATGTCGATATCAATGTTTTTGTGCAAGGTTCTCAGCTATTGTAACACAACAATGAATTACTATAGAGAGAGGTATGAGTAAAATTGCTTATATAGAAAAAGACAATGGAGAAAGCTGCCTCTAAACTCGGAATTGGGGTATTGATATATCAATATTGTAAACATGATAGTCATGTAGTATTTTGAAATGAATATTTTTATAATAGTATATGTTATATTAGGACTAAAGCATCCAAAGTGTTGGAATATAATGTTAGGACTTTGTACAGAGGAACCTAACGGGGTAATCATGATCAACTAGTTTATATGAATCGTATGATGACTTGGTTTTGATGTATTTCCAAAACCCATAAGTGTCGGTAAATCCTTTGGCGTCAATATCAGTATCAGCAAAAATCATAGTTATACCCAAAACCTCTTAGAACAATTTTCCGATAGTCAACCCAGACTGTAAGACCAATTAGAGTGTAGTTCAGCATTGGTTCATCTGTTAGAACCAAGTAGCATAAATTGGTAAGCAGGTCTGATCATGAAGTGCAGATTAGAACCTACGCGAAAAAGTATATTGCTGACTTGAAGTAAAGACTGCTGACAAGGCGGGAGACAAAGTTGCTGATATTCAAATCAGGTCACTCATCAGCAGATAGTATGAGGACCAGTGCTAACATTTAGAATGGAAGACTCGGAGTGCAATTAAGTGAAGATCAGCAGAGTCTCCAACGGATAAGAAGATTGGCAAGGGCAGAATCTCAAGTCTAAAGCTATACTAAAGGAAGTCTGCCACACGCAAGAGTTGTTCAGCTAAAGCCGCATCGAGAAGGAACGAATCAATCAAATCACAAAAGATGTTACGCCTGCTTCAGACAAGACCGGCCGCTGCTACATATCGCAGACTCGCAATGGTTACCTATGCATTGAATGGTGAGACTTTTTTTTAAACATAACCGTGTAATAAGTGAGGGATTAAGATGTAATTACTCCAACGGTTATATTGGAGTCCCACACTATATAAAGACCAAGGCCTCTCTCCAGAAAAGAGAGAGCAGACGTGCCCAAGAAGAAGACTCCGTCGAAGTCTTGCGCTGATACTCCCATACACGTTCTCTCTTAGATCTCGAGTTCTTCAAGAATAATTGAACACTCACCTTCTTCGAGTGTTCATGTCTTGAGAGATCTATCCTTAGGTTTTTCACTAGAAATTAAGCCACACTCATATCTTATCTTAGTTGAGCATCCCTATCCTTTTTATTGCTCTTCAATATAAAGGGATTGCTCATTAGTTGGAAAGCCGATTCTTTCTCTCAAAAGAAAGAAGAGGTGTGTCTGGTTTGGTAGCTACCGTTAAAGTTATCCTCGTATGGCTTTGTGAGCACCGCGCTTAAAACCACTAATATTGGCTTGGTGAGTGCCGGATCTAAACTCACCAATGTTTGGTCGGTGGGTGCCAGTCGAGAAACCCCACATATAGTGCTCTGAGGTGCCAACTGAAATCCTTAAGAATTCTCTAAGAATTCAACTTCGATGGGAGACAGTGGATGTAAGCTGTTTATAGCTGAACCACAATAAAAATTGTGCATCTATATGTTTTTAGGTTAAGCACTCATACAAGCTGCTTTTCATTAAACAACATAGTTTTCAAGCATTGAGTCGCTAATCACATTCAACGACTTGCCATTCTTTTTAACACATAAATCTTTTATGCACCACGCACGTTTTATGCATTAAAGGAAAAACATATTTCAACAAACTTAAAATTGAGTAGACTTAGAGCTCACACTTCCGCACACACAAGGTATTGAACTGCAAGCTGCTGGCCCTCTCCCAAAGGTCGTCAACAGATTGTGCTTCAGCGTCTCACACCTCAGTGCATCATTTCTTCTTACTGCTGTTAAGTCAGGGTGCACTAGAAGAGGCTGAGTCGAAAGAGTAAAAGTGTCGTAAAGTTGTCACCGACAACACACACGTGTATTCACCCTCCCCCCTACACTTGTGAAGACCTACTCTAACGGACCTACACAAAGCATTCTTCTATGGTTAAGATATGATCCTAAATAAGATTATTAGTTATTTTAACTACTCCATCCAACTCAAGATTTATGACCCCTTTTATTATTTTATACCTTACATATGAATATAAAAGGGGTTTTGAATCTTGAGCCGGAGTAATAGTTGTTTAGTTACTCAGTTGACTCCTAATATTTTATTTAATTGGTTTGGATAACTATTTAATCTCTAGATTAAGAATATTATTCGTAGGAGTCGCAAATATTTTATATAGATAGGAGTCCTACATATATATGAATATTAGGGTTCCTCACAGGTTTATCATCGACTTTCAATTCAACCTTGAATCAGTTCGTTCATTCGCTCTATCATTAAGAGATTTAAGAGCTAGATCTTTCTATACGTGTATCAATATTTATCTTTTTATCATTCTTATTTTGTTTGCTTCAATAGTGTCAGATTAGTATATTGGCACGTCATATGTTGGTGCAAGAATTTAGAAACATACACTGAAGAGGTGCCATGTTGGGGTTCAAGAAAATAAGAGTCTGGGAAAAAAATCACATAGAATTTGTGTATCTTTTACAATTGTTTAGAGTGTGTTATTGAAGAAATTATTGTTGCAAATTGGTATCAAAATTTTGCACTTTGACAGGAAAAAAAAAAATTCATTGTTTGTTCTGAAAGTCAAGCTCATAAAAAGTTATGACTCGTGTTGCAAGACAACGACATTACTTTTATAAGATTTTGAGTATTGTGGAATCAAAGTCATATCAAGCGTCCAATAAAATAAATATTAGCTAATTTCCAATGGTCTGGAAGTCTCGAGGTTCTATAGCAAGGATTGTAAAGTCAAACTAATTAGAACCGTTCAAATGGGTAGTATTAGTATGAATTTGAAGAGATACGAAATAACATGATCAAAATATGTATGAGACCATATTGATTTCTTTGTATATTTCAAGATCAAAACTTCGTATCCGCAAAGTACTGTAGCATCACCTTGGAAACTAAAAGAAACGTACACATTAACAAGGATAGAAGAGAAGTCAAGAGAAGCCTCTAACTGTAGACAAGATGTTATAGAACTAATCAAAATGATGCACTCCTTCCGTCCCATGCTATTAGTTACCTCCTCAAGGGGAATGACACAGTAATTAATGTAAAGAAGAGATAATAGATTTGAAGGTGCAAATCCTTACCATATTGTGTAAGGGGGACAATTAAATTAGACATCACAATGAGGAAAGAGGGTCTAATTGCATGTGACAAAAGGAGTACTTTCTCAAGCCAAAAAAGTAACCACATTGCTTGAGAATTGAACAACTGATAGAATTTCACCTCATCCAAAAGCTCGACTTGTAGAGAGGTATTGAATCTCTTCATTTATATTATAATTCGAAATACTCCCCCTCACTTGTGGGTTTGATTTTTAACTCTCTTCTCTAAGGCGGAAGGAGGTTAAGTGTATATAGTAAAACCTCCTTATAGGAATACTCTATATGGAAATAACCTCCCAATAGTAATAAAAAATCATGATCCCGATGATCGCCTAACTATTTAAGCACCCACAAGTGTATGGGGCTATCGTAGATAGTGGTGAGCAAGGTCGTATTCACGGAGACTAGTTCGAAATACCTATGAGTACCACTACTATGTTGCTTTAATCTATTTAAACTCTGAATTATCAAGAAATTAACTAAAACTAAAGTACTTCAAATAAATAAAATAAAACAAAATAAATGGGCAAACAATGGAGAGAATGGATAGGAAGATATTCTAGGGTAGACTCAATGGGTTTGCAATTGGAACTCACTCTACTTAATCAACCTATGGTTTGAATTCAACTATCTAGGACGATCTCTTGTTCGCTTTAGCCCCCTCCCGGATGACTAAAACCGTTGATTACAAGCTAGCTTTGTCGTCTCCAACTAAAGTCTAGCCTATAACTCCTAAAAGCCCCTAGGATCAATAGCCCTCACAAAAATTCTCAACCTCCCAGTTTATTGAGTCGTTGTGCCTCATGTTCCTATTCAAGTGTCAATTCTCATCTCCCGAATTTTGAATCAACACAATAGACATGTATAAATGGTGATCAAGCATTTAAACATACATACAAACCAAGAGCATAAGGAGATGAAGCAATCAAACCATAGAATTGAAATAAGTAAAGCTAATCCATTACAAATCCATATTGTCAAATCCCTAGAATATGAGATTTTAGCTACTCATGCCCATGGAAGCAAAAATCCCAACATTAAAGATAAACATGATCAAAGAAACAAGATAACAAGAATTCATAGACAAATCCTTGATCTTGAGCTCCAATCTTGAAATCCTTGATGTCTTCTTCTCCAATCCTCCCAAAACAAGCTTTCTCCTCTTGGCCTAGGTGGGTGAAGGTGGAAGATGGAGGTGTAGAGATTTAGTGTGTGTAGTGTGTGTAGATGGAGGCCAAGTGAGAGATCTACCCTAAAAATGAATCATAAAATGTTATTTATATGTTGGTGTAGCATGTGGGTTGATTTGTAATTAGGAAAAGTGAAAAATGGGGGTCAAAACATAATAAAACGGAAGTTTGGAGCTCAAAATTGGATTTTCCGGAAGGAGTAATGGGCGGCGCGCCCGCGCCCATGGGTCGCGCGGTCAAGACCCTTGGAACAAGGGCGGCACGCGCCCGGGGGTGCCTTCTGAAGCGCCCGCACGAGTGGTCGCGCGCTGGGTCGCGCGCTGCAGCTTTGGAATCCTTCTTCGGCGCGCGCCCGCGCCGGGTGCCGGCTCCCGCTGCGCAACGATTTTGTTTCGGCCCGTTCTCCCTCGTCCGAACTCCGAATCGACTTCCGTTTTTTTCCTATATGCTTGTTTCGATCCGAACTTCGATATGGTATTGTCATATTTGCTGAAATTGGACTCCTTTTTCCTGTAAAATAATCAAAATGGACCAAGGAGTAATGCGATCGACAACAATAGACAATTAATCGAAGGAGGCATAAAAGAGCAATAAAATCATATCAATTCCATTAACTTTATCCTAAAATGAAGCATGAAAACCCATGTTTGTCAACCCCCCAAACTTAAACCGTTGCTTGTCCTCAAGCAACAAAGAAAAGAGAAAGAAAGAATTACAAACAAGGTTGAATGATTCATTTGACATAAATATAGGCCTCAAGAATTTTGAAAGAAAAATTCAAGTTATATGAACTAGAAAGCACTCAACATTTCACAAGGAAAAATAAATTTCAACACTTGAGCTTTTTGAAACTTGAATCCTCACAAATGGATTTTATCTATGGTGCACACAACTCTCAAGTGTATAAGCATAGGAAGTACTTCACTCAATTTGACACAATGCAAGTACTCTACCATATGCTCGCCATTCTTCTAACATCTCTTCTATTCAATGTGTTCCAAAAAAAAGATC
This sequence comes from Mentha longifolia, assembly GCA_001642375.2. Taxonomy (NCBI): domain Eukaryota; kingdom Viridiplantae; phylum Streptophyta; class Magnoliopsida; order Lamiales; family Lamiaceae; genus Mentha; species Mentha longifolia. The sequence goes on from CM038117.1 coordinate 20,343,770, forward strand.
AAAAAGGACTTTATATTTGGTTGTAATGATAACTCTTTGGTAAGGTAGGAGATTTTTGGCTAAGTGACTTGAATCTCACGAGATCTAGTTACACCAATAATCAACTACCAACACTAATCTTCAAACCCCCAAACTTATTCCACTTTGTGTGAAATAAGTTTGGACCTCTCTTAGTTCCTCCTTCAACAACCCAAATATAAACCTCTTCTCATTTGAAACTCCCAACTCATGATTCTCAATCATTTCTTTATTTTATTCTCCAAAATGGTATACAAAACCATGCCTTTTTTTTTTTTTTTAACTTGCTTTTCTCTTTTCATTTTTTTTAATTTTTATTATCATATAAGGAGCTTATAAGGGCATTGGCATCATTTCAAGGCTAACCAAAAGAAATATGAGAATTTCCCACAATTGTCATCCACTTAGATATCCCAAATCAACAAGTAAACCCAAGTTTTTACCCTTCTACCATTGGCTAGTCAAAGAAAAGGCTAAGGCTCAAAAGGGGTTGACTAGGATTATAATGAAATTTGGATACAATTTTTTGGATAAAGTGGTTAACAAAGATGGCCTTTAATCATTTCTAAACTCGGAACACATCTACTCGTAACTCAAGGAAGAATCATGGCAAGTTCTAGAGAGTAATAAACATGCTCAAATATTCACACACCAAAGAAGATATGATTGCATGAATGTGGCAACCAAAGGCTCAAATCCTCACAAGGTTAAATTGTTGATTCAAGTTCAAAGAAGCCAAGTATCTCAACTTATTAATCCAAGCTCCACAAATCATGCTAAACTAGAACATGAACTTTGAATTTAAGCAAAAAATTATTTTTCATGTCATCATTGGCCAAACATCAAATAACCATTTCAACACATGCTCATAGACCTTCCACTTCTCACTTCTTGCCACTCAAATACAAACAAAGCTTCAAATTTAGCTCACCAACAATTCGACAATTCAACACCAAACATACCAAAAGTCACATGAAGAGACAAAAGACCAACATCCAAGGATTTCAATTGTTTGAACAAAAGAAACATGAAAGCATAATAAAACCCAAACAAAATAAGAAAGCAAATAAGTAAATGAAAATCGAGCAAACTAAACAACACTTCTCTCTCCCCCCAAACTTATTCGATACAAAGAGAGAATAAGTTTGAATGGAGGAGAAGTGGTTTAATGAGCTCGAACTCACAAAGAAGGTGGAGGCTTAGGCGGTGGCCATTTTTCATCAAATTTGAGTGTTCCATCCGTTGCATTCCAATGATAAGGAGGTTTGGCCATCCTTGAAGCATCTTTAGAATCATGGACATCCCTTGAATGGTCTAAAGTACTACCACACTCAAACAATTCTTCATTAGACAATCCAAAGTGAAAATCAAATGATGAAGATAAGTAAAAGTGAAATGAGCAAGGCTTTAGAAAGTTATCCATGGTGATAAAAGGATCGACCACATCAAGGATTGTGCAATCCTTACTACTTTCAACATTTACTTCTTCATGGAATTGTAGGGATGGGTAGATTGAGACTTCTTTACTCTCTTCTTCAAGATTTAAGGAAACTTGCTCCTCCTCTTTGATTTCATTTTCTTGCTCTATTTCCGCTATTTGAGGCTCTTCATGAACTTCATTGCCTCCTTCATAGCTCTCTTGATTAGAGTTGGAGTTCCCAAGATGTCCCTTGCCCGTATCCACCAATAATGGTTGATTCTCCGACAATTTCATCCACAAATGATATAGACCGTCATAAGTGGAAGTCGGTTGTTGGAGCACATCAACACGTGGTTCTTGAGGATAATTTCTTCTTGCTTCTAGGATTTGCAATTTTGCTTTAAGCACCGCCATCTCTATTCGAAGCTCCAAAATTGCATCATCTTCATACATATTCTAGCTTCACTCTTCCTCCTAGCAAGAAAAATAAAAGAGAAAATAAAGCAACAAAAGCAAATTTAAAAGAAATAAAAGCAATGTCTAAATTAGGCTAAAACAACATTTCATAATATCACAAGTATAACTCTACTAGTCCCCGGCAACGGCGCCAAAAACTTGATCGCCTAACTATTTAAGCACCCACAAGTGTATGGGGCTATCGTAGATAGTGGTGAGCAAGGTCGTATCCACGAAGACTAGTTCGAAATACCTATGAGTACCACTACTATGTTGCTTTAATCTATTTAAACTCTGAATTATCAAGAAATTAACTAAAACTAAAGTACTTCAAATAAATAAAATAAAACAAAATAAATGGGCAAACAATGGAGAGAATGGATAGGAAGATATTCTAGGGTAGACTCAATGGGTTTGCAATTGGAACTCACTCTACTTAATCAACCTATGGTTTGAATTCAACTATCTAGGACGATCTCTTGTTCGCTTTAGCCCCCTCCCGGACGACTAAAACCGTTGATTACAAGCTAGCTTTGTCGTCCCCAACTAAAGTCTAGCCTATAACTCCTAAAAGCCCCTAGGATCAATAGCCCTCACAAAAATTCTCAACCTCCCAGTTTATTGAGTCGTTGTGCCTCATGTTCCTATTCAAGTGTCAATTCTCATCTCCCGAATTTTGAATCAACACAATAGACATGTATAAATGGTGATCAAGCATTTAAACATACATACAAACCAAGAGCATAAGGAGATGAAGCAATCAAACCATAGAATTGAAATAAGTAAAGCTAATCCATTACAAATCCATATTGTCAAATCCCTAGAATATGAGATTTTAGCTACTCATGCCCATGGAAGCAAAAATCCCAACATTAAAGATAAACATGATCAAAGAAACAAGATAACAAGAATTCATAGACAAATCCTTGATCTTGAGCTCCAATCTTGAAATCCTTGATGTCTTCTTCTCCAATCCTCCCAAAACAAGCTTTCTCCTCTTGGCCTAGGTGGGTGAAGGTGGAAGATGGAGGTGTAGAGATTTAGTGTGTGTAGTGTGTGTAGATGGAGGCCAAGTGAGAGATCTACCCTAAAAATGAATCATAAAATGTTATTTATATGTTGGTGTAGCATGTGGGTTGATTTGTAATTAGGAAAAGTGAAAAATGGGGGTCAAAACATAATAAAACGGAAGTTTGGAGCTCAAAATTGGATTTTCCGGAAGGAGTAATGGGCGGCGCGCCCGCGCCCATGGGTCGCGCGGTCAAGACCCTTGGAACAAGGGCGGCACGCGCCCGGGGGTGCCTTCTGAAGCGCCCGCACGAGTGGTCGCGCGCTGGGTCGCGCGCTGCAGCTTTGGAATCCTTCTTCGGCGCGCGCCCGCGCCGGGTGCCGGCTCCCGCTGCGCAACGATTTTGTTTCGGCCCGTTCTCCCTCGTCCGAACTCCGAATCGACTTCCGTTTTTTTCCTATATGCTTGTTTCGATCCGAACTTCGATATGGTATTGTCATATTTGCTGAAATTGGACTCCTTTTTCCTGTAAAATAATCAAAATGGACCAAGGAGTAATGCGATCGACAACAATAGACAATTAATCGAAGGAGGCATAAAAGAGCAATAAAATCATATCAATTCCATCAACTTTATCCTAAAATGAAGCATGAAAACCCATGTTTGTCACCCGACTAGGGATATCAAAAAAGCCCGAACCCGACGGGCCGATCTGAATAGCCTGAAGAAAATGGTGGGTTAGGGCCAAAAAATGATAGCACGAAAGTAAAAAGCACAATAGGGCCGGACCGAAAAGCCTGAGCCCGATAGGATTGGCCCGAAAAGCCCATGGGTTGGCCCGGTGGGTTGGCCATGAATCAAAATTGATGTGATATTTCATTACTCTACTTATAATTTGATAATTAAGTCGTGTTTTCAATTATTATTGAGTATTTTTAATTTTTTTTAATGAAAATATAATCATCATTTTAAATTCTATACATTTTTTCTTCAACACTTGGTGAAAATTAAAATAAAGATTAATATTTTAAAAATATGTTTGCTAAATTTACAATATTTAATAAATTATTTATTTTGTTTATACAAATATGTGTTGAAACAATAATTATTTTTATGTTAATACAATGTCAATTTTATTTTTTGTAAACTCTATGGCCCGGTGGGCTAGCCCGAAACGAAGAGGGTTAGGGTTAGGGCCAACAAATATTAGCCCGGAAGAAAAAAAAAGCTCGATTAACCCGAACCGAATAGCCCGCAACCTGATAGGGCTAGCCTGAAACACAGTGGGTTGGCCCGTTTGACATCCCTAGCCCGACTCGAGACTAGTTTTATTTAGGAATAACCTTTTCATTGTAATAAAACATATTTTTTTTCGGTTCCGTCTTAAGGATTTATGCCTCCGTATATGAATAAATTACAATATATATAAAAATATATACTCATATAATTACACAAAATTTAAGATGACCTAAAATACTTATCAATAATTGATTGTGATAACATTTTAATTTTATGAGTTGTTAGTATAACCTTCAATTTGTGTGTACGTAATAACTCATCCACATATACACCCTCTTGTTTTAACAAGGTGAATGCATAATTTTTTCAAATTTATATTAATTAGGTATAATAATATGCTAAATGTATCGATATGATATAGTATTTAATTGTATACTTTTTTATAAAAAAATTATTTTTTATGTAAAACTCTAAATAGGAATAACCTGCCTATAGTAATAATTTCTTCTGATCCCGACAATATGACTGTATAGAGGTTTTACTGTATATTAATATGGGTGGAGTTGTTTTAAGAAAGATTTGAACACATGGCTTCAGTGTTGGTCAAAGGTTATAATACCATGATAGAAATCCATCTCATGTAAAAAGTTCAAACTTATACACATGTGTGAAATCTAATAATTTATATTATAATTTTTAATATTAAAGATGACACATATTATCCTCAAATATAAACAGATCTGCAGTGCTTATTAAATTTCATCAGGGGCATGACGTTCAAGAAAGAGGAACAAAAATGAAAATAAAAGTTTAAAGTTGTATTGTTATTCTAAATGATGATGATAAGAAAGTTTTCGGCATCACTCAAATCAAACATTTTTTTTTAAAACAAGGAATATCTTATTAACATTTACATCACTTATCACAAATACAATAATTGATTTTAGTTATGTTGATCAACTTTTCATTTCATATTTCTTTTACACTATTATCATTTATTTACTTTTTTCTTTGATATTCTTAATTAATACTCCCTCCGTCCCCCATATTAGTGTGCTGAGAGAAACGACACACAGTTTAAGACAAAATTGGTGTAAAGTGGGAAAAGTAAGATAAAGTAGGGAGAAAGTGGGAAAAGTAAACAGAAAGTGAGAAAATTAAGAATAAAGTGAGGGTGAATATGTCTTTTTGCTTAGGGAATCTTTCCATATTTGGAATGCACACTAATATGGGGGACGTCCCAAACGAGAAATATACACACTAATATATGGAACGGAGGAAGTAATTTATTGCATAATTAAAAATTATTCGTAGTAATTGTCTATCATATATATCAATAATACCGTGTACAAATTTAAAATATTTTTTAATAAAATTAATTAGGATCCACGTGCAACCCACATGTTCTCCGCTAATTGCCTATAATAAAAATAAATATAGATTACTAAAACAAAAACTCCCTAGACAGTGAATATTTCCCTAGATTAAGATAGTGACATAATTAAGTGAAACGAGATTAAAATAGTGACACTCCATTTCCCTAGAAAGAACTTAAGAATGAAGAAGGACATGGAGGTACTGGGATATCCACAGTTCCCTCCAACATGAGCAAAACTTTGTTCATGGTTGGGCGCAGCGATGGCTCGTGCTGCACACACCATATCCCAATCTTCACCATCCTCTCCACTTTTCTTTCTTCCACTATCTCTTTCTCCTCTCCTATAAGATTTCCCACCTTCCCTTCGCTGTAACACTCGTAAACCCATTCCTCGAGAATGGCCTCTTCCTCGCACAAGCTCCAATCCACACACCTCCTACAGCATATGATCTCGAGCAGCATTACTCCGAAGCTGTATACATCTGCTTTCACCGTAATCGCCTGTTTCTGGTACCATTCTGGAGCAACGTAACCCTTAGTTCCTCTTATCCCAGTGTAAGTATTCGTCTGATCTTGCTTCAGCAGCTTCGCTAGTCCGAAATCTGAAATCTTCGCGCACCAGTTTTCATCCATGAGTATGTTCTGAGGCTTTATGTCACAGTGAATAATCTGTGTTTCACATTCTTGATGCAGGTACAGAATCCCTCTCGATATATCTCGAGCTATCTTGATCCGTTCTTCCCAGCTAGGACGGTTTTCTGGTTTGTAGAGTATGTCTGCAAGGGATCCGTTGCTCATATAGTCGAGCACCAACAATTTGTTATCTCCATCGAGACAGTAACCTAGTAGTCGTACTAGGTTTCGATGGTATGTCTTCCCAATTGTTTTTAGTTCTGTTTGGAACTCTCTCTCTCCTCGTGCAACTTCTCTTTCTAGCCTCTTCACCGCCACCACTTTTCCAGTCTGCAAAATCCCTTTGTACACTACACCAGATGCTCCTCTCCCTAGCTCCTCCTTGAAATCATTTGTTGCTTTGGAAAGATATTCGAAAGTGAAGGCTTGTAAGGAAATATCCTCCACCAAATTAGCTCCTTCATCTTTGCCAATCTTGTTATAATGCCTCCGTTTCCAGTGAATGAAGATCGCAGAAAATGATAAGGCCAAGACGCCCATGAACATCAACACGATGCCGATGATGAGGATGTCTAAACGGCGGCGCTCTTTCTTGATTGTTTGATTGTCGGGATCTGCTTCTGTGTCGGGTGTAGTAGTAGTTGTAGCGAACCGAACAAGAGCCGTGTTTGAATCGCCGAGAGATCTTCTCCCATATTTTAAAGGAAGCCTCTGCTTTCTGCATTGACGATCTTTAAAGAAGGCCGCTTCGCAATTACAGTCGTTCAAGCAGGCTTCTCTGCACCCTTCTTCACTCACCGTATCCAAATTTTCGTAGGAGTTATCCTCCCATACCGTGTTTGCCACTGCTCTGATCTCGTAGTACTTCAATTTATCATCGATTTCCTGGCAACCTGGAGCGGAAAAGGATCTTGAGCAGCCGGCAGTGAAGTTGACAGACTGAAGAAAATCGAAACCAGGAAGACACAGGCATTCCGGCTCCGTATCATTGAGAATGCAGAAGGCGTTGACTCCACAAAATCCTTTCGGAGCACACGGGTTGTCTGTTGACGACCATCTCTCGGTCCAGTTACCGAGAGGATTTAGAGAGAGAGAGTAGAGTCGGAAGATCCCTCCGACGTCAAGCCTCATGAGGAAGAGCAATCCTTGCGTCGGGAATCCTCCATTCGTCAGATTCATCAGAGAAACGCTTCCGTTGAACAGATAAAGGCGGCCGTCGCTATCGAGGTTCAGAGAAACGTTGGCGCCTGCATTGTTTGTGCCCGATGCGTAGTAAGCGTTGGGCGAAGTAACCGCATCAGCAGGGTACTGGACGAGGTTTCCATCAGTCTGCATTGACAGCTGGAAAATACCTCGGCTGTAGTCGATTTCTGACGCGGAGGAGAAAAGCGTATTTCCCGGCTGAAGGCGCTGGCCGGGGAGGAGGGTGTTGGTGGGGGAGTCGAAGCTCTGCCAGATGATTCTTGAATCAGAGCCGTAGAGGACGAAGTTGCCGTTGTCGAGCATTGATGCGGAGGCGATGGCTGTTGAAGGGGTGATGAGGTCGACATCTTGGCCTTGGTTCCGCTGCAGGATTAGCCGGCCGTCCGTGGTGAGCTGGAGGGCGACGACGTCGTTTGGAACAGCGGGGCTGTCTCTTTTTGCTGTCCATACGACAGTTTTCGTTTTGTCGGAGAGAAAAATGCCGACGGCAAAGGAGTTGTTATTTTGGGGAAAGAAGCCAAAGGCGAATATCCCGGAGGGGGAAGACCAATTGGAGGTGGGTGTGGGTGTGAGAGAAGAGCCTAACGTGATATTTGATGATCTTCGTTGAGCTGCTGCTATGGAAATGGAAAGGAGGAGGAGAAAGAAGAGTAAGATGTAATGGAACGACATTGCTTCAAGTTCAACTGTTTTGTAAGCTCATGTTCTTAGGTGAAAGTGCAGGTTTAAATGTACGTGGTTATTGCCGTGTTGGTGATGCTTTGCATTGACTTCATTTGTTGACTTGAATCTTGATCCCTTTTGAAGGTTTGTGTCTCTGAAACTGAAAGTTAATTTATTATCAATGCATGCCTACTCTGCTCGACGCGTTTTCTTTCTAGCTAGGACTTGAAATTGGAAAAGATAAAAACAAACCTATTGAATATTCAGTCCCTTCTATTTCAATATTTGTTAGGTATACATATTTGACAATCTTGTGTTCTCAGTCAACACGCGAACGCTAAACAATTATCTACGTGTTTACGAAACTGCAGAAAGGGAGTAGCGCTAAATTGAGGAATGACTGATTTATACTCATGTCCAGTCTGAGCTTTATTAAGAACTGCTTAGAGGTTCACGAGTTTAGTCGAGTTTGAACGAACTTCTAAAATTTAGTTTTTGATTTAAATATCTTTTAGTAATTTGAAAGTGAATTACTTAAAATAAAATAAAAAAAACTTTACTAAAGATCCATATTGGTTCCCATTTTCACCATAAAGTAACTTGAATCCGGACCTCTTAATTGAAGGGAAAGACTCAACTAGCTTGTTATTGATGGAGTAGTATCATCTAGTCTCATTTGAATGTACTAATTGTGTACCAAATATTAAAATTTATTAGTTTTATAATATTTTTTTATAAAAATAAAAATTATTCTATTATAATAAATCATAATAAATATTTATAACTAAAAAATATAATTTTTAAAAATAATATACCATAATTTTGGATTTATCAACCCTATTTTAGCTAATAAAATTGAAATTAAATGCTAAAAAATAATTATAAACCCTAATTTGGATGGGTGAACCCTAGAAAATAATTATAAAATTAAACTAAATCATTATAAATTAAAATTATTTAATAAAAATATATAAAACTATTAAAAATTAAAATTTGGTACACAATTGGAACACCAAAATGGGTGTAGATGATCCCAATTGGTTATTGATAGGCTCATTAGACTAGAATAATCAACCCATTGTCTAGGTCGAGAGAATAAGACAAAATTTGAGATTAAAAATAAAATAAAATTGGAAAATGCATTTGGTGCGATGACTCGGTTGTTCTAGCAACCCAAATCATAACTTGGGTTATCCAACTATCATTTGTCATGTGTCACAAAATGATTGGTCCATTGAATTTTGACAAGATAATTCTTATTATCGTAATATTACATATAAATATATATTAAATATATATAAAAATTAATCCAGAATTTAAGTTTTCCAATTTTCTATAAATAGAGACCCATATTGCTATACTTTCAACCACTAAAAAACTCTTTTTTCCTTTTTCTTGGCAACATTTTCGAATAAATTTGTTCCATTTTATTTTTTTATTCTATTTGAATCTTTAAAAAATATGACTAAATTTTTATAATTTTACATATAAAAAAAATTAATAATCTAATTAATTTTAAATTGAATCTTGATCCCGTTTGAAGGTTTTGTGTGTCTGAATCTTCATGCATGATATTCTGCTCGACCGCGTTTTATTTCTAGCTAGGACTCAAAATTGGAAAAAATAAAAACACACCTTTTGAATATTGAGTCCCGTCTATTTCAATTATTTTTGTTAGGTAATGCATACATATTTGACAATCTTGTGCAGGGCCGGTCCTGTGTCTTGTGAGGCCCTAGGCGAAAACGAAAAAATAGGCCCCTCTAAGAAATGAAACGAAATTAATAATAGTAGTACAAAAAATGATACTACCTCCATTTCGTCGAATATGACCCCTTTCAATTTGGCCTATTCTGGCACGTTTTTTCACGCTTCTTGATGATGGGTTTTAAAATAAATTTTTGAAGATTTTTTTCTTTTACGGGATACTACGACTGTCAGAGTATCCCGAAAAAGAAAAAATTCTTCAAAAATCCATTTTAAAACTCATCATCAAGAAGCGTGAAAAAGCGTGCCAAAATAGGCCAAATTGAAAGGGGTCATATTCGACGAAATGGAGGGAGTATAAATTAGTTGAAATAAGGAAAAAAAATCTTATTTTGGAAAAGAATGATCGAAGATATGATAAAAATTAGTGTTAAATATAGCAAAATACACAAACTTGGGTTTCATTTCCATTTTTAGCACAATTTTTCAAAAACTCAAAAAAATACACCAACTATGATTTAATTTTGACACAAATATGATCTTTCCCCAAATTTTGGCGCACACGTGGCATTGAAAGTTTCACCTGACAATCCATGTGTGCAAAAATATATCTGAAAACAATATTGTTCGAGTCCGTTTAATTCCATTGATCGGGAAGTCCATTTATATGTTTGAGTCAATATATAATGTCGTTTTAGATACATTATTAAACAACATTAATTATTCTACACGCATGGATTGTCAGGTGGAATTTACAATGTCGTGCACTCTGTTAGAATCAATTGGGCAAAAATCAGATTTGTGTCAAGATTGAGTAAAGATCAAAGCTCGTGTATATTTCCGAAGTTGCTAAAATATTATGTTAAAAATAAAACCAAGTCAAAATTTGTGTATTTTGTTGCATTTAATCAAAAATTAGTTAAAATAAAAAATATACATAAATACTATTTCGAAAAAAAAAATTGTGGGCCCTCAAATTTTCGGGGCCCAAGGCAATGGCCTCTTGGGCCTCTAGCCAGGTCCGGCTCTGCTTGTGCTCTCCGTCTGATTTGGAATTCTCTATCCCCAAAATAGTGTGTCAATTATGTCCCGAAATTTAATTTTTATTAATTTTATTCCTTTTTTTAATAAATTTATTTTATAATGATTTAGTTTAATTTTATGATTATTTTCAAAGGTTCACCCATACCCATTAGGGTTTATAATTATTTTTTAGCATTTAATTTCACTTTTATTAGTATATTATAGTTGATAAATTTAAATTAAAATATATAATTTTTAAAATTTCAATTTTTTTTCTTATAAATGTCTATTATGATTTATTAAATTATTGTATTTTATTTTTATAAACACAGTATAAAACTAGTATAAATTAAATTATAGGACACCATTTTGAGGATAGAGGATATCATCCGTCTTAGTCTACACACGAACGCTAAACAATTATCTACGCGTTTAAGAAACTGCAGAAAGGGAGTAGTGCTAAGTTGAGGAATGATTGATTTATTCTCATGTCCAGTTTGAGGTTTATTAAGGATTGCTTAGAGGTTCACGACTTTAATCGAGTTTGAACGAACTTCCAAATTTTAGTTTTTGATTTAAAATACTTCATCCGTCCTCCATTTAGTAAACCAAAATTTTGGGCACATGATTTTATGCATTTTTATGATGTATTAATAAATTAATGTGTTAAAATAGAATAATTATGGGCTCATCTAATTTATTTAATGGTATTAAAGTGTTAAAGTGTTAAAAAGTAGAGTGATAAAGTGTTAAAGGGATTGTGAGACTTATGCCTCAAAATGGAAAGGTTCAGTAAATGAGGGACGCCCATATATAGTAATAGTGTCAATAAATGTGGAACGGGGGAGTATCTATTATAATTTGAAAGCGAATTACTTTATGAAATAATAAAATAACTTTTGTAGAAATCAATAATAGTTTTGCATTTTACTTTTAAGGTAACTCGAATTCCGATCTCTGATTAAAGGGAGACTCATAGCCCGTTTGGCTAAGCTTATTTTCAAGAGCATATAAGATGTTTAGCTTATAAGATGTATGACAGTAAGAGTTTATAAGTTCTTAAAGTATTTGGATAAAAGAGCAAGTTTTAAAATTTGAAAATTAAAAAAATAAAAAAAATAAAATTTTGAAATCCATAATTTTGTAAAATCAAATGGAAGTGTATATAATAGAAATAAAAAAAATAAAATAGAGTTATAGAGTTAAAAAGTAAAATTTGAAAAAAAAATAAGTTGAGGTGGATGAGCTTATTTTTTGGATATTTTATAAGCTGTTTGAGCTTATTTTTGTAGCTTATAAGCTCCTAAGGAGCTTATTTTGCGAAACACTTTTAGGGAGTTTATAAACAATCAATCAACTTATAAGCAGTCAAATAACTTATAAGCTAGCTTTAAGCTTAGCCAAACACCCCCTCCCCTCAAGTAGCTCGTTATTGATTGGCTTATTAGCCACCACACTTGATTAGTTCACGTTATATAGAGAATAAAAAGTCATCATTAGAAGTCTTCTTTTTTCATTTTGTGGAAGTCTTGGTCTCCAGGAATGTTCCACAACCACGATTGTACGTTCTCGTGGATGATAATTTACAGCATCTTGAATCGCGATAATCCATGCATATGGTATTTTTTTTTCTTTTTTTTATTTTTCGTTTTTTTAAGAACGATACATATGTTTCTTCAAGCCTATGTGAACCGTAATCTTCTACGTGGTTCATGGAGCTCAATCTCGCATATGTATATATACTAGAGTGAACCCTAACAATAATTTCTGTTGTTGCCATTTTTATTGCATCTTAACTTAGTAAATTACTGTTACTTGATAATAATAATAATTGTAGGTCCCGATAAGTATTTATTGGTGTATGGGGGGAGAATATACCAATTAGCCAACAGTTTTGACTTTACAAAACAGTTTGATCTCACTGAGTTGTCACTACAGTGTATCAGAGCAGTTTAGTTTTTCCAACTCAGACAGTAAACTGCTGAGCTTGCAAAACTAACCTGCGTGCGGAAGTTTGGTGGAAAGGTTGGCTAACAGTTTTCAAAACAGTTTTCAAAGGAAACTTTAGTTCAGACAAGTGTTCATGCAAACTGTGTAAGTGGCTAACAGTTTTCAAAGACAGTGCTCATGCAAGACAGGTTACGATAGTGCAGGTTGTGAGCATGCAAACTGTGTAAATAAAAATGTAAAGATAAATAGCAAGAGAGAGAAACACGAGGAGTTTTTATCGTGGTTCGGAGTAAACAGCTCCTACGTCCACGCCAGATTCCGTCGAATCTGTAATCCCTTAACTTGAGATTTTTCGCTCATTTTAACACTGGTGGAGGTCCAGTCCAAATTCAAGTCTTTCTCTTAGACTAAATCTAGCACGATTCTTGAGTCGTGTCTCTTCTTACTTACATATAAACTTTTCATGCAAACTTACTAACACTAAATGACTAGTGCTACTATCCAAACTAGAAAGCTGTGAATAGTTATCGTCGTAAGGAATACAACTCAATCAACTACACTAGTTTTTCAACTTTGATGGTAGTGAGAATGTGTGTGATGTGTTCTAGTAAGACAGTTTCCAGATAGATCAGAAATCTACAAAGATCAACACTTGGGAAAACTCTAGTAATTTCGAGTGTTGATTGAATGAATTTTAGCTTGAGATTTCTACAGCGTTTTAGCTTGTGTATTGATTTTCCCGTTACTTCTTTCTGGAATGAGTTGAGGTATTTATAGTGAAGCATTTGAAATAGAGCCGTTGGAAGTGTGTCAGGATTTGCAGTACCGTACTCTGACACAATTCGTCGTTGGGTGAGAACAGGTTCCTCAGCCACAACTCAGGTTGGTCTTCACATGTCGGGCTTCCTATACCTCGAACTGTCTTTAGTCTTCTGTAACCTTCGTGTGAAATCTTCGAGTATGGTAGGAGCAGGTTATATAGACAGATTATCTAATGGAACAGTATGACAGATTGGGTGGTTTAGGTACCAGGTTGCACTTCCAACCTTGACCTTTACATGAGCAACCTGTCCGAGTAAAGCTTGACTGATCCAAACACGGAGACCAGCCTGTTCCACTTAAAAACTTATATCTAAGTGTGGTTTCTAATAGCATTATCAAAACTTAGTTTTAAAGGGTTCCCAACAACAATTATTATAATCTTATCAACATTTGCATCAAAATATTGTTCAAATATTTGTTTATCAAGAAGCTGAATGTAACACCCCTGTCGACATTAAGAAAATTAGGGTGCTACCAAACGCAAACGAAAAAAGAAGAAATACGAAAAAGGGACACCAAGAAATAACCTATTCAATAACTATAAATCATTATATTCTTGTAATTAGAAATCGAATAAACTTCATCTCAAATGGATTTACTAGTCAACCCCCAATAAAATGAGAGTTGAATAGTCGAATCAAAACTCCAAAACTTCAACAAAGTCAAACGTTTGATATATTACTATATAATCTTACATAATCATAAAATATATACAATCGTTCAGCATAATCATTTAAGTAGTAGTATCTTGACCAAATATACATAATTTATAAGATATTCACTTTCTAAGCAAACAATATATTGACCTATCAATATATCCGACTTTTTAAGAAAATAATAAGATTGATTAGGAAGAAAGATATATGTACAATTAAATAGTTACAAGATAATTATATATTGTAGTACATGCAATCTAAAATAGTAGTATAAGATACGTAATGATATTATATTTTAAATTGGACCATAAACATATAATGAGTGTCTATTATTCAAAATAACAAAGTATAATAATGAAAAAAATATATATATTTTTACATTTATAGTTTAATTGTAAAAAATAAATAAATTATAATATTGGGAACATATATTTTACTACATCAACAAATAAGTGAATCAATCATTTAACTTTGTTATGTTTGAAGTTTCAAGACACGTTATATTTGTTCAAATCATAATACGTTAATTAAAATTATTCAGTCCATGCGAATGCACGTTATATTTTCTAGTAGATTCAAAACGTTGGATTCAAAAAAAATAAAGAATAAAAAAATAACCAAATCCTTCTATCCCACCGGTGTCTTCCGTCCTCTGGTTTCTTTTTCTGCAAATAAGGCCCTTTCTTTATCTGTTTTTCTGTACAAACTCACCGCATCTTCTCCCGAAGTCACGAGATCACATGATCTTTGAACTCGTGTGTTCAGCTACCACCACCATTTTTTCCGGTTGGCGCCGTTGTGTCCTGTGGTTTATCATGTTTCTCATCCTTCTCCAAGAAACTTGAATGGTTTTTGAAGAAATCACGAGTTCATCAACTCGTATAATCGTGTAATGTTTTCTCCAGATTGACTCCCCTAATCTTTAATCACAATTACATGATTTGTGACTATCGCTGTGATCATCGCTCGTCGGCATCATCCACCATCATCCCAGGTACCGCTGCAACTTTTCAAGAATACACGAACACAAATTTATGTGTGAAATCTACTCATGTTTTTGTGTTCTTGTACGCAAAATCTGACTACGAACTGCAACTTTTCAAGAATACATGAATACACGAACACTAATTAATTCATGTGTGAAATCTACTCTTGTTTTTGTATTGTATGCAAAATCTGATCACGAATAAACGAACGAGTTAAACCTATAATTAAAATATTTTAACACTTTAATGTATTATTATAATACATTAAATACCAAGCCCGACAGAACCAAACAAACCAAGCGGCGAGAATTGCTCTCACTAAAATTGGAACAATTGATTAAGAAAAAGGCAAATCATCATATAGTTACATATAAAAATACTAACCAATTATGTTAAATTATTAAGGAGGACAGTCTTCCCGGAAATATGACCTGTGAATTGAATAAACGAAAAAAGCCACATAAAAGCATGATATAAATATCAAGGTCAGTGATAATGTACTCCCGAAAAGATATTTGTATCTTGTAATTTGGTAGTAAGCAAATATAGAGGTTGTTGGTTGAGCTTATTTAAAGAACTTACAAGATATAATGTGGCAAGAACTTATAAAGTTAGTCAAAATAAATTGGGATATTTTTATTAGAGTTCGATTAGATCCATAATGAAATGAGAATGAAATGAGTTTATAACAATGATATATATATATTTTTAGATTACATTAGATATAATTATTATAACTAACTCATATTATATGTAAATATATTAAAAAAATCAAGACGGGAAATTTTAAAAGAAAGAAACTAAATACGGCCACGATCAATTGTCAAGATACAAGTCCACTAAAAACATCAATTGCCAAGATCCAGGTCTACAGCCACGAGTCTAACCTCTCCTACCCACTTAATTCACTTGATATTTAGCCAACTTGTTTAATTACATCTAAACAAGTATACTTAAGGCTAATCAATCAATGTGGATGGATTTCGCTTCATTAAATAACAATGTCATTATTCCACCAAACTCCAACATTTTACATTTTATATCTCACTCATTGAATATCGATTTTGAGCATATAATTAAGTATACTACGTTAATCTACTCCCGGAATAGATTAATAATCTATTATTTAACTTAATAAATAAATTAAAAAATATAGATTTTTTTTTATCAGGCAAATACAACACACTCACACACACATACACACTGTCACGCCCCAATTCCCGAGGGAAGGCGCACGTGTCAAGCGTGTGACTAGGGGTTGGAATAAGGAAGTGGTGATAGAAAGAGAATTCAATTCATTTCAATAATCAACTAATACTTCCCGAAAAGTTGGGTGGTATATCTTTTGCAAAGGGAATATGCCACAATAAATGCCACGACAATATACCCAACATAACAACACATCATTATACTAGGATCGCATAAGATTCGATGGCTCAACAAATCAACATAAATCCATCATTTGAATACATAAAGTCGAGTTCAAGTTCTCGAGAATAGATAGTGAATAAATTCAGAGTGCATATCTCTAGTTCAAGACAAGAAATACATTTAGCGGAAGCTTAATAATAAGAGATTCACAGCCTCAGCTCCACACCGTCATCACATTTGGAAACATTTGGGTTGAGTACTAATGTACTCAGTGGGCTGCGCATTTTATCAATAGCTTGAAAACATAGCAGTTTATCCATATCATAGGCATGACTTAAAGGTTTTGGAAAATAAAAATCAACTAAGCATGCTAAATCAATTTTACTTGTGCCGCGGCCTCATGTCGCACTCTACAGTTACTCTTACTGTGATTCCGAACCTCTAGCCACTGACGAATCCATATATCCAAACTTCTGGTCAAAACCGGAGAGTCTATTTGAGCCGGTGAATTTCGAGTCGAAACTCAGGAATCCATTGAAATGGTATGTGAGAGAGATCAACGAATCACATAACTACTAGGGGAGTGTACACGATTCAAGGCTAGTTTATAAGGTCAATCGATTACTTCAGAGCATTAAACTTGTAGAGCGCACATTAAATATTTTCATGGATAACCAGTTTTGCATTAAAACCATGAGCATATATAACTCGTATACTTTGAAAAAATAAGCCCACCTCTTGAAGCGTAGAATATGGTCGGTCTTGATATGCAACACCTAATTCAGCATCCTCGTAGAATCGCTCCTATTCATAACGATACTATAAGAATTCTAAAATTCTTAAAATAAAACGATCACTAAGGAAAAATATAATCGCTTCAATATTTTCTTATTAGCAAAATTCCGTTAAGGGATAATAGATTAATTATTTGGAATTCTTTAAATCTTTTCATTAGGAGAATTACCATTTCTTTATTTATAGAAAAAAAAAGTCCAATTAAATAATTAATTGGTTAAGATATTCGTTGAATTATTTATCCGAAATTAAGATTAAATTCCGGACACATTTTTGGGCTAATTAAAGCTTGATAATTTAATTAGACCTTAATTAATTAAAGTTCATCTTGATTAAAAAGTATTCCCAATTATTATTATTAGAAATGAACTGAGCCCAATGTCCATGGAGCCCGATTGAATAAACCCTTCAGAAGAAATCCCTCGTCCCACCTACAGAAGCCCGTTTTCATTTTAATACTAAGGCCCATACGAATTAAAAAAAAATGGAGCCCACTCTCAATCAAGACCAACCCAACTTTAGCCCAAATGGAGAAACCCATTTTCCCCCAATTCCTTCTTCAGCTTCACACAGAACGCACGCACACAGACCCCTCACTATCGAGCTCCCCTCTTCTTCTACTTCTTCTTCTTCTTCTTCTCCGGCTGAATCGCCGCAGCCGACGCCGTCGCCGTCACCTCGCGCCATCTTCTCCGCCATCGATCTCTCCTTTACTCGAAAACCCCAAATCGGATGCCCTAATCGAAGCCCCAATTTCAGAAGTCGATCACTCTCTTCCGATTCAAAGCTGCGATGGAGCTCCTCCCACCGCTGCTATCGTCCTCTCGTCGACTTCTCACCGCAAGCTCAAGGGGGAAAGTTTCCCCTTCACGATGCCCAAGAGCAACGCCGCTGTGATGTCGCCACCGCCGCCTTCATGATTTCAGCGCCTAGCCGCCATCTCCCTTGATTACTCCGGCGAATACCTAGCGAGAAACTCGCAGCCTCCACCGCGTTGTTGACAAGACAGACACCGCCGCCTTCGAGTCTTCATGACAGCGCCACAGCGCTGCTCCAACTTCCTCCCTCGGTCTCCGGTGCTGCAGCGCCGCCGCTCTGTTTCTATAGCAGCACCTCCGCCGCTGCGAACTCGCCGGTGCCGTAGCATTGCTCTTGCTCCTCTATCATCGAACACTACCGGCTCGCCCTCGAACGTCGACGAGCCTTCTTCAGCCGCCGCTGCTGACAAGACCGGCTCCGCTGCTGCAATGGTTGGAGCTCCTTTGCTCGTTCTGGGTACGGAGCCGCCGTCGAGCTCATGGCAGAGCCGTTGCGCTCGTGTCGCCACTGCTGCAGCAGCACCGCCGTAGCATCTCGTCTCCGGCAACGGTTCCACGAGGGAAAAACCATTCCCTTGCATAGTAACTTCCCTGACTCCCTTCTCTTCTTCTCTTTCCTTTGTTGGAATTTACGTTTTATGTTCTTATAAGGGTTTATGCACATATTATAGGAATACTTAGGTGTTTTTGCTTAAGGCTTTCATTTTGGATTTCTTAGTGCGTACATAAACGTGAATTGCAATACTTGAGTAGGATTTCATTTTCTTTGGTTCTTGCCTTCGATTTTAGCATCAAGTCATGAGGATAATATATATATATAAGCATACTGAACATGTTAAGATTTTTGGTTGAATTCTATATTCAATTAATAAAGAGTGGTTTTAGAAATGCATAAGTTCTTCTTGTTCCTTGTTTTCCCGTTTTCAGCCCCTTTTGAAAAAAACATACGAATGAATATAAAGAGGGCTGGAAATCCTTACTGTTGGTTTGAGAATGGTGTTGAATTAGTTGGACAAGATAGGAATGAATGAAAGAGAAAGGCTTCTCCAGCTTGCTTTTCTTGCCTCTGATCACAGCTTGTGCTTCTGTTATTTCCCTTCTTCTTTCCTCTTAAGTTTTCTGCATATTTGCTTTAGAGAGAGTATTTGTGTTTGCAGATGGGTGTATTGAAGGAGTAGCCATAGGTGTGAAAAAAGTCTTCATTGATGCTCACAAAATCTCTTAGCAAGATTTACTGATTTCTACAATGGGACACACTTGGGTCAGCCGGAGGTACCGTGCGGCCGGGCTAAAACAATGACACTTTTATTCATATAGATTGACACTTTTCTGTATAAAGATTGACACTTTTAAAAATTATCATTTTATTCGTAAAATAATTATGTTAAAGATTGACACTTTTATTCATATAAATTGACACTTTTCTGTATAAAGATTGACACTTTGGGCCCGGCCGCACGGTGCCTCCGGCTGACACAAGTAATTATCTTCTAGAATAAATTGTAAAGCTGAATTGTTGAATTCTGGGGGTGCATTAGCGTGTGCAATAAGTGCATTGTAGTAGTTAAGTAGTAATTAAATTATCCCTGATTATCTCCTAGACTTGGGCCTTCTTGTATTGTTTTGGGCCTGATGTAATTTATCTAAGTTCTGGGCTCTTTGTAGTGCTTGTAGTGGTAATGGGTTTGGCCCAACTTCTTTTATAAGAATTAATAATATGTTCTTGGCTCATTAATACTTACTTAGAGATTAATTAAGTACTCTTCAGTTATTTTTTTTGGGAATATTATATAAATATATAATATCGACTTCGATTCGTTAGTTCGCAATAAAAATTACGAGATGTAAATATAGATTTATATTCATGTCTAAATTGCAAAATAATTGCAATATCATATAATTCGAATAATAATCCTTCTATTTATCATCGGTATACAAAGTTTTGAATTTTTGTGGAATTTCTATTTAATAAAAGTTGGGGGTATTACACACACACTTGAGGTAACTCGAACCCCCGTCGTCTTAGTTGGAGGAAACGTCTTAGCAATTGAGCTGCGCGTATTCGATAAAAAACCAAAATTTCAATATATATATGTTTAATTGATATAGATATCAACAACATATGCATGTATAGTAACCTAATTACAAAGGGGTGCACAAGAGGGTAAACTTGGCGGAGAGGGTGGGTAGAAGGGCTTTTTCTCAGAAAACAACGGCTTTCTATCTCCTTCCTTTAATCTCTACGAATTGATTTGACGAAGAAACATCGTTGAAAGAGAAGGGATCTCTCACACATTCTGCAAAATTCACTTCACGCATGACTAGAAACAACGCCAAAAACAAATACACCGGTTTCATCTTTTATTCTTTTTGCTTTTTGTGGGAAAAATATGTCATCTGCGGCCAACTTTATATGCATGCACCGATGCAGAAAGTCCTCACGCGGTTCTTCTGTAGAAGAATGAAATATACATTTTCACGTGATGTTTGCAGCTATATAATCATATTAAAGCAGACCTAGTAAATGACCAAAATGTGAATCACGTTTCAGAAATTCAACCTCCCAAAATTGATCAAAGAAACTAGCTAGCTTCCAAATTATTTAATCATACTTCATATTGCGACAACTAATTTATATACAGTTCTGCCTTTGACTTTAACCACATAGTTTATCAATTATCATGCTAATTCCCTCTTAACACTATTTTTTTAATACATTACTTTTATATAATCAAGAATTGTAATGCCCCACATTTCAAAATTTATTTTTATTAATTAAGTTACAATTATTTAGGAAGCTTCGTCAAAACAATATTAATTAAATTCTTATTTCCGACGAAGATAAAAATTTTACAAGAATTCTCTAATAATTATTAATTAGGGAGAAGCAAGCTAGTAAGTTGCATTTTACGTAAATAGTGCTTACGTTTCAGATGAGAAATCAAATAGCGATTTGAGTTGATGAATAAACCATCCCAAATAATTAGTTATTTGACTAAGTACTAAATTAATCCATTGATCAAGGATTAATTAGCTATTATGTTTCGATCAAGTTGTTCTTGTATTACGGAATCTGGCCAAGCCCAATAAGTATTAAGAAGTTGGGCCAGCCCATTTATTGAGAAATTAGGCCGAGCTCAATGGGATTAAATCCCGATTGTACTATTGATTAAAAGTCTAATAGCAAAGAAATAAAATACAGTCCCAAAACAGTTTTCAATGAAGAAAAGAAATACATCCATATTGCATAAGGAACTAAAATAAAAATACATAAAGACCCTGTTTGGTTTGATAGATTAGATTAAGCAAGATTTAATACGAGATATGTTAAGATTGTATCTCAGATAAAAAAAAGCTATTTGGTTGGTATGTTAATTTTTATATGATTAAAAATTATATTTGTTTTGCAAGATTGTATAGTGTTATATTATTGCTTAGTGACTAATATACCCTTCTTACAAAGATATTTAATACTCTCTCCGTCCCATAAATAACGTCTTGTTTTTTTAGTAGAGAAATTAAGAATAAGGTGTAAAAAAAATAAAAATGATAGGTTCCACACTTTTTTGATGAATTAATTTTTTCTAAAAATGAAAATGGGACACTATTTATGGGACAAATCCAATAAGGAAAGCAAGACGTTAACTCTGGAACGGAGGGAATATATACTTGTATATTTTAATCCAAAGAATATGAGATTAAATTGGCACCATAATTAAAAAAGTATCAAAATATTTCATTGCAAATAAAAATTGGCACCATAATTAAAAAGTATCAAAAATGTCTAAAATTTAGCTTAGTGATGATATGAAAAATTCGACTGCAAACCATTTAAAATTCAAAGATTGCTATAACATGACAAATGGCTCTCATGCACACCTCATCACCAACACATCACACTCCTTCCTCACACAAACTGTCTAAACGATCTGAATTAATTAGATGATTGGATAGAACATTCAAGGGTAAAATGGTATTATAATTAAGATTTGTCCAAGATAAAATTTGTCAGAGGGGTAGCCTCCGACTTGTATCATGGATGAAGTCTCGGGCCTGCTTATCATGGTATTAAGTCTCGGGCCTCAAAGATTGTGAATCCTATAATTCAAACATCATATTCAGTACAATCCTAGATATAGTCACACCTAATTATGAGAACGAAACGGGCCCAAAGAATACAAGAACTTGTTACAAGAATACAAAGAATGAGTAAAGTTACAAGATAATCACAAAAGATATTATACAAGATCTTCATAACCGGCTGCCTAAACCCTCCACATCCTTCTTTCGGCAGCCAAAAAAAAAAAAAAAAAAGAGAGAGGAGATTAGCACAACTTAAAGATAATAAGGGGACAACCTCAGAAAAGTGAGATCAACATTCAACCTTTAGGGGTTGCTTGGTATGATTGAATGGAATGAGGTGAAGTGGAATGGAATGGAGGTAGAAATGATATAAAAATTTGTACATTCATTCCATCTCATTTCATTCCATCATATCAAGCACCACCTTAAAGATTTGCCAAAAGATTCACATCTAGCCTACAATCAATAGCCTACAGTCGGTCCCAAGGAAAACAGTCTATATATATACTCACTCCCACCCCACACCATAGCAACCCTTTCTACACTATGATGCAACCTATAGATCGTAAATTTCATTTTATTGGTCAAGAATTAAAGATGATATGGGCTGAAGAGTGAATACAATATTTAGTTTTATATTCAGTTGATTATTTTTTATGATTTTTGTGTTTTTATTAGGACTATAGTTGGTAGGCTTATTTTCAGCAATATTTTGGTGATTTTATTCCTTTTTATACTAATATTTAGTTTAGTATCTTTTAGGATAAGTTTTTGCGTAGTTTCCTTGTAGGATTAGAACTTTATGAAGCCTATAAATATGGTGACGAAAATGGAACACTTTGATAATATATTTTGTGAGTTTTTACTCTTTCTCTTATTAGAATCCTTGAATTCCTGTTGAGTACAAGTTGAAATCTTTATCCGGTGAATCAACGAGTCAATCATCCCTCGTTATGTGTCATTCATCGTCCCCGTGTGACTCGGCGATTGTCTCTTTGGGATATAGAGGTTTCAGCTTATCTATATTACTTAGGGGGTTTAGTTCGTGGGCGTATTGGGATATTCCATCCATTTGAGTTTCAGCCTTCCGCGTGGTTGAGTTTTATGGATCTGCGAAGGTTCGTATCATTTGGCACCAGAGCCAACTTCATTATCCAGGTTATTTTTTTTTTTCGTGTCTTTTCTGTTCCTTTCGTTTTCGTTCATCTGGGGTTCTTTGTCATCGTGTCGAAAAAAAAAAAAAAAAGTTCATACATCAGATCCGTTTTAGGGTGTGTTAATCTGCGTTTCATCATATATATCCATAGATTTGTTTATGTCGCTGAGTAGGGGTTTTGTATACTGTTGATTAATAGTTCCATAATCGAAGCCGCATCATGATTCAGATTCGTTTGCAATAATATCCGTGTCTTGTGCTTTGGATTTTGGAATATTATAGGTTTGGTGTGCTCATTGATAGTCGTCTAAATATCTAGCATGAACACTTAGATTCCTTAGTTAGGATTCGTATTGTTCAATTATAGTCAATTAGGGGTTTATGTTTTAGGGTATTGTTCAATTATAGTCAATTTGAATAACACATCTAGTATTTATTAGATTTGTTCTTGAATTTGGAAGTATCATTGCTGGGTAGTAGTATGTGTTTTTGTCTTCATTGATTAATTTAAATCCTCCTAGTGCATACACGTCCAGATTCTTTACGAGTCTATTCATATTCCGTTGGCTACATTAGAATTTTTTTTTTGGGATTTGTTTTTGTTAAAAAAAAAGGGCTAGAGAGTGTGAAACTAAAAGAAGGTAAAAGCTATATATCATTGAGTGATACACGAGTGCTGAATGATTTCTGTTTGAGCGATACACGAGAGCTTGTGAGGTGGTGAAGATCCTATTTTAGCTAACATTTTCGTTTTTGTGTTACAAAAAAAAAGAAAAAAAAACTTGTTTTGCAGGTATGTCTGGTGAGCTTGATCCACAAACAAAACTCATGATAAAGGCGATGGTGGAAGAATGGGGGGAGAAAATGATGTCTAAGTTGGCGTTAAATCGTCAAAGGAGTGGTGCTCAAGACAAAGGCAAAGTCCAACAATATAGCCGAAGTAACTACTTTGATTCAGATTATGATGGCTATGTTGAGGATTACAAGCATGGAGGTGAGGACAAAGAGGAGTCTTGGTATAGAGGTCAAGGTAGAGGCGGAGGCCATTCCAATAACTGACAAACTCACTTTGAATCAAATTTTGATGGTTATGTGGAGGATTCTTGGCATCGAGGTCCACGAAGAAGACAAGATAACAATCTGAGAAACATCAAGATGAACATTCCTTCATTCCAAGGGAGGAACGATCCAGAAGCTTATCTTGAGTGGGAAAGGAAGGTGGAGTTGATGTTTGATTGTCAAGATTACTCCGAGCTGAAGAAGGTGAAGTTAGCAGCCACTACGTTCTCAGACTATGCTCTAACTTGGTGGGATC
This sequence comes from Mentha longifolia, assembly GCA_001642375.2. Classification (NCBI taxonomy): domain Eukaryota; kingdom Viridiplantae; phylum Streptophyta; class Magnoliopsida; order Lamiales; family Lamiaceae; genus Mentha; species Mentha longifolia. The sequence goes on from CM038117.1 coordinate 20,368,471, forward strand.
AGTTTGTGAAGAGTAGAAGAAGGTACAGAGAACATCCTATCCAGACTTGGAAAGAGATGAAGGCGGTGATGAGGAAACGTTATGTGCCTTCCTATTACTATCGTGTGAATCAGACCAATTGGAGGCGACCTCAAGCTGCTAATGTTTTATATTCAAAGAGAAGTTTTTGGGAGGAAAAAGAGCAGCCGAAGAAGGTCAAACGTCCATATGTGAAGCTAAGGTCAGATTTCATCAGTTTCTTTAATCCAGTTCGAGATGATGGTGGAGTTGTGACCAGAGATAAGAGAGAAGAACCACAAATTGTGGTCTTGGAAATCTTGGAAGAGAATGAAGAGGTGGAATAAATCGAAGCACCTATTGGACCGCTTACTTTATTCGATGATAGTGTTCTGAATGTGCAGAATCAAGTGGTGGATGAAGAAGATCAGCGAGAGAAGATCTTTGATGACAAGGATAATATGTCACTTGTTCCTCTTACTCAAACACGTATATGAGGATCAAGTGCAATTGCCAAAGGAGGCGGAGTTGGTAAAGTCAAAGAAGGAGAAAGTAGAGACAAATGAGAATGGGTTGATGTATACGTCTCTACTTGATTGGAGTTGTGATCATGAGTTGAAAATAGATGAGAAGAAGTCCATGGACTTGAAAATGGATGAGGGGAGGTCTATAAAGGCACATGGGAGCAAGGGGAATGTTTGGTCCACTAATGATCTTGATTGTCTATCCCCTTCTACTTATTAATTTGTGCAGGCATGCGATGATTTTCCTTTCGAATATGCATTTGATGGCTTATTATCCATTCAAGGGAGTGAACATCAAGTCAAGTTGGAGGAGATGAATGAGTTGGAGACCATGAAGCTAGGTGAAGAGAAAAAGAAGCAGAATTTCTTTCCTTTTGATGTAGGAGACAACCAGGATTTGAGGATAAATCCTCTTCAAGAGAAGGGGAATGATGCAGCCCATAGATCGTGAATTTTACTTCATAGGCCAAGAATTAAAGATGATATGGGCTGAAGAGTGAATACAATATTTAGTTGATTATTTTTATGATTTTTGTGTTTTTATTAGGACTATAGTTGGTAGGCTTATTTTCAACAATATTTTAGTAATTTTATTCCTTTTTAGACTAGTATTTGATTTGGTATCTTTTAGGATATTTTGATAATTTTATTCCTTTCTAGACTAGTATTTGGTTTGCTATCTTTTAGGATAAGTTTTTGAGTAGTTTTCTTATAGGATTAGAACTTTATGAAGCCTATAAATATGGTACTTTGATAGGTGACGAAAATGGAACACTTTGATAATATATTTTGTGAGTTTTTACTCTTTCTCTTATGAGAATCCTTGAATTCCTCTTGAGTACAAGTTGAATTCTTTATCCGGTGAATCAACGAGTCAATTATCCCTCGTTGTGTGTTATTCAGTGTCCCAATGTGACTCGGCGACCGTCTCTTTGGGATATAGAGATTTCGGCTTATCTATATTACTTAGGGGGTTAGTTCGTAGGCGTATTGGGATATTCCATCCATTCGAGTTTCAGCCTTCCGCGTGCGCGAGTTTTACGGATCTGCGAAGGTTCGTATCACACTACAAGGGAGAGAAGAGTGATAGAAGTAGAAGTTGGGCTGCAGAAGCTAAGAAGCTAAAGAGGAAGGAGAGGAGTGGAACTCATCTCCCTCAATCTACCACAAGCCACTCTCAAACATTACCATTCATTAAGGTATATACTTAGAACAAATCAATTCATATTATCTAGTTTAAGCATGCTCATTCAATAGATGAATAAACAAATGTTTGCTTCAAGCAAAATAAGAACTTAGAATGAAACACATAAATTTTGGGCAAATTTCCAACTCAAAAATACACACATGCTCACTACATTTCACCATCCAGACTCTTCCTAAATCAAATAACACCATTACAGCCCTGATCAAACATGCTTTAAGTTTTGAATTTCCTACAAGCTAAACTAAGGGAACGAATCAGCAAGCCTAAACCAAAATCTAGACCAAGGCTTAAGCCCTTAAACACACACAAGCATACCTACTGTTGGAATTCTACAAGCTAGAGTAAACAACAAAGCAAATAAAAGAAAAAGGTGAGATAGAGGAAGAGATTAAGAGAATCGAACCTCGCCGGGGCTTGAAACCCCGAGGCAAAGACTCTGGCCGGAGAGAGAGAAGAGCCGACGAAGCAACCTCAAAAGCCGTCGAGTCTAGAAGGCAGTGACGGCAGTGTTCCATCATCGCAGCACAAGACCTGCAAAAAGAGAGCGAAATCTGTAACAATGTATTAATATTAATATAGAAAGAGAGAGAGTCGGAGGGAGCCGAAGTGGCCGGAGCCGCCTCGTCGAAGACGGGCAGAGCTTGGCTATGCTCCGGCAGTGGCGGCAGTAACGTAGCGACGCTACTAGAGCTCCGTTCACGGCAGCGGGCGACGAAGAGAGAAGACAGAACTAAAGGCTGGAGACCCCTCCGTTAACCAAGAAAGCGGCGGCACGCCCACGGTTTCTAAACTTACTACGCCCGGTTTTCAACATCATCTAAAAAATATTTTCACATATTATGCATCTCAAACATAGATCAAACAATTCCAATCATCACATTGGCAGCACATACAATAAATTTTCAATAAAATCAAACGTGAACAAATATATGACACTTTGTTTTTGAAATACTAATGGCCCTCTAAAAAAAAATCCACCATGCTCATATAGAAAATATAATTACACATAGATACACATTCACATAACCTTAAATAATCAGAAAGGTATATAAAATAGTTTCTTGTATTAACTCAGCAACAAAGTTATTTTATTCATTTTATTTAAAGGCCAAAAATACAATTATAATACATAAAAGAATACCAAATAAATCTCAAAAATTCTGAAACATTTACAGCCTGTTCCCAAGCTTAAAATATGCACACAAATTTCCCAGATTTCAAAAATTCTCATTTTTGAATCATTTTCCCCATTTATCATAAAAATAGGCATATTTCCCAAAATTTTGAAAAATATAAACTGAGTTCAAATAAAATCTGGAAAAATACTTTTTACACTCCTCATAACATAAAGTAATCATATATAAAATTTCACATCAAGTAAAAATCATATGCTATAGTTTCGATGCAAAACATGCTCCGACGAATATAAATTAAACTATCTCTATCTTTCTTTCTAATCTGAATTTTCTCTGCATTATGAGATCTGTTTTCTTCATGAATTATATACACATATGCAGCAGAGAAATAAGTCCTTGAATAGAGAGTAATTGCAGTATCAAGAGTCTATTAAACAAGCTCCAAAACTTAGTAAAATAGGCATAATTCTATATTGATTCTTTAACCCATTTCATTCTCAACTATGGACTGATTTTCCTATGATTTATGCAGCAGTTTAGTGTCTCTTAATTATGCTAAAATCGTTCCTAATACCAATTAAGAACTATAGTTAATTATGCTAGCTTGAAGCTCTAAGAATCGGGGATAAAAAGGTACAAGAATTCCAACCTTGAAGACCAACTACTTCTTCTCCAGAATCTGCACTTCTTTTCTCCTTTCCCCTTCGTTTTCTTCAAATTTTTTACAGATTCGAATTGGGCACCTTACTTCCTAATGGCTGTAGATTCAAAATTTGTGTGGGTGATGAAAGAATTGAAAGAAAAATAGATGAACAAATTGGAATGGTGGTGTTGCATTAGGTTTTCTCCTTACCTCCTTCTCTAACTTTCTTCATGTCTTCTTCTCTCTATCCCTCTTCTTCTCTATCTACGTTCGCCATCTCTCATTCTCTACATCTTAATTTTTGTGTGGGGCTGGTAATGAGGCTTTGGGATGTAGGGAATTTGCAATATGCCTCACTTTTAATTAGAAAAGGAAAAGGTGATGTGGCTTAAAATAAATCCAAGCAAAATGAGTGGTAAAAGTAAAAAGGCTACTTCATTTCCTAGCACTTAGACTAGGTTAAAAAAAAAAATCTAACCTTCAGCTTCTTATCCTTACTAGTACGATGACATAGCACCAATTTAGCTTATTAAGTATTTGATTTATTTATTGTAGTATTAGTAGTATATTTCACACATGGCTATACATATAACTATCATGTATACATGTAAATGTATAATAAATATATATATTATCAAAAAAAAATTCTCATGCTTGAATAATAGAAATTTAAAAGAATTTTTCCGGGGTAGAAAATGACTACTTAAAACCTTAAATTATAATACGAAATTCTCAAAATTCCTATTGGAAAAATCAGGGTATTACAGTCACAACTTTCTCATTAAACACTTATTCCTTTATCTCCACAACCGCTTTGTATTTTGCCATCACTTCCAGGCAGTTCTTTTCATCAGCATTTTGCGGAGTGTGCTTCAACTTGTACCGATGGAGTAAATGATTCATCTTGAAAGTTAGAAGCGCGCCAATCTCCTCATCAATTTCTCTTTGCTCTTCGGCCTCTGTGTTCATAGTTGCAGGTGTAAGATCCTTCACCTTGATCTTCTTTTTAGGGTTGGTGTCAGCAGGCAAAGGTTTTTGATGCTTTTGCGTTTCATGACTTTGCTGCACTGCTGGCACGCTTTGAAGTGGAGCGACTTGAATGGTTTCTTTGACATTGATAATCTGCCGCTCTGCCGTCATGACAGCCACTTCCCCCTTTCCAGGTGCGCTCTCCTTTGCCTTTGCCCTTGTTTGCACGTTCACCGGAGCTGTGGATTGACCACTTGATGTGCCGGTCATTTCCCCCTTTTTAGCATCATCAAAAGCCGGCTTGGAGGGAATGACCCGGTCTTGTGCAGATTGACCTGCTGCTCCAGACACAGAAAGTTTTGGTTGATTAGGCTTCAAGACGTTCTGGGCTAGGAGAGCCCAAAGAACTTGTTCTGACAGGATAGGAGTGGGAGCGCGAGCGTTGGTTAGGATCACGGATTTTTCAAAGCCTTTCCGGAGTAGGCTGACCTCGGATTGGACAGATTGGGAGAGCGTCCCAATCTATGTTGAAATTTGCTCTATTAGCTTGCTGTCGACGATCTCTACTCTTCCGGATGTGCTTTGATCACCAACTGCGGTTTGGCCCAACATGGCCATAGCTTGCTTCCCCCCTTGCTCTGAAATGAAGAGCTTCTTCTCCACCGATCCAGTTTGTTTTGAGCTGTAATGTTGCTGATTCGGCTTCGTGCTTCTCCATTCTTGCAGCTTTGAGCTTTTCCTTCATATTGGCCAGCTTTGCCTTCATTTCAGAAAGCTCCTCTTCTGTTGCATCGAGCTGCCTGTTTACACGCTCACGCTTGACCTTTTCACTATCGGCCCTGTCCATTTCAACTTCCACCTCCTTTTGGCTTTCGTAGATGTGGTCAATGATTGTTTGTTGTTCATCAGTTAGCTTCAGTACTTCCGCACGCAAGGCAGGGACCTCCCCAAGTTGGATCCTTGCATTCGAGAGCTCATCATTAGCTTTCTTTAGTTTCTCATTTTCTTCGGCCAACTGACTCTCCACAGTTGCCATCTCCGTCTTCAATTTACTTAACTTTGTGGAAGCAGTTGAGAGTTTCTCCTTTACACTCAACAACTCTGTGTTAGCAGTTGTGAGTTCTTCTTCCTTCTTTTTCTTCTCATCCTCGGCTTTGGAAAGCCTTTCTTTCTCTTCATTTATCGCCTCTTTTAGCTGGGCACACTCACGATCTACAACATCATGAGCAGTTTGAAGAGCTGAGAGTTACTCTTCAAGTGCTGCGACTTTTATGCCTGCTAGCTCGGTTTGCAGAGTCGGAGTGTAGGCTGGTACGAGCTCCTGTACCTTCATTTCAATGTGCCTCCATACCTCTGGCTCATCGATCAAGTTATTAAAGCGTTGGAGTTGGAAACTCCCTAGGATCAAGGCCTCTTCCTTGATCAACGCTCTTGATCCTTTGGCCGTCACTTTTTGGCACACTTTGTAGACATTGGTGCCACGGCTTCTCTCGTATTTGAGAAAGTTAGAGATAAGATCAAAAACGTGAGGAGGGGGAGGGAATTCTCCAAAGAATTGTTGGATCTCCTCTCGTACGAAGGAGAGATCCCTATCTACTACCAACTCTGGCCTTGCAGCTTTAGGAGTTGGAGGAGCGTCAGCATGGAGCTTATCTTCCACGTCCATGGATAGACTGTTGACTTCATAATTGAAGTCGAGAGCGCCGACACCGATCTGCTGAGCATCTTGGTGAGACACTTTGAGATCCTCTTCTGCGGCGGCTCTGGCATCGGCATCCAGATCTGTACTGAGCGTTTTGTCAGAATCTGATGCACTGGATGAAGAGGCGCTTTCCTCATCAACAATCTTCTTCTTACCACCCCGTTTTCCCTTCCCTGGAGAGCGTGTGGTCTTTTTGGGCACTTTCCCTTTCTTCTTCTTCTTTTGACGCTCTGCTATCAGTGTGAGGATTGTCTTCTCCTCGGGAGAGTATATGATATCGGTCGGTGGTGGAGGCGCTTCGCCAAAAACTTCTCCTTCGAGCGCTTTGGAGAAAAGCATTCGATCATACTTATGCTCTATTGGCCATTCCTTGTGAGCTGGCCATGTGTGTTCAAGGAAAAGGGAGACCTTCATCCTAAACTTCAACTTTCCAGTGAAAGTGAATTTTCCTTTGTCATTACCTTCCTTCACTTCTGCCACATCATTCTTGGCATCCAGAAGCTGGTTGATGAACCATACTTTCCAGTTATAGATAGTTTTGTTCATGGCACCGTCGCAGAGCGCGACCATGAGACAGATCTTCTGCTCCGTTAGTTTTGACCATCTGCCGGTGTGACAAAGGAGGCACTTTGTCACGATGTTGGCAAGATGATTGTACGGTGGTCGGAGGTTAGAAATCTTTATGTTTTCCTTGGCGTAGATTGCTTTTTCATTGGCAGAGAACAGACAGAACTCTTTCTGAATGTCCACATCACCGGCCTTCTTTGGGTTCTCTCATCGGTTGTAGAGACAGATGACATCATCGAACAGGTTGTCGAAGTCGAGATCATCCATCGCCACCAAATGTGAGCCCGTGCTCACCAGTCTTGCGAAGGCCGATCTTGGTTGTAAGAGTGTCTGTGTCGAGGTTGGTGAAGAACTCGACTACTCCCTCGGGATATGTGCTCGTCAGATGTTGGAATAGGAGTTTATCCAACCTAGAATTGACGATGGCCCTCTTGATGATCCCGTCATCGGTCAATAATTTTTCATTAAGATGAGCCTCAACGAACATAAATTCTAGAATGCGGCTCCATGCTATTGTAACAGTCTTGGCATTCGTCATTTTAGAGTTTGAAGATTTCTGGAAAAGGAAAAGAAATTATGTTTTGTGAGAGAGAAACCTCAAGAAATTTGCAGAAATGGCGAGAGATTATGTGAGAGAGAGAGATAGAGTATATGTATAAGAGAGAGTTAGGGTTTAGTGGGGTTTTCTCGGTGAGGTGTTGGTCTGTCCTCACTTTAGGGGTGAGGGTAGAGAGCAATAATAATCAATTATAGTATAATTGAGTCGAATCCTCAAGGAATGCTAGGTCGTTTAAGATTCAAGTAGTAATCTAATTATCTAACTACTATTCAAGCTTGCAAGTGACATGTTTTTGTGTTTTTGATTAGCTAATGAGAAATATAAAGTAAGTAACAAACTAGATAACAACTAATAGCAAGAGTTAACAAACAATAGTAGAAAGCTTGGTTCCAAATATAATCCGATAATCACTAGAGGCCTAGATTTTAGGATTTGTTAGGGTTAGCCATTTTAATCTAATTCATATAGGAGTTCTATAAATAGTAAACATCAATTCTTCTCTCGAAGCAATCAATATTAGTGGATTAACCTATGACATCTATCTCCGCTAGGTCTCAAGATGCATAAATTAACTCTAAATAGCTTAATTCATTATCTAGAAGCTCCTACTAGCAAGAATTACTAATATGGTGTGATTTGATGCCAAGTGTTATGAATTAAAGCCTCCTAAGCATTTAACCAAACACCTTGTATGCACTCAATGATGGCCAATCAATCATGCAATATAAACAAGTCCCAAACCACAAGACATATGAATTAGAAGGTAAATCCAACAACAAAACCTAAAAACCCAAGGATCTAGATCATATCTTCATATATTGGAACCAAAAGGAAATTTAGCTAGACATAATTGAAGGAATTAAACCATAAAAAGTAAATGAAATCATGCTTAAAAGATAGAGAATTTAAAGAGGAAGAAAATAGTGGAATGGTCTTCAAATCTTCAACATAAATCTTCAACAATCTTCAAAATACTAAAAGGAAAGAGGGAAATGTTTCTAGGGTTCTAAGAGTGTTAAAATATGCAAAAGATACACCAAATATGAAGATTTTGGGTTTAAATACATAATAGGTGAGTTTTGGGTCGAGTTGGACCGAGTTAGACGACTAACTCGGTCAAGAGGCTAAGGAGAAGGGGCGACGGCGCCCTGGCCAGCGCTCTGGCCGTCCGCCGTGTGGGTCACCGCCTGGGTCGCCGGAAACTGTGTGGTTCAGCCGACCAGCCGGCGGTCCAGCCGGTCGCCGTCCGGGTCGCCGCCGGTCCGGTCCTTTTAACTAGTGAAAACATAATTGAATTCAAACTAGTGAAACCGTAACTCTATATATATAAATTCCACATTTCAAACCTAGGTTTCACCCTAATTAATCTTGATTCTTCCTCGTTCCTAGTCTTCAATCCTTATCCACATGAATACTCTTTCCAATTCTTACAAAAATGGATCGAAAACCAAGAAAAATGAGAAAAGTCTAAAGTATACTAAGAGTTAAGAAACCCTAGTATTTCTAAAATTAAAACACATAAATCGAGACTCAAACACATTAAAACACACTCAACATGCACATAAAATACGTGTTAATCTGGTGTCACAACAAGCGTTTGAGATCATGTTCTGCCTTTCTTTTGGTGAGTGGTGAGATCGTGCTTGAAATGACGCTTTAATTGTGTGGTCGAGGGTAAAGTAATTCAAAATGGTGAACGGCCAAGATTGAAGGATTTTTTGCGGTTTATCTATGCGAGTGAGGTACAAGCACGAGTGGCTTCGAGTACTGTTCTTGTTGCAGTCTTTGCATTTAATGCAAAGATATCACACGCAAGCTATACTTGAGTGATATCTTACTTTACAAGATAATCATAAAAATAGATATAAATAAATCAATGAAATATTAATTTTGAAATTAATTTGACATTTGGCTGATTTTTATGCTTTGGAATTTAAACGAGAGCATCTAGTTCGGAAAGCGTCTGTAACAACACATTAATACTTTTGGTAAGTTACGCATAGTTCTCAAGGACGCTTTACATTGACTGACTTACTTAAATTGAAATACACGAAAGAATGACTTACAAATCAGTCAATATCGTAATTGACTGATACCACGCTTTGACGTCCACATTTTCAAATGTTAAAGCGTTAGTTGAGAGACAGGTTTAGTCACGCTTTGAAAGTGTGAGAGCGTCTGTTCTCGTCTAAGCACTATCTCTCTCTAAGTTAGTGTGCTTCCCCCTTAAATAAAATATCAGACAATCTTATTGAGAGCGTCTATTCTGTAGGAGAGGCTCTTGACTGGTTAAGAGAGATGAAATAATACAAGTCCTTTTCTCTTACTAGGTGATGAGACGGGACTTAGCATTGAAGAGACCAATCGGGACTTGCAGCTCGGAGGAGCAGTGACGAGGCCGAGAGCCAAGAAGCTGCAAGGTTATTTGCAATGCTACGTTTCGAAGAGATTGACAAATGATGGAGTCGAATTTCATCAATACAAGTTGGTGAATTTAACAAGTGTTGAAGATGAAGATTTGGGCGTCCATCATTGAAGAAAAGGAAGACAAGTCCAAGAAAACAAATTTTCTTATATTTTATTTGGGCTTAAAAACTTTGTATTTATTTTTTAAAATTTAGTTTAGTCCAATTATCACAACATGTTTAGGTGATTAATTGGCCCAGTTCTATTTAATTAAGGAGTCCGAAATTATCAAGCCCAAGCCTTGTTAATTTCGAAAACCTACCTAGCTTAGGAATTAGATTAGTATTTATGTTAATTTTCGTTCATACTTTGAAACAGACATCTTTGAATCAGAAATCTTATTGATCGATTTGTCTCCATCGTGCTTTGGTTCACGATTTTTCACTTTCGTTCTTGGTAGAGTTTGATTGTTGGCGACTTCAAGCTTGAATTCATCGACTCGTTCGTGATATCTCGTAGTATCCGGGTTAGTCGAGCCACGAAGATTGCTCCATAAACGCATTTCGGATTCAAGTAGATCCGGGGTTCGTTTCGGGTAAGATTCACAATTTGTTTTCGTTTCAATTCTTCAATTCGTGTTCTTTTCATTTTCCCAGCCATTCTTCATCGTTCCTATATCATCAGTAATCATCCCCTTCGTTCACATAACTATCCCATCTCAGAAAACTATTTGTTTAATTTCAGATCCGTTTTGAAACCCTAAATCTGTCCTGAAAATAACCACCGTGCCAAATCGAAAACTAGTCGTGCGTTTTCGCTGAATTTTGGATATGTCCTTCATAACCCTAAGTTGTAACTCGTGTTAAAATTTGAGCTTAATCGGAATTGAATTGCTTAGGTTTCTGTCGACGTCTATTCAGTGTATTTGTGGGTAGAATTTCAGGGAATTTCCATTCGATTGTTCATAGTTATATTTGGATTGAATCTTTCGTGTCTGACATTGTTCGATTCTAAGCTTCCGCGTATTGTGATCGCATCATAAATTTTGGTATCAGAGCCACGTCAGTTTTTGTTGATCGTGGTTCAATCCAAATAGGTGTCGTGACATATTAGGGGGCAAAAGTTTCGATAAAAAAAAAAAAAATTCTGAAAAAAAAAAAAAAACTATATCGAAGGCCCTAGTGTGTCATTGTGTGTTTCGTAATTGGTTCTTGCATCATTCGTGTATTGGGTAGTAGTTGTGTCTTTGTTTCTCGAGTTTCCGTCGGTAGAACTTAAAACGGACGTAACTTTTGATCTGCTTATCCGTTCAAGCTCCATAATACCATTTCGGAAACGTCTCGACGAGACTTAGAAGTTAACACGCTTCGCCGTGTTCGGTTTGCGTTTAGGCCCAAAAACACCCGTCTGAAGGTCATACGTCCAGTTGAAAAAAAAAAAAAAAAGTGTGTCTTCGTCTATATTATTTGAGTGCGTTGGATAGTATAGGTTTCAGTATCTAAGTCGATTCAAGGTCGGATTAGTGCTCATAACTTGTTACTACTTATATCCAAGATTTCTAGTTTAGCCTTTTCCTTCTTATTTCCAACCTTTCCTTGTTTCCTTGTTTCCTTGTTTGTTTAGCCCTTACTTAGCCACCAAAATTCTTACCCCTTATTTGTACCCCTTGCCGTGAATTTTACCCCACATTACAGCAACTTTGTGTTTCTTTCTATACCTGTGATCCAAGCCGAGAGTCAAGTTCGAGTTCTTGATTCAAGCCGAGAATTCCACATCAGTTTTGCCAAGAATTTGAGGTTTAGAGACTGTTGTGATTGCAACCTGAGTGATATACACGAGAGATCTGATCTGAGTGACATACACGAGTGGTTAAAAATCTGAGAGAACAAACGAGTGACTGTGAGGAACTGTGAGGATTTTACTTGTTTTCTTTCACGTTTGTTCGTTTTGCAGGTACCATGAAATCTGGAGACGGTTCTAAGAATCAGGATAGCCCAATTCCACCCAAGTCGTCTAGTACACCTCTTGAGATGGATTCTTCATCGTCTCAACAGCCTTGGGATGCTAAGTATCACTTCGATGATATGGCACAACACTTTGAGAGGCGGAGTCGACTATTGGAGCAGAAGATCGATGATACTTTTGACAAAGTGATAGCACAGTTCGATCGCCTCAACCCTCGAGCAACTTTACCTCCACCAATCAGAAACCAGCCTATTCAGCCAGATCGACCAGTCAGACGACAACCTGTCCGCCAGCCCCAGCCAATATTTGAGCCTGTTTCTGATGATGAACATGAAGAAGAACATGATGGCTATAATGAGGAATCAGAGGCAGAATTTGAGTTTCCATAGAGGAATCAGAGACGTGACCATCGACGTCCACCTCCACCTCCCAGGCGTGATTTCCGAGCCAACCAGCGCCGACATGGCGATACAGATAGCTTGTTAAACAACATCAAAATAAGCATTCCAGAGTTCGAGGGGTTACATGATCCTGATTTGTACCTCGATTGGGAGAGGAAAGTCAACAAGATCTTTGAGTGTTACGACTTTCCTGAATTGAAGAAGGTTCAGCTCGCGTCCTTGGAGTTTAGAGGGTATGCAGCCTCGTGGTGGGAAAATCAGCAAGAGAGAAGACGCCGTGATCGATATCCACCTATAGACACATGGCAAGAGATGAAGGACGTCATGAGAGGACGTTTCATTCTGGTACAATATGAGCGAGAGCTTGAGAAGAGGTTGAACAAGATCAAGCAGGGCACTCGTTCGATTGAAGAGTACCACAAGGAGCTCGAGACAGCTATGAACCGGGTTGGTAAGGAAGAGACCCTGATTGCCACACTCAACCGGTACACTGAAGGAATGAATCCAGATATTGCTTGTGAAGTCGAATTGAAGGAATTCGATTCAGTTGAAGCAATGGTCCATTATGCATCTATCATAGAACGGCAGCTCAGAGATGGACGTCGTCGATCCTTCCAGTCGATGCCAGTTAGGAGTCCTTGGAACCGAGGTGATTCTTCCACGCCTAGGACAGCCCCTACACGTCCTCCTAACCAGTCCACACAGCCCGTTCGTCGTTCTGAGCAGTCTGCACCACAGCCCTCTCGCAGACCTGACTACACCTCGCCTGCACCGAACAGAAATTCTCAGAATCGCCCCATGCAGCCTAGTCAGCCTGAGAATTGTAATTCAGGGAGCACGTGACGTTCAGTGTCACAAGTGCAGAGGATGGGGACATTTTCAAGCCCAGTGTCCGAATCGCAGAGTTTTATTCCTCACCGAGCAGAATGAGTTAGAATCAGCGAGTGAAGAGGAATTTGAAGAAGAAGGAGAAGTAAAAGGGGATACTGAGCAGCCCCTAGTCAGCTCACTCCTGGGCGACATTGATATTGTGGATGAGCAGCCGAAGCAAACGCACGTCAGCCTTGTTTCGATCCGAGCATTGAGCCTTATTCGAGAGGAAGAACAGAATGATCAGCGGGAGAACATCTTTTATTCACGCTGTTCCATTCAAGATAAGGTGTGCTCGCTCATCATTGATAGTGGAAGCGTTGTAAACGCCATTAGTCAGTATGCAGTGGGGAAGCTGAATTTGATCCCACAAAAGCATCCAAAACCGTACCGATTGCAATGGTTGACAGACAGAGGCGAGATTCGTGTTGGATACCAGGTACCTGTCACCTTTTCTATTGGTCGTTTTACTGACACTGTTTTGTGTGACGTCATCCCTATGGAGGCGGCACATATCTTGCTTGGTCGTCCTTGGCAGTTCGATAGGAAGGCGATACATGATGGATTCGCCAACACTTATGCCGTGACTCGAGAAGGACGCACCACGCGATTGTGGCCACTAGCGCCGAAAGATGTGATTGAAGATCAGCGACGTATGCAAGAGAAGTACAAAGAAGAGAAGGAGAAACGTACTGAGAGCAAGCAGCCAATCCAATCTGGACAGTCCACAGCAGAGTCTCAGTGTACTAAGGGAACCAATGGCCTTCCGAAGGCTAAGGCTGCCCAAGTTACCATCCCTTCCAGTTTAGATACGGCGCACCGGAATTTGTTCATCGGTGTAAGAGGAGTTCAGACCGCCATTAAATCAGGTAATGCTATCGTTCTAGTTAATTTTAAGGCTAATGATACTCCTGATGTTGTTATTCCTTCTGTTTTGCAGCCGTTGATGGAGGAGTTCAAGGATGTTTTCCCGGACGAAATTCCTAGTGGTCTGCCGCCGATTTGAGGAATTGAGCACCAGATCGACTTCCAGCCGGGAGCAGTCCTTCCAAACAGACCCGCCTACCGTACCAGCCCTGAGGAAACCAAGGAGATTGACCGTCAGGTCAAGGAGTTGCTGGAGAAGAAGCAAATTAGAGAGAGCTTGTCACCGTGCGCAGTGCCTGTCATCCTCTTACCAAAGAAGAACAACGAATGGCGCATGTGCATGGACTGCCGAGCTATCAACAAGATAACGGTAAAGTATCGCTTCCCTATCCCTCGGTTAGATGACATGTTAGATGAGTTGTCTGGAGCGTCTGTCTTTTCAAAAATTGATTTGCGTTATGGATATTTTCAAGTGAGAATGAGTGAGGGAGATGAGTGGAAAACTGCGTTCAAAACGAAGCATGGACTGTATGAATGGCTTGTGATGCCGTTTGGCCTTACTAACGCCCCTAGTACGTTTATGCGTCTAATGAACCATGTTTTGCGTGAAGTCATAGGGAAATATGTGGTGGTATATTTCGATGATATCCTTGTCTATAGTACTTGTGTTGATGAGCATGTTAGACATCTTAGGCATGTGTTTGTGTTGCTGCGTGATGCAAAATTATATGCTAATTTGTCTAAGTGTACATTCTGTATGGATGAGGTTATATTTCTTGGTTTTGTTGTGAGTAGTCGTGGAATAGAAGTTGATAGGACAAAGGTGAAGGCTATAGAGGAGTGGCCAACGCCTAAGTCATGTGCTGATGTTAGGTCTTTCCATGGTTTAGCAGGATTTTATCGTCGCTTTGTGCGTGATTTTTCATCTATTGCTCCACCATTGACTGAGTTGAGTAGGAAAGATAGGAAGTTTGAGTGGGGCAAAGCCCAAGAGCATGCTTTTAACTTGTTGAAATCGAAATTGTGTAATGCTCCTGTGTTGGTTTTGCCTGATTTTGATAAAATATTTGAAATTGAGTGTGATGCCTCGGGCATAGGGATTGGTGCTGTTTTGATGCAGGAAAGAAAACCAGTTGCCTATTTTAGTGAGAAGCTGAATGGAGCAACCCTTAGGTACTCTACGTACGATAAGGAGTTGTATGCACTGAAGAGGTCTTTGGAGACTTGGCAGCACTACTTGAGGCCGAAAGAGTTTGTGATTCCCACTGATCACGAGTCCTTGAAGCATTTGAAGGGTCAGCAGAGCTTAAACTCACGCCATGCTCGATGGGTGGAGTTTATAGAGTCATTTCCCTATGTGATCAAGTACAAGAAAGGAGAAGAGAATGTGGTTGCTGATGCTCTTTCCCGCAGAGTTGTGCATTCTTCTACACACATGTCTCCATTTGAGGTTGTTTATGGATTTAATCCGTTGACACCAACGGATCTTATTCCTTTGCCTACTGATCATCTTTCGAGTTTGCAAGGTTCTCGTAGAGCTGAACAGGTTCGAGAGATGCATGCTAAACTGAAACAGAGGATCGAGCTTCAAGGTGTTAAGAACGCAACCAAGGCGAACGCCCACCGCAAGCAAGTGTTGTTCAAACCTGGTGATAAGGTTTGGATACACTTCAGCCCGGGACGTTTTCCTAACTTGAGGAAGTCGAAGCTGATGCCTCGTGGCGATGGACCATTCTCCGTGGTTGAGCGAGTCAATGACAATGCATACCGCATTGATCTTCCAGGTGAGTATAAGTGTTCCTCCACTTTTAATGTGGCTGATTTGTCTCCGTTTCCTGTAGATGATCAAGATGTCGAGGAGGACTTGAATTCGAGGACGAATTCTTTTCAGCAGGGGGGGAATGATGAGACGGGACTTAGCATTGAAGAGACCAATCGGGACTTGCAGCTCGGAGGAGCAGTGACGAGGCCGAGAGCCAAGAAGCTGCAAGGTTATTTGCAATGCTACGTTTCGAAGAGATTGACAAATGATGGAGTCGAATTTCATCAATACAAGTTGGTGAATTTAACAAGTGTTGAAGATGAAGATTTGGGCGTCCATCATTGAAGAAAAGGAAGACAAGTCCAAGAAAACAAATTTTCTTATATTTTATTTGGGCTTAAAAACTTTGTATTTATTTTTTAAAATTTAGTTTAGTCCAATTATCACAACATGTTTAGGTGATTAATTGGCCCAGTTCTATTTAATTAAGGAGTCCGAAATTATCAAGCCCAAGCCTTGTTAATTTCGAAAACCTACCTAGCTTAGGAATTAGATTAGTATTTATGTTAATTTTCGTTCATACTTTGAAACAGACATCTTTGAATCAGAAATCTTATTGATCGATTTGTCTCCATCGTGCTTTGGTTCACGATTTTTCACTTTCGTTCTTGGTAGAGTTTGATTGTTGGCGACTTCAAGCTTGAATTCATCGACTCGTTCGTGATATCTCGTAGTATCCGGGTTAGTCGAGCCACGAAGATTGCTCCATAAACGCATTTCGGATTCAAGTAGATCCGGGGTTCGTTTCGGGTAAGATTCACAATTTGTTTTCGTTTCAATTCTTCAATTCGTGTTCTTTTCATTTTCCCAGCCATTCTTCATCGTTCCTATATCATCAGTAATCATCCCCTTCGTTCACATAACTATCCCATCTCAGAAAACTATTTGTTTAATTTCAGATCCGTTTTGAAACCCTAAATCTGTCCTGAAAATAACCACCGTGCCAAATCGAAAACTAGTCGTGCGTTTTCGCTGAATTTTGGATATGTCCTTCATAACCCTAAGTTGTAACTCGTGTTAAAATTTGAGCTTAATCGGAATTGAATTGCTTAGGTTTCTGTCGACGTCTATTCAGTGTATTTGTGGGTAGAATTTCAGGGAATTTCCATTCGATTGTTCATAGTTATATTTGGATTGAATCTTTCGTGTCTGACATTGTTCGATTCTAAGCTTCCGCGTATTGTGATCGCATCATAAATTTTGGTATCAGAGCCACGTCAGTTTTTGTTGATCGTGGTTCAATCCAAATAGGTGTCGTGACATATTAGGGGGCAAAAGTTTCGATAAAAAAAAAAAAAAATTCTGAAAAAAAAAAAAAAACTATATCGAAGGCCCTAGTGTGTCATTGTGTGTTTCGTAATTGGTTCTTGCATCATTCGTGTATTGGGTAGTAGTTGTGTCTTTGTTTCTCGAGTTTCCGTCGGTAGAACTTAAAACGGACGTAACTTTTGATCTGCTTATCCGTTCAAGCTCCATAATACCATTTCGGAAACGTCTCGACGAGACTTAGAAGTTAACACGCTTCGCCGTGTTCGGTTTGCGTTTAGGCCCAAAAACACCCGTCTGAAGGTCATACGTCCAGTTGAAAAAAAAAAAAAAAAAAGTGTGTCTTCGTCTATATTATTTGAGTGCGTTGGATAGTATAGGTTTCAGTATCTAAGTCGATTCAAGGTCGGATTAGTGCTCATAACTTGTTACTACTTATATCCAAGATTCCTAGTTTAGCCTTTTCCTTCTTATTTCCAACCTTTCCTTGTTTCCTTGTTTCCTTGTTTGTTTAGCCCTTACTTAGCCACCAAAATTCTTACCCCTTATTTGTACCCCTTGCCGTGAATTTTACCCCACATTACAGCAACTTTGTGTTTCTTTCTATACCTGTGATCCAAGCCGAGAGTCAAGTTCGAGTTCTTGATTCAAGCCGAGAATTCCACATCAGTTTTGCCAAGAATTTGAGGTTTAGAGACTGTTGTGATTGCAACCTGAGTGATATACACGAGAGATCTGATCTGAGTGACATACACGAGTGGTTAAAAATCTGAGAGAACAAACGAGTGACTGTGAGGAACTGTGAGGATTTTACTTGTTTTCTTTCACGTTTGTTCGTTTTGCAGGTACCATGAAATCTGGAGACGGTTCTAAGAATCAGGATAGCCCAATTCCACCCAAGTCGTCTAGTACACCTCTTGAGATGGATTCTTCATCGTCTCAACAGCCTTGGGATGCTAAGTATCACTTCGATGATATGGCACAACACTTTGAGAGGCGGAGTCGACTATTGGAGCAGAAGATCGATGATACTTTTGACAAAGTGATAGCACAGTTCGATCGCCTCAACCCTCGAGCAACTTTACCTCCACCAATCAGAAACCAGCCTATTCAGCCAGATCGACCAGTCAGACGACAACCTGTCCGCCAGCCCCAGCCAATATTTGAGCCTGTTTCTGATGATGAACATGAAGAAGAACATGATGGCTATAATGAGGAATCAGAGGCAGAATTTGAGTTTCCATAGAGGAATCAGAGACGTGACCATCGACGTCCACCTCCACCTCCCAGGCGTGATTTCCGAGCCAACCAGCGCCGACATGGCGATACAGATAGCTTGTTAAACAACATCAAAATAAGCATTCCAGAGTTCGAGGGGTTACATGATCCTGATTTGTACCTCGATTGGGAGAGGAAAGTCAACAAGATCTTTGAGTGTTACGACTTTCCTGAATTGAAGAAGGTTCAGCTCGCGTCCTTGGAGTTTAGAGGGTATGCAGCCTCGTGGTGGGAAAATCAGCAAGAGAGAAGACGCCGTGATCGATATCCACCTATAGACACATGGCAAGAGATGAAGGACGTCATGAGAGGACGTTTCATTCTGGTACAATATGAGCGAGAGCTTGAGAAGAGGTTGAACAAGATCAAGCAGGGCACTCGTTCGATTGAAGAGTACCACAAGGAGCTCGAGACAGCTATGAGCCGGGTTGGTAAGGAAGAGACCCTGATTGCCACACTCAACCGGTACACTGAAGGAATGAATCCAGATATTGCTTGTGAAGTCGAATTGAAGGAATTCGATTCAGTTGAAGCAATGGTCCATTATGCATCTATCATAGAACGGCAGCTCAGAGATGGACGTCGTCGATCCTTCCAGTCGATGCCAGTTAGGAGTCCTTGGAACCGAGGTGATTCTTCCACGCCTAGGACAGCCCCTACACGTCCTCCTAACCAGTCCACACAGCCCGTTCGTCGTTCTGAGCAGTCTGCACCACAGCCCTCTCGCAGACCTGACTACACCTCGCCTGCACCGAACAGAAATTCTCAGAATCGCCCCATGCAGCCTAGTCAGCCTGAGAATAGTAATTCAGGGAGCACGTGACGTTCAGTGTCACAAGTGCAGAGGATGGGGACATTTTCAAGCCCAGTGTCCGAATCGCAGAGTTTTATTCCTCACCGAGCAGAATGAGTTAGAATCAGCGAGTGAAGAGGAATTTGAAGAAGAAGGAGAAGTAAAAGGGGATACTGAGCAGCCCCTAGTCAGCTCACTCCTGGGCGACATTGATATTGTGGATGAGCAGCCGAAGCAAACGCACGTCAGCCTTGTTTCGATCCGAGCATTGAGCCTTATTCGAGAGGAAGAACAGAATGATCAGCGGGAGAACATCTTTTATTCACGCTGTTCCATTCAAGATAAGGTGTGCTCGCTCATCATTGATAGTGGAAGCGTTGTAAACGCCATTAGTCAGTATGCAGTGGGGAAGCTGAATTTGATCCCACAAAAGCATCCAAAACCGTACCGATTGCAATGGTTGACAGACAGAGGCGAGATTCGTGTTGGATACCAGGTACCTGTCACCTTTTCTATTGGTCGTTTTACTGACACTGTTTTGTGTGACGTCATCCCTATGGAGGCGGCACATATCTTGCTTGGTCGTCCTTGGCAGTTCGATAGGAAGGCGATACATGATGGATTCGCCAACACTTATGCCGTGACTCGAGAAGGACGCACCACGCGATTGTGGCCACTAGCGCCGAAAGATGTGATTGAAGATCAGCGACGTATGCAAGAGAAGTACAAAGAAGAGAAGGAGAAACGTACTGAGAGCAAGCAGCCAATCCAATCTGGACAGTCCACAGCAGAGTCTCAGTGTACTAAGGGAACCAATGGCCTTCCGAAGGCTAAGGCTGCCCAAGTTACCATCCCTTCCAGTTTAGATACGGCGCACCGGAATTTGTTCATCGGTGTAAGAGGAGTTCAGACCGCCATTAAATCAGGTAATGCTATCGTTCTAGTTAATTTTAAGGCTAATGATACTCCTGATGTTGTTATTCCTTCTGTTTTGCAGCCGTTGATGGAGGAGTTCAAGGATGTTTTCCCGGACGAAATTCCTAGTGGTCTGCCGCCGATTTGAGGAATTGAGCACCAGATCGACTTCCAGCCGGGAGCAGTCCTTCCAAACAGACCCGCCTACCGTACCAGCCCTGAGGAAACCAAGGAGATTGACCGTCAGGTCAAGGAGTTGCTGGAGAAGAAGCAAATTAGAGAGAGCTTGTCACCGTGCGCAGTGCCTGTCATCCTCTTACCAAAGAAGAACAACGAATGGCGCATGTGCATGGACTGCCGAGCTATCAACAAGATAACGGTAAAGTATCGCTTCCCTATCCCTCGGTTAGATGACATGTTAGATGAGTTGTCTGGAGCGTCTGTCTTTTCAAAAATTGATTTGCGTTATGGATATTTTCAAGTGAGAATGAGTGAGGGAGATGAGTGGAAAACTGCGTTCAAAACGAAGCATGGACTGTATGAATGGCTTGTGATGCCGTTTGGCCTTACTAACGCCCCTAGTACGTTTATGCGTCTAATGAACCATGTTTTGCGTGAAGTCATAGGGAAATATGTGGTGGTATATTTCGATGATATCCTTGTCTATAGTACTTGTGTTGATGAGCATGTTAGACATCTTAGGCATGTGTTTGTGTTGCTGCGTGATGCAAAATTATATGCTAATTTGTCTAAGTGTACATTCTGTATGGATGAGGTTATATTTCTTGGTTTTGTTGTGAGTAGTCGTGGAATAGAAGTTGATAGGACAAAGGTGAAGGCTATAGAGGAGTGGCCAACGCCTAAGTCATGTGCTGATGTTAGGTCTTTCCATGGTTTAGCAGGATTTTATCGTCGCTTTGTGCGTGATTTTTCATCTATTGCTCCACCATTGACTGAGTTGAGTAGGAAAGATAGGAAGTTTGAGTGGGGCAAAGCCCAAGAGCATGCTTTTAACTTGTTGAAATCGAAATTGTGTAATGCTCCTGTGTTGGTTTTGCCTGATTTTGATAAAATATTTGAAATTGAGTGTGATGCCTCGGGCATAGGGATTGGTGCTGTTTTGATGCAGGAAAGAAAACCAGTTGCCTATTTTAGTGAGAAGCTGAATGGAGCAACCCTTAGGTACTCTACGTACGATAAGGAGTTATATGCACTGAAGAGGTCTTTGGAGACTTGGCAGCACTACTTGAGGCCGAAAGAGTTTGTGATTCCCACTGATCACGAGTCCTTGAAGCATTTGAAGGGTCAGCAGAGCTTAAACTCACGCCATGCTCGATGGGTGGAGTTTATAGAGTCATTTCCCTATGTGATCAAGTACAAGAAAGGAGAAGAGAATGTGGTTGCTGATGCTCTTTCCCGCAGAGTTGTGCATTCTTCTACACACATGTCTCCATTTGAGGTTGTTTATGGATTTAATCCGTTGACACCAACGGATCTTATTCCTTTGCCTACTGATCATCTTTCGAGTTTGCAAGGTTCTCGTAGAGCTGAACAGGTTCGAGAGATGCATGCTAAACTGAAACAGAGGATCGAGCTTCAAGGTGTTAAGAACGCAACCAAGGCGAACGCCCACCGCAAGCAAGTGTTGTTCAAACCTGGTTATAAGGTTTGGATACACTTCAGCCCGGGACGTTTTCCTAACTTGAGGAAGTCGAAGCTGATGCCTCGTGGCGATGGACCATTCTCCGTGGTTGAGCGAGTCAATGACAATGCATACCGCATTGATCTTCCAGGTGAGTATAAGTGTTCCTCCACTTTTAATGTGGCTGATTTGTCTCCGTTTCCTGTAGATGATCAAGATGTCGAGGAGGACTTGAATTCGAGGACGAATTCTTTTCAGCAGGGGGGGAATGATGAGACGGGACTTAGCATTGAAGAGACCAATCGGGACTTGCAGCTCGGAGGAGCAGTGACGAGGCCGAGAGCCAAGAAGCTGCAAGGTTATTTGCAATGCTACGTTTCGAAGAGATTGACAAATGATGGAGTCGAATTTCATCAATACAAGTTGGTGAATTTAACAAGTGTTGAAGATGAAGATTTGGGCGTCCATCATTGAAGAAAAGGAAGACAAGTCCAAGAAAACAAATTTTCTTATATTTTATTTGGGCTTAAAAACTTTGTATTTATTTTTTAAAATTTAGTTTAGTCCAATTATCACAACATGTTTAGGTGATTAATTGGCCCAGTTCTATTTAATTAAGGAGTCCGAAATTATCAAGCCCAAGCCTTGTTAATTTCGAAAACCTACCTAGCTTAGGAATTAGATTAGTATTTATGTTAATTTTCGTTCATACTTTGAAACAGACATCTTTGAATCAGAAATCTTATTGATCGATTTGTCTCCATCGTGCTTTGGTTCACGATTTTTCACTTTCGTTCTTGGTAGAGTTTGATTGTTGGCGACTTCAAGCTTGAATTCATCGACTCGTTCGTGATATCTCGTAGTATCCGGGTTAGTCGAGCCACGAAGATTGCTCCATAAACGCATTTCGGATTCAAGTAGATCCGGGGTTCGTTTCGGGTAAGATTCACAATTTGTTTTCGTTTCAATTCTTCAATTCGTGTTCTTTTCATTTTCCCAGCCATTCTTCATCGTTCCTATATCATCAGTAATCATCCCCTTCGTTCACATAACTATCCCATCTCAGAAAACTATTTGTTTAATTTCAGATCCGTTTTGAAACCCTAAATCTGTCCTGAAAATAACCACCGTGCCAAATCGAAAACTAGTCGTGCGTTTTCGCTGAATTTTGGATATGTCCTTCATAACCCTAAGTTGTAACTCGTGTTAAAATTTGAGCTTAATCGGAATTGAATTGCTTAGGTTTCTGTCGACGTCTATTCAGTGTATTTGTGGGTAGAATTTCAGGGAATTTCCATTCGATTGTTCATAGTTATATTTGGATTGAATCTTTCGTGTCTGACATTGTTCGATTCTAAGCTTCCGCGTATTGTGATCGCATCATAAATTTTGGTATCAGAGCCACGTCAATTTTTGTTGATCGTGGTTCAATCCAAATAGGTGTCGTGACATATTAGGGGGCAAAAGTTTCGATAAAAAAAAAAAAAATTCTGAAAAAAAAAAAAAACCTATATCGAAGGCCCTAGTGTGTCATTGTGTGTTTCGTAATTGGTTCTTGCATCATTCGTGTATTGGGTAGTAGTTGTGTCTTTGTTTCTCGAGTTTCCGTCGGTAGAACTTAAAACGGACGTAACTTTTGATCTGCTTATCCGTTCAAGCTCCATAATACCATTTCGGAAACGTCTCGACGAGACTTAGAAGTTAACACGCTTCGCCGTGTTCGGTTTGCGTTTAGGCCCAAAAACACCCGTCTGAAGGTCATACGTCCAGTTGAAAAAAAAAAAAAAAAAAAGTGTGTCTTCGTCTATATTATTTGAGTGCGTTGGATAGTATAGGTTTCAGTATCTAAGTCGATTCAAGGTCGGATTAGTGCTCATAACTTGTTACTACTTATATCCAAGATTCCTAGTTTAGCCTTTTCCTTCTTATTTCCAACCTTTCCTTGTTTCCTTGTTTCCTTGTTTGTTTAGCCCTTACTTAGCCACCAAAATTCTTACCCCTTATTTGTACCCCTTGCCGTGAATTTTACCCCACATTACAGCAACTTTGTGTTTCTTTCTATACCTGTGATCCAAGCCGAGAGTCAAGTTCGAGTTCTTGATTCAAGCCGAGAATTCCACATCAGTTTTGCCAAGAATTTGAGGTTTAGAGACTGTTGTGATTGCAACCTGAGTGATATACACGAGAGATCTGATCTGAGTGACATACACGAGTGGTTAAAAATCTGAGAGAACAAACGAGTGACTGTGAGGAACTGTGAGGATTTTACTTGTTTTCTTTCACGTTTGTTCGTTTTGCAGGTACCATGAAATCTGGAGACGGTTCTAAGAATCAGGATAGCCCAATTCCACCCAAGTCGTCTAGTACACCTCTTGAGATGGATTCTTCATCGTCTCAACAGCCTTGGGATGCTAAGTATCACTTCGATGATATGGCATAACACTTTGAGAGGCGGAGTCGACTATTGGAGCAGAAGATCGATGACACTTTTGACAAAGTGATAGCACAGTTCGATCGCCTCAACCCTCGAGCAACTTTACCTCCACCAATCAGAAACCAGCCTATTCAGCCAGATCGACCAGTCAGACGACAACCTGTCCGCCAGCCCCAGCCAGTATTTGAGCCTGTTTCTGATGATGAACATGAAGAAGAACATGATGGCTATAATGAGGAATCAGAGGCAGAATTTGAGTTTCCATAGAGGAATCAGAGACGTGACCATCGACGTCCACCTCCACCTCCCAGGCGTGATTTCCGAGCCAACCAGCGCCGACATGGCGATACAGATAGCTTGTTAAACAACATCAAAACAAGCATTCCAGAGTTCGAGGGGTTACATGATCCTGATTTGTACCTCGATTGGGAGAGGAAAGTCAACAAGATCTTTGAGTGTTACGACTTTCCTGAATTGAAGAAGGTTCAGCTCGCGTCCTTGGAGTTTAGAGGGTATGCAGCCTCGTGGTAGGAAAATCAGCAAGAGAGAAGACGCCGTGATCGATATCCACCTATAGACACATGGCAAGAGATGAAGGACGTCATGAGAGGATGTTTCATTCCGGTACAATATGAGCGAGAGCTTGAGAAGAGGTTGAACAAGATCAAGCAGGGCACTCGTTCGATTGAAGAGTACCACAAGGAGCTCGAGACAGCTATGAACCGGGTTGGTAAGGAAGAGACCCTGATTGCCACACTCAACCGGTACACTGAAGGAATGAATCCAGATATTGCTTGTGAAGTCGAATTGAAGGAATTCGATTCAGTTGAAGCAATGGTCCATTATGCATCTATCATAGAACGGCAGCTCAGAGATGGACGTCGTCGATCCTTCCAGTCGATGCCAGTTAGGAGTCCTTGGAACCGAGGTGATTCTTCCACGCCTAGGACAGCCCCTACACGTCCTCCTAACCAGTCCACACAGCCCGTTCGTCGTTCTGAGCAGTCTGCACCACAGCCCTCTCGCAGACCTGACTACACCTCGCCTGCACCGAACAGAAATTCTCAGAATCGCCCCATGCAGCCTAGTCAGCCTGAGAATAGTAATTCAGGGAGCACGTGACGTTCAGTGTCACAAGTGCAGAGGATGGGGACATTTTCAAGCCCAGTGTCCGAATCGCAGAGTTTTATTCCTCACCGAGCAGAATGAGTTAGAATCAGCGAGTGAAGAGGAATTTGAAGAAGAAGGAGAAGTAAAAGGGGATACTGAGCAGCCCCTAGTCAGCTCACTCCTGGGCGACATTGATATTGTGGATGAGCAGCCGAAGCAAACGCACGTCAGCCTTGTTTCGATCCGAGCATTGAGCCTTATTCGAGAGGAAGAACAGAATGATCAGCGGGAGAACATCTTTTATTCACGCTGTTCCATTCAAGATAAGGTGTGCTCGCTCATCATTGATAGTGGAAGCGTTGTAAACGCCATTAGTCAGTATGCAGTGGGGAAGCTGAATTTGATCCCACAAAAGCATCCAAAACCGTACCGATTGCAATGGTTGACAGACAGAGGCGAGATTCGTGTTGGATACCAGGTACCTGTCACCTTTTCTATTGGTCGTTTTACTGACACTGTTTTGTGTGACGTCATCCCTATGGAGGCGGCACATATCTTGCTTGGTCGTCCTTGGCAGTTCGATAGGAAGGCGATACATGATGGATTCGCCAACACTTATGCCGTGACTCGAGAAGGACGCACCACGCGATTGTGGCCACTAGCGCCGAAAGATGTGATTGAAGATCAGCGACGTATGCAAGAGAAGTACAAAGAAGAGAAGGAGAAACGTACTGAGAGCAAGCAGCCAATCCAATCTGGACAGTCCACAGCAGAGTCTCAGTGTACTAAGGGAACCAATGGCCTTCCGAAGGCTAAGGCTGCCCAAGTTACCATCCCTTCCAGTTTAGATACGGCGCACCGGAATTTGTTCCTGCATTAGAACAGAGAGTTTGTTTTCTTTTATCTTCTCTGTGTCCTGTGAGATAAGGGCAAGACTTTCCCACATCTCCTTTGCCGTTTTGCATTTCATGATTCTGGGAAGATAAGCATCGGAGATGGTTGACTGGGTCACATTGCAAGCAACACGATCTAGATTATCAGATTTGAAATCAGTAGCCGTATACTCTGCTCGTGGCTTTATGATATAGGTATCAACTGTTGCACTTTCTTCCTCATCAACTGGATTTCCATCGTCGTCATGGGTCTTTTCTTTCTCGTGATTCTGTATAACGCACTTCATGATTATGATGGGTCCATTCTCTAATACTTCTGACATGTGGTCATGTAGAGAGGCAAGATAGGACTCCACACAGAAACTCCACATGTTATATCCCTCAATGGAGAAATGAGGGAGCTGTGCTGATGAAGACATAACTGAAAAATTTGTTAAATAAATGCAGGATGCAGTGAGTGAGGTTTTAATGCAAGTTTAGAAAAGATCGGTTTAGGTAGACCTACAATAACACTTTCGTGCTACCAGTATACAGAAACAGAGGTCAGTTAGAACCCCTGCTCTAATACCACTTGTTGGTCCCGAAAATGACTCACACACGTAGAGAGGGGGGGTGAATACGTGTGTGGAGAAGTGTTCAACTTCTCTTGCGTTTTTCGTCCTTTTTCAAGTAGACACTCTAAAGACTTGTGAGGCTTTCAGAGCTTCTCGCTTGAGTAAGAGTTGTGCAGAATGTGGTGAGACTTTAAAGTTTCTTGCAAGTTAAAACCGATTATTTATTTAAAGTGAGGTGCGCAGAGATGATAAAATTAAAGCTTGTAAATAAAGTAAGTACACAAACGGTTTTATAGTGGTTCGGAGCAACTCTCCTACGTCCACTCTTATCCTCAACGGAATGAATACCTTCACTCGATATCCCTTGTTTTATACTTTCAAGGGGAAGTGATTTTGAGCTAGTAACAAACTCACTCTAAATCCTCAAGAGATTTCAGGCTCTCGAGAAGCCTAACAACAACTACAACTTTTCTACAAAATCAACGACCTTCCACTTAAGTATGTAAACTTAAGCTTCACAATCAAGATTTCAGTCCAACAAAAACGTATAACCTTACAACTCAATCTAATAACAATAGACTTGGTTTTGAGGTTTTGCTTTCGTTTAGAATGAGAATCCTTTATAGTGAAAATCACGAATAAAGAATTTAAGGATTCTCAAGAGAACTAGGTTTTCTTGAGGATACACTAAAGGGTTAAGAGCTCGAAGAACTAGAGAGAATTCGAATGCTTGATTGCTTGAGTTCTTGCTTGTGAGTTGAATATTTGTACGTATGTAATTAGTATGTGAGCAACTCCTTCTATTTATAGAAGGAGGAACCCTACTTCCCATTGGAGAGAAGCGGCGCGTGTTCCTCACTTTCCTGGAAAAGTCACATGATGTTAGGTGCTTTATATACTGCAGTACTAGGGGAATGTCACTTCTTGTAGAAAAGGAGACCCTAGTTGCATGGTGGTTGAGCATAGGTATGGGCCGTCTGCACCTTATCTTGACTTTTCTGCATGCACCTATCCAATGTACAATAACGTGATAACACGTGGACTCTGTGATTGCAGCGTACGTCAGCCTTCGAAAGTTTGAAATTCAAACTTGAGGGTTGGTGAGCCAACGTATCACGGCTGGCTCATATGTATGCTTCGAGACCAGCTTGAAGTTAAGGCGCTTTGAATGAGCTGACTTGAGAGCACTTGCTTTAACTTGAAGTGATAGCACGCTCTGAGCATCTTTATATGAAAAGCATCATGTTTACGCTCTACGATGCACTTTTTGTGACTTTTATTACAGACGCGTTCTGATAGACCACTTCTTCATAAACCTGCACTCTAGAAATATGAAAGTTTCCTAACAGATAAGCTTTACCAAAAATAAGTCTAAAGAGTGATTACTAGATCATCAAAAATAACAAAGGAAATATTCTATTGGAATCGAATCAAAACAAATTGTTTTTAACTTTGATTCAAAGTTTCCCCTTGACATAATATCCCAACAGATCACTTAAAGATGAACCAAAATCATCTAGAGAACATAGTTGCTTTAGCCGCATACTTTGAGTAGGTAGGCTTCAACTTGGGATCAGAACAAGGTTTCCTTTCCCACCAATCAAGCATAGAAGAGACAATGAGTAGCACAAAAGGCAAGAGAAGCCAATGCAAGAAGTATGACAGAGATAGAGTCGAATTCAATTGAGAAACCATTATCCGTTGCCCAAGACAGTCGAATATCCTAAGGCTATTAATGCCTTCAAATTTAGCATACACCAATGCTAAAGTTAGAATAATATACATTGTGGTAAAATAAATAAGTCCACATAAACCTAAGGATGTTACTGCATACTTGGAAAGAAAATCAAAAGTTAATAAAGAAGAGAAGGAAATTTAAGACGAGATAAGTTCATACTATAGAAGTTATGATAGTAGAATAAGAAAGAAAACCAGTTGATATTTATTTTTGATGATACTACATGGTATTAAGAACCAATGCGTAGTGCCACTTGCAATGAATAACTAATTCACTAAGATGTTGCACCCAAGTTGCAACTTTTATGAGTAATAAGTATCTGTACAAGTATTATTCTTGTAAAATGGATAAGTCGTATCTAGGATAATTATAATTTAGCATTCTACTTCAATTCGTTAGAATCTCAAGGCATGGTCATCAATCGTCGAGACGATACTCGAAAAAGGAAATAATTCGGAAGTTGGGAGTTTACAATTGTAAGATTAGTCCTTCCTAAGAAACAGGGGAATATCAATTTCCTACGTGTAGGATTTAGCAAATGCAGATAATTAGCGGAGTTATGAAAGTAGTAATTTAAAGGAAAACCTTGTTTACTAATATCTTATGTGGTGGGATGTACCTTATTTAACCCCCTTGAAGCCAATAAAGTCTATTCTTTAGAGAAATGTCAAGTCGGAAAAGGGTTTAAGTTGAAAAAAAAATGTCTAACCTTGTGGATTTCTTTCCATCATTCTATTATTGAATCACCAAAGTACGGGGGATGGTTTCATGTATACCTGAGGGGGTGCTTATGTGGAACTGGCCACTCTACATAATCTCAACCTCGGTATAGTCGTCTCCACACTAAAATTTGGATGGGTGCCGACAAGAAGGTCTCTCGTTTTGACCCTTTGTCATTTCATTTCTACCCTCCAAATATTCCTTCCAAGATGGTATGATAACTTATTGATGAAACCTTTTACCAGAATTCCATACCGGAATTGAAACATTGTCCCTATTAAAAATATCTACTAGTGTCAGTTCATGGATTACCTTATTCCACAAGCATTTTCTTCCTCATAAGCCAGTGAGATGTAAGGAATTAATCCTTTTATAAGTTGGAGTATGACTTAATGTAAAATGCTCTCTAGGGATACTAGAAGTTGTGAATATTCCACCTTTCGTAGAGACGATAATCCTGGAATGAGTAGTTAGCTAGTCATTGCTAGTTTAGCATAATTCCTCCAAGAACTAGGCTAGGCCGCCTAAGTAGGGTAAGAAAAGAAACCTGAAGCTGAACAGGAAAGAGCAAGGAGACGCACGAGGTATAATTCCACCGTCACCTCTACCTGAGCGAAGGACCGAAAAGCTATTTCTAAGACTAACCTACCCGTTTTCAGCGGAATAGGGGACCCCAGCGGAAGCTAAAATTTAGGTACAAGTGACGGATCAAATATATATAATTTCATGCGTTGCACAAACCAAGAACGTTGCACATGCATGTTCTTCCAGTTGGCTAGATCAGATGCCTTCTGGTGTGAGGCACGATGAAAGACCATGGGCCAAGAGCAACTGGAGTTTTTTACTTAGGAACAATTTAAGAATAAATCTATGACTAGTATATTCCTAAGAGTAATCGCAAGAATAAGAAACCAACTTCTACAATTTGAAGTTAGGAAAAATGATTGTAATCGAATACGACAGAGTATTGTGCAATGCGTCTCCCTTTGCACTTGAGCAAGTCGACACTGATGAGAAGATAGTAGAGAAATTATATGCCGATCTGAGGCACGAGATAAGGATGGCACTTGCCAGCCATGGAGAACTGTCTTATCTCGAATCACTAAGTAGAGCGCTAGACATCGAGGCAGCGATGCCTGGAGATAAGCTGTATCGGCTTTGATACTAGCACCTGTACACTCCCAACCATAGAATAACAAAGGAAAGAGGAAGTGGGAGAATAATCAAGGCAATCACAGTGATACAAAGCCATGGCAAGAACAACCACGCCCTCAGAACTTGAAAGGGCAGCTAATCCAGGGAGATGGGGAGCTTCCGGCCGAAACCTGTTATATGCCCAAAGTGTAATAGGAGGCACGATGGGGTTTGTAAGGCAGGAAGTGATGGTTGCTATGCCTGTGGGCAGAAGGGGCACTATGCAAACAACTGCCCCAACGAGCAGTGAGGAGTGGGCACATGGCCAAACCAGTCAGATCAGACCCAACAACTCCAAGCAATGCATACTCGGCCAGGACCATAACATCAACAACTACTCCCACCACCACCCCCACTTCTACTTCAACACCAGAAGTTTTGATAACACCAACAGCAGCATAATGCGAAGGTTTATGCAATGAAGCAGAATCAGCCTGCTAAGAATCAGGGAAACCTGGCAGGTGTGGGCATGCTCCACAATATACCTGTGATAGTTTTGTTTGATATGGGTGCTTCGAATTCCATCATCGCTAAAGCATGCGTAGATAACCTCAGATTGAGAAATAGGAGTGGATATGGGAATCACATCACCTATAGGAGGAACTATCACCGTTACACATCGTTGCTCGAATCTAGAACTTGACATATGTTCACGTAAGCTCTTAGTGAAAGAAAAAAAAAATCTTAGCATTATATCTGTGAAGGACTTAGATATAAGTTTGGGAATGGATTGTCTAGCAGAAAACTATGCCACCATCCTCTATTAGGAGAGACAAATCTCCTTCCGGATTCCGGGAAAAGGGTATAAGATTTTCCATGGGATCTCGATGAATAATTGAAAGTCAGTTATCTCCGCCCTCCAAGCAGCAACCATGATAAGAAAATGATATCTAGCTTACCTTTTTTTACCTAAATGAGGAACCAAACGATGAGAATGAGAGAAAGGTAGATGACATGGAAATCATTCAGGAATTTTCTGAGGTCTTCCCAGACGTACTACCAAGGCTACCGCCAAACAGAAAGATAGAATTCACTATCACTCTGGAACCAGGATCAGCTCTTGTATCCAAAGCACCATATAGGATAGTACTGAGGGAATTAGATGAACTTAAGATGCAACTTCAAGAACTATTGGACCAAGGTTACATCAGACCTAGCATATCACCATGGGGAGCACGTGTACTGTTTATGAAGAAAAAAGATGGTTCCATGAGAATGTGTATAGTTATCGAGAACTGAACAAGCCGAATCTCAAGAATAAAATACCCTCTACCCAGGATCGATGATTTGTTTGACCAGCTTAAGGGAGTAGGTGTGTTCTCAAAAATAGATTTAAGATCAGAATTGTTGGATTCGGGATCCCTCGGATGTAGATTTAATTAATTACAATAATTATTAACATATGAATTCAGATCTTGAAAGCGGAAACCGATCTAAATCATATATATACCTGCTTGCGTATCACCGGTGGAATTCTGAGTCGAGGAAATGATCTTCCACGCACCAGATCTCTGCACACGAGATCTGGCTCTTTCACGTCGACCCCGAAGTCTTCTGGAGTATTCCCTAGCAACCGGAGAAATTCTGAGTGGGCAGAAATCTATTCTCTGTGCCTCCCAGAAGCTGCCGCCCCTCTCTCTCTTTTCTGTGAGAATAAAATCCCTTCCTGAACATTTCTACTTCTCTCTTATTTATAATAAGAGGTAGAGTGTTGGAGAGGTTAGGGCCAAGGCTAATGGGCCAGGCTATGCTCTATTGGGCTACTCCAGGGACCTTGAGGAGGATTTGGACTAGGCCTTCCAATATAATTAAATAATCCAAGTATTCTCTGGCCCCGAATACTCTATTTAATTATATTAATATTATAGCCTTTCCACTATAGTAAAATAATATTGCATCGCCGTCCAATCCCAAATTATGACATACCGGGCTCCTCTTTGAATTATATTATTTCCCGTGTTTAAGATATCGCATGTCCATTAATTAATTTAAGCTACTGACTGCTCTAATTAATTAATATCTTATTCCGAGAGTGTACCCATTCGACCTTATTATTATATCGGAACTTAATCCACCTGCAGGGTTTTGATATAATAATCCTTAGAACGCCTCAAGGGGACATCATCAACTCGGCGCACCGAGACACGATTTCTAGCTATAATATTAATTATCATATTTATAATATTATTACCCAAGATACGGAGATTCTTTGAGTTGCAATAACTCTCACTCATGGTAAATCAAAGCAATAATTATTATAAATACATAATTGAATATTATGACAACTAGAATTAAGAAATAATAATCGTCCGAGATGTGATCCTTAATAAGTCAGTATAAAAGGATTTATCTCACCTCGATCCCGTTCAGCGCAACTCTGATCGTATGCACCAGTATAAGCTAATAGCCAAGACCAACTATTATCCAGCTTATACTACAACCTTAACAAGTAATTCGTCCAAGATTACTTTCAGTTGCGAACACCATTTAACTATATAAGAAACCGATAATATGATCTTCCGTGCGACCACCCACACCATATTATCTATAATACATAGTGCCGGACGTTTATTTGCATAACCATAACACGAATTAATATGCAAAACATATGACAGAATATTTATTTCCAAAACCAGGAAGAAATTGTTAATAATACAAGCATAAAGTATGCTTTTCAGTATATCAACCCCAACAAGAATACCATTAGCTGATGATTCATTAGAGGACATACCCAAGAATACTTTTCGAACCAGATATGGCCACTACGAGTTTGTAGTTGTGTCGTTCGGATTGACCAACGCACCAGTGGTATTCATGGATCTCATGAATAACATTTTCCATCCCTACTTGGATAAATTCGTTTTACCTTCTAATTTCATGTTCATTTCTCTTGGGGCTATGTTTTATTATGTAATTATGCTTGATCACTATATTTGCATATCAAGTGTTTGATCTAATGCTTAGGAGGCTTGGATTAGATGCTAGAAAACAAGAGATTTGCACGCTAGAGATAGTAGGGCTAAAGAACTCCATAAGCTTTTGAGAGTTAATGATTTACTTGATGTCCCAGTCGGAATTAGGTATTTCGTTAATCCACTTGATTTAGTTGCAATGAGAATTGAATGAATCATACTTAGAAGGTTTCCCACATGAAATTGGATTAAAATGGCTAATTCTAGTTAAAGTCCTATATCCCGATCACCTAGACCTAGTTGAAGTATAATTGGAGTCACTTTCATTTCCTATTGAGTTTTTGTCATTTAATTACTTGTTGCTTGCTTAGTTAAACTTTAAGTTTGTTAATTACTTTTCATTGTCTTTAGTTAATCAAAAATACAAAAACATGCTAGCGAGTAGCTTGAATAGTGATTAGGTAACTAGATTACTAATTGGAATTCTTACGTTAGAACATTCCTTGTGGATTCGACTCGATTATACTAAATTGATTATTATTGCATCTTTCTACCCTAAAAAGAAGAGTGATCAGGTACCTCGGGAGTTCCGGCGGGAACACCATGAACGGGAGCTCGTTGTAGCCGTTGGGGAGGTGGAGCTTGAGGCGGTCGTAGGTCTTGAGCTGCCATAGTGAGGCGATGCAGCGTTCTCTCTCTAGGATGAGAGAGGGGATCCAGTGGGTTTCTTCTTAAATTTCCAACGGGTTTTTCAATACCCAGAGGTCCGGGTCCGGGTCCAATTTTGAATGGGCTGGTGCTTGGACCAGAACCTAATATTTTTTATTGATTTGGGCTGGGTAAAACTGGCCCATTGACATCCCTATGCGTCGATGCCACCTCCAAAGGCAAAGGCGAGGATAAAGGTTGACTAGTTTCCTACAGTTACAAATTAAAGCAGCTCGCGGTTGTGTGGCTGAGCATTGGCATTGACCTGATCGTCGATAACTCTCAATCTGGCATCGGCTTTGGAAAAGGGTTACTTCGTACTACAAGTCTTACCACTCCCGAGGCTAGGAGGCATGAGTGCTCAAGATCTCTAGTAACTGAAGTGTCACTAGAGTCGAGTCATGAAAGCCATGAAGGAATTCAACGACTACTTCATACAAATAAGGAGGGACTAGCCAAGCAGAGCAAACGACGAAGCCATCTAACATAATAACGTTAAATGATTGATTCATTCACTTATTTGTTAATGTAGTAAAATATATGTTCCTTATATTATAATTTATTTATATTCTGCAATTTAATGGTAAACACACATTTTTTTTTTATTGTACTTTGTTATTTAGATTCTTATGCTACTCAATTTTTTAATCTAATGTATCTTAAATAATACACTCATTATATGTTTATGATCCAAATTAAAAGACAATAGCAAAATTAGAAAATCCAAAAATATATATCTAATACTATCATACACCAACAAAATATCCATTTGATTTAAGAAATTTTAGGGGTTCTCGTTGAGAAAACGAAATCCATATATATACGGGTATAAAAATAGTAAGAGTAACAGTAATAGATAATTATATATCTTTACAATCTATATCTTAGGTGTAAAATAATTTCGTGGCCCAACATTCACACTAATATAAATAATTAATTTATTCCTATTTCAATTATCCCAATACTAAGGAATGAACCCAAACTATGAAAAAAAAATGATAAATATTAGGGATACGCAAATTTAAAAATTTAAGGATCTTATTGATGTTTCACCTAAAAGTGCTAGAAATAGAACTAGGTCTATCGTAGAACTAGTAAGTTAACCCAATGTCGAAAAGTGATAGAAATAGAACTAGGTCTATCGTAAAACTAGTAAGTTAACCCAATGTCGAATCTCAAGTGAAGACTTAGCAGGGAGATTAATCGTATGAATGCACGCTCTAAACCTCTAAAAAGCAGATAAATATTTTGGGATTTTGGTTTTAATAATTAATACAAGACTTAAATGAATGAAATCAAGTAAACTAATCTAGACTTGAAAAGAAATTAAAGCAAGTAAAAGCATTCCCGTTTGTCACACGTGATAATAATTAAACTAAATGAAAGCAATAAATCTATACCTAGGCATGAATTGAAAGGAAAGCAGATAAAACTAATCTAGAGAAAGAAATTAAATTAACTAACATGCTTGGAATTAAAACGAAACTAAATAACTTGAAAGCAATTAAATTTAAGCCTAGACAAATAAACAAGAAAAAGCAATTAAATCTTAATCTAGAGAACTAATCTTAACTAATCAAAGCAATAAAAGAAAGCAAGTAAAATTAATCTAAGAGCACAAATTAAAATTACAAACTAGACGAGAGAAAGAACAAAGAACTTGAATAAAACTTGAATTAAATCTTCAATCTAAAACTCCAATCTTCAAAGCTTGAACTAAACTATTTCTAAGGTGTTCTAATGCTGAAAATAAGAGAGGAAAATGTGTTTTCGTTCATGATGAATTACATATATATAGTGTCTCAAAAACCTAGATAAAATAGGAAACAAACTAATAAAACTCGGCCCGCCCAGCGCCCGCTGGGTGCAACATTCGGCCCGCTGCGTCAACTTTTTATTCGGCCATATCTCTCTCGTCCGAACTTGGAATTGACCCCCGTTTTTTCCTATGCGCTCCTATCGAACTCCTCTTCGATATTATGTTTTTATTTCATCCAAACTTGATCTTTACTTTTTTTCTCATTACTTCATTTTTTTGCTCCCTTTCTTTCTTCTCTTCAAAACTTCTCACGAACTCGACTTTGACAAAAACACACAAAATAAACACATAAAAATGAACCAAACATATGAAAATAAACTCACACCAAACTATAAAAACCACACAAATATGCACTAAACAAATCCCCCACACTTAGTCCTTTGCTTGTCCTCAAGCAAACTATTCAATATCAACAATAAACATGGACTATGAAGGGACAATGAATTTGGCTTTAGAATTTTTTTCTAAACAAAAGATACTACAAGCAAAACACATCACTCATCAACAAGCATATCATAGCAAACTTCAACATTCAACCTCTTCGAACAAGAATCCTCATGACATGGATAAATTATAAGTGAAACCCTCAACTCTCAAGTGTATAGAATGGGAAAATAATAACTCAATTCAAAACACACACAATGTCTACCATAGGCTTGCAGATTGTCTAACCTCTCTCCATTGCTACAATGTGTGCTCATGACGAAAATCAAAAAGGACTTTGGTAGGGAAATTTGGTTAAAGTGGTTATAAAATCCCAAAGATGAATATTTTCCAATCCTGTCATCTCACTTTCTCTCTTTTCAACTCATTCACAATTCCCCTAACTCCTTCAAGCCTTTGATAAAACTATCCAACTCCCAAAAACCTTCACAACAATGGTAATTTGGCTTTCTACACACTTATGCTCTATCAAAACTTTTTTTTTTTTTTTAATCTATAGCTTATATTGGTAGAAAGCACTATCTCATGAATTCCAACACTCTATAATTCCTTCCCTTCTTTCCCATTTTTGTACAACTCAAAGTAAGCACTTTCAATTCAACCAAACTCACTAATCCCACATTTGTTATCCCTCATCCCAAGGCTTATCAAAGAAAAATGGTCTCATAGACTCAAAGGGGCTAACTAGGATTATATCATGTGATTTGGACAAGAAAAAGGGTTAAGAAAGGCTATGAAAGATGGCCTAAGATCATCTCTTCATCATTAAGCACACTAATGCAACCTCAAGGAAAAACCAAAGCAAGTTCTAGAGACAATCATGCATATTTGAACAATCACACTC
The DNA here is from genome assembly GCA_001642375.2 of Mentha longifolia. NCBI lineage: Eukaryota > Viridiplantae > Streptophyta > Magnoliopsida > Lamiales > Lamiaceae > Mentha > Mentha longifolia. The sequence goes on from CM038117.1 coordinate 20,405,370, forward strand.
AAAGAAAGAAATACGACTATGATAATGCAATAATCAAGGGCTCAAATCTTACAAAATAGGCTCAAATGTGATTCAAGTTCTTAGAGGCCAAAAGTCTAGATTCACTCATCATACTCATCAAATCATGGCATGCTTCACAAGTAGTTATTTTCAAAACAAAACAAAAACTCTCATCATTAGTCTCATTATCAAAACTAGTACCCATGCTCATCATTCTTCACAAATAATTGAGAAACCTACAAAAGGATTAAGCATGCTCACACATAACATCACACAAAATATCAAAATACAAAACACAATTTCAAATAACCCCCCCCCCCCACACACACACACACTTAAACCAAACGATGTCCCTATTGCTTCAAAATAAAATAAAATAAAATAATAGGGATGAAGAAATTGCCCTTAAACGACAAAACAACCGGCAACGAACTCAAAATCCATGAAGAACTCCAAATCCGGACACAAAAACAAAACAAAGAATTATCAACGAAACAAAATTAAAAGGAAAATATGAAAAAACGAACAAAACGTGGGTTGCCTCCCACGAAGCGCTTGTTTAACGTCATTAGCTCGACGGAGGAATCCATCAACCGAATCCCGTCATAGCTAGCAACGTATCGAATCCTATGGTCTCTTTTGTAGCCTTCACGGGCCTAATTTTTTTTTCTATCACTCTTGATCCAAGTTTAAGCTTTTCCTTCGTTTTGGCTCGAAAATCAAGGATTGACTCATCTTCATTGCTCATCTCCCCAACACTTGTTTGTGGTTCCACATCAAACTTCTCATAATTGTGCCTTTCAAACCAAGGCTCTTCCATAGTGTAAGCTTCATCGTGCATATTAGGAAGAAAAGTATCGATAATGACTTCTTCTTGTAAGCTCATCATACAAACCTCCCTCACTTCCTCAACTTCTTTTAAGTTGCTCAAATTTTGCTCGATGATGAGCTCTTTTTCATCCACACAACTGAAAAAGTCCTCTTCATTGAGCTCTTCCTCTTGTATATCAACCTTCAATTCCTACTCAATACTATCCTCATCCAAAGCGTTAGCAATTTGCACATATGAACATTTATGAATAAAGGAATTAGAAGTAGAGATAGAAGGCCCATTTCCAAATACTGAAAAAAGTTACCGAACCTCCTTCACCAGCCATGCTCAACGTGCCGGAAGCAACATCTATACGAGTTTGCATAGTAGCCATGAACGGTCGTCCCAACAAAAGAAGATGACCCTTCTCACTTCTAGCTCCTCATCCCACATCAAGCACAACGAAATTGGCAAGAACTCTAATGCCACCCACAATGATTGCGACGTCTTCCACAATTCTAAAAGGACGACTCAAAGTACCATCTGCTAACTCTATGCAAATGTCGGTTGCCCTTTCTTCCCCGTTTCTTTAATCCAATCCCTAGTCACGCTCCGGTTGAGCCATCCTTAGGAATAAGGGGCCGTGACAATATTGGATATCGAAATGTTTAAAATTAACAAGTCAATTTACCTTCTCTATGTTAATAAGGAAAGAACCATGACTGTTATCAAGGTAGTAAATTTATTTTGATTATCATGATAGTGTTTTTTTTATTTTTAAAACCAATGCACTACAACAAGTGTGTACTATAATTTTGGGCATGAATTTTAATAAAACATTGATGGGTGGTGTTGTGAGTGGAGAATGAGACCCATTTTGTGATTGGATGATGCGTGTTTTAATAAAAATGAAATAGGTGCGATTAAGGTTCAATTATTAATATTTTTTTTTACTTAGCAATTGTAATTTGTTGTGTCGTGTGCAACGCACACACATTATGCTAGTTTATTAAAATGTGTTGATTTTAAAAATATTTTTTACACATGGCGATAATCTGTAAATGTAATAGAAGATATAATATGAAAACTTAATAGAGCATCCGAAAACGTGCTTGGAAAATAAGAATAAAGTTGCAAGTACATTTGAAAAATTCTCACACATGCATCCACATCACAAACGAATGTGTCGAAATACTATAAATGGTCAAGACCTCGTGGTGGATTCAAGTGTAAACAATTTTGGGTCACCAGCGTGTAGTTTGAGACTTTGAGGGACAATCCAATCCAATCTTCCCTGCTCGATCCAGAATAGTTAGATTTTTTTATTTTTTATTATTTTATTAGTGAATGTTTAGTTGTCATTTATTGTCTCAATAATATTGGGAATATTTCAAGTATTGATTATATTTAGGTAATTTAAAAAAGAATCACTTATGTTAAGTAGCCTAGTGGTGAAGGCTTAGACTTAATTGCAAGAGGTTGTGGGTTCAATTCTCTTCAAGCACAATGTAATTTATTTTTTGATTAAAAATACAAAAACCGGTTTTTCCGAGTTTGATCGGTTTTCTCCGGGTTTGACCGGTCCGCGGCGGGACAAGTGAAAAATCACAAAATATGAGAACCGGAATGGTGGGCAGGCCAGTTTGCGGTTAAACCGGTCGGATTGGCCGGTCCGGTCTGATTTTCAAAATATTGATTTTGATATTAAGGAACACTTGTTGTCTTCGAAAAAAAAACTTTTAAATCCCGTCTAACCATACTTAAATTCCTAACTTCGTTCCTGCTCCACTTCACGCACATGGATTGAAAGAGGAATGAGAGCAGTTGTCACGACCGCTTATCCCGGAGGACGGCCCAGTCGGAGCGTGACTTAGGGTGGAGTTGAAGAGACGAGAAGAAATGGGATCCAAAAAATTAAAGGTATAAACGAAGAGAAGAATGAAGAGAGAAATAACATAGAAACCTGTATTCACAAGAAATAGAAGCTAATATTCAAATTCTACCAACTCAAGCTTGAAGAGAAGGGATGGTGCATCTACAGTTTCTGGAAACAATTATATATCTGTATATAATCAATAAATTCGTGCGTAATATTCATCATAGAGCTCATAATCACCAAGAATTGAAAGAAAAGTATCTATTCTAGCAAAAGGGTAAGAGGAACGATCTGTAGGGCTTCTGAAGAGAAGATTAAAAGCTGAAAATTTCAATCTAATAATCATAATTAGCTGTAGGATTACCTTCGTTGTGATTTTTTTTTATGTTTTCTCCTTTGATTTTCGGTTGAAGAATCGAACAGAAGAGAGTGGGTGTAACTCGCTCATTCTCTTTCTTTTCCCTTCTTTTCTATTTTCTTTTCCTTTTTAATTTATTAGTTATCTTGTATTAATAATTATCTTCCTCTTTTTTACTACCTCCATCCCATATAAAATGTCCACTTTGAAATTGGATCACAAACCAATACATTTATGTAATAATGTGATGTGATGGGTTGAAGTGATATTAATTTGGGGTAATAAAGTTACTTTTGGGATAATAAATGTACTTTTGGGCTAATAAAGTTACTTTTGGACTAATTAAAGTGTGATGAGATGGGCTGAAGTGATTTTAATCCATACCACATTAGGAAAGTGGACTAAATTTTGGGATGACTCAAAGAGAAAAGGTGGACATTTTATATGGGATGGAGGTAGTATTTTACTTTCTTTCTTTTTCGTTTCTTTCTTCTTTTTCTTTTCTTTATCTTTTGTTTTCTTTTTCTTTTAGTTTATTTTATTATATTGATAACTATCTTTTCTTTTTCTACTTTAATAACTTAAAATTTTATTATTTAAAATTCTTGTATTGTAGATTTGCTACACATGTATTTATTTATTTATTTATTCTACTAATGTTAATATCATTTTTTTTTATTTATTCCTATCTGTATTAAATTATTTCTCATACTCATACATTAATAAATTCGAATCTACTTTTATAAACTCGTATACATTCACCAGAATGACGTTTCAATAGGAACAATGTCTCAATTCCGGCATGATGTTCAATCAACTAGTTTTCTCAGTAATTTATCAGACCATTGTGGAAAGAATAGTCAGAGGGTAGGAATGATATGACAAAGGGTCGAAAGAGAGAGACCATCTTGCCGATACCCATCCAAATTCTGGTCTGCGAATGATCCTACTGACAATGAGATTATGTAGAGTGGCCAGTTCCACATAAGCACCTCCTCAGCATGAATCCGTCTGCCGTACTTTGGTGGCTTAATCAAAGGGCAATGAAAATGAATTCTCAAGGTTTGACAACTTTCGTTTCAGTTCAAAAAAAACTTTCCCACTTGATATTCTCTAAAGAAAAGACTTTATTGGCTTCAAAGGGTTAAAAGGGTACATGCTACATCATGAGGCATTTGTACGCAAGGTTTTCCTTTCAATTACTGCCTTTCTAATTTCGTTAATTCTCAACACTTACAAATCCTTAATGTAGGAGATTGATATTTTCCCTTATTTTCTTATGAGGGACTAAGCTGGCAATAGGTCATGTCATCGTTGCTAACGACGCATAAGTGTGGGTAGTAATACTGCCTTGTATGTAGTCCCAACTGTATGTTCTCATCTTCAAATTTATTTCCTTTTTTAAGCACGTTTCGACAATCAACCACTATGGTTGGAAAGTCTAACGGAGTATGATGCTAAATCATCCCGGATATGGCTTATCCGTCTTAAAAGAAGAATTCTTCTTCAGATATCTATTTCTCATAAAAGTTGCCACTTGGGCTGCAACATTTTAATGAATTAATTAATCACTCCAAGTGGCGCTATGCCCTTGTTCTTACTACTATGATGTAGTCTCCTCTTAAATAGGTATCAACTGACTTTCTTTCTTATTCTACTCTCATAGCTTCTAGCATCTGAGCTTATCACGTCTCAACTCGACTTTCTTTATTTTCTTTATTAGGTTCTTCTGTTCTTTCCAAGTATGTAGTGCACACTTGAGATTAAAGTGGACTTATTTATTTTGCCACAATGTATTTTACTTGACTATACCACTGAGGTATGCTAAAGTTGAAGGCATTAACAACTTGTTCAAATCAATTGCCTTGGGCAATAGGTAATGATCTTCATGGTACTTCTCGTATCGGCTCTTCTTACATCTTGCGTCACTCCTTGCCTCCTCTTCACTTGACTGGGGAAGAAAGGAACTTTGTTCCGATCTTAATTTAAGCTTAGTTCCTCGAAGAAAGTGTCTAAAGCAACTATGTTCTCTAGAGGAGTTCACATTTCTTTCTAAGTGATCTAAGAACCAATCTCTACTAAGTTCTTGCAATTAAAAGAAATTTTAACTTTTAATTACTTGAAGAAAGTATTTTCTCTTTTTCTCGTTGAGCATGATGAGTTGGAGTGCCGAGCTTTTGTCAAAGGACTCTATTTAGTCTAGCGATTCAAGTCTAGACTATATTTTTGAAGAAGACTCTTGGATTTCAGAGCAAACCTGGCTCTGATACCACTCTGTCACGACCGCACTTTGCCAATCGATAGCTAAGCTCGGTGATTCGTGACTATGGTGAAATTAACAAATAATTTACAAAATATGGGAAATTCTGGAATTTGATACGAACATATTATAAAACAAACACTGATAGATGGACGTGATAGATGGATAAGGTACGACACCACTTGTAATGATTTTGACTTGATTTACAACCATATCGAAAGGATTTAGAAATATCAGAGTGTACGCAGCGGAAATGTGTTTAAGAACACATGTATGAGGACATGTATTACCAAGACAAATCTTCAACTAATACTACTTGCTAACTTTGACAAAAGCATCGCCGGTCACTCTCCCTTCATCCAGCTCAACCTGCACATTGGAAATAATGTACAGGGCATGAGTATAGAGTACTCAGTGGACACATGCCCAAAATATTTTCTTGTCAAGCCATTCATAGTGAAGCATAGAGTTTTCATGAAAGGCCTATGTTCACGAAAAACTGAGTTATCTTAAAAGCGACTGCAGTCTGGGTTCTGTAGTATTCTACCATATCTGGAAACATGAGTACCGAGAAGGTGGCCACCTTCCACATCATCTGACTAGCCAACTTCCGTTGAGCGTAGTCGCACAATGTACACTAGTCCAAGCATGATATCTAATCATGCAAGGACCCGAATTCGATTAACAAATTGGCCCAACCAACTTAGATAAGGATCATACAAAAACTGAAAACATTTATGGCATGACAACACTTTAAAAAGAGCTACTGATCTAATAAAACATGCTTTGTTTTATAGAAAGCCCACCTCATTATTTTTCTCTACTGCAACGATAATTGATCTCTGCTTCTGCTATTGTCCCTCCTTTGCGTACCCTTCGATTAAAAATTGAGGTAAGTTTTGTATTCTAACGTATAAAATCTTATCTAAGATTTTAGTTTTAATTATGATCGGAGATTATTCTAAATCCAGTAACGTGGTTACTGTTATCTAAGCTCGAGTTATGAATCCCGTTATGAACCAGTTATGAATCCGTTATGTGAACGGTTCATAAGATTTTTATCAATAAATTAATATTTGATTTATTGTTAATCTAGATAAATTTAACTGCGTATTTGATTTGCTTAATCAATTAATCTAAATTATTAACTCTTGGTTAATTAACTTATCTTAAGTTAATTATTTATTTATTAATTTTTTTGCAAAATAATTCCTTACGAATTATCGAAATTTAATCTAGAGTGGAATACAATTTAATCAAGTAGTGTCTCGATCTGTAATTCATTTAAGAAATCGGGCTTGAACAAACACTTGGTCTGGCCCACTGTTTGACATAGGCCGGCCCACTAGAGAAATAAATCTCGGCTCGCTGCTCAGCCTAACCCAGCTTCTCGGCCCGGCCCACTATATATTAACCCGGCCTTGTTTGAACAAAATAAACCCTATCTCTCTTTCTTCCTCATTCACGTTGAACCCGTCTCTCTCTCTCTCTCTCTCTCTCTCAATCGCGATTCCTCGACTCTCTCTCTGGTTCTCATGTTCTCTGCATCTTCTTCTTCGATGTTCATCACCAGCAATAGGTGACACCTCAATCCATGGGTCGTCATCACTCTCTCTTTCTCTTCTCTGGAATCATCCTTCCCAATCGATTACTTGGGAAAACTATCCCTAATTTGAAATTGGGCGAGTTCCTTCTCGGTTTCGATAGCCGAATTCCGGTGGGCTTTCCCTTTGAACTAGGGTTCCATCGGCATGGTGAAATGGCGCCGGTTGCGGGCGTTGTCCGGTAACCGTGGTTCGAACCCGTCGGTCTCTACGTCCGTTGCTCCTACCTCGGTCTCGATGCTTCTCATCGCCGGCGCAACTCCCGTGCTTCGGCAGTCTCTTTTCTCCCCTAGGATTTCGATCCTAAAACTAAACACCCTAGTTCGAGAGAACTAGGGGACATTGTCCTAATTATTCATTCGATTGAGTACTAGTGTTTGAACTTAATTAAGTGAGTTAGTTGATTAAATATTCAAGTTGCTGACTTATGCCATTCCTTGTCGCAGGTTCTGGTGATAATGAAGACGATGAGGCGTTGCAGCTGCTGCTTGCTTCAGCCCTCTATCCTCGCCTAGCTTCTTCGCCGTTGAGGCTTCGAGTCTCAATAGAGGTTCGGTTTTGACCCTCTTCTTCTCTTGATTTTAAGCTAAGTGTTCTTATAATTTAGGTTTAGTTTTATGTCTGATTGTTTTCTGATTTAATTCTGAAGCTGAAAGGAAATGTATGTTGTTCTTCTTGGTCTTAAGTTAAGGTTCCTTGAATTTACAGAACATGCTATGTTAGGTTTTGGTTTGGAATTTTCAGAGGTGGAGATCATACTAGGCTTGTTCATTGATTATGGATCTTAGTTCATGGCATGCTTAGTTTATGGTTTCTTGATTGCATACATGAAACTAGGTTTGTTTCTTAGGAGGGGAAAGAGAAACAACATGCTTGTTCTTGGTTAGTATTTATCTAAATCATGCTTGGAGTTTCGGTGTTTAGAAGGTTGTTGAATTACCTTGAAGATGAAGCTGTAGTTGCTAGGTCTCCCCTTCACCCTCCTAGTTTCTTCTCTTCTCTACTCAAGTTCTCACTCCTTTTCTCTGAGTGGTGTTTGAAACGTGAAGTGTTTGAGTGTGGTTCTGCATTTGGTGGTGAGGGTGAGTATATAGTGAATCGTTTGGAATTCTTTGGTTTGGGGAAAAGAAAGTTGACCTGTGGCTGAAGAGTGTAGTCTTTCAAGGTTTATAATTCTATACTAGGTTTGTTCTCATTTGAAGATCTCTGCAAATTCTAGTTTTGTCTTCTAATTGAAGCCCCTAAACTCTCTTCCCTTTTGTTTCTATTTCGTTCATTATGATTCTTAGTGAAACTGTTGTCCTTGCAGTTGAGGTTCGGTGCCCAAGGGACTGCTCCATCCCCCCATTTAGGCTTAGAATTTTTGTTCTATTTGCTGTAGATTTTGGTCTTGATCCGCCCTACTTTTGAGGGTAGGAGGATGCAATGATAATCGAATAGTATATTCGAGTTGAATCCATAGGGAATGCAAGGGCGTAAGAGATTCAAGTAGTAACCTAGCTATCTATATCACTATCCAAGCTACAATATTTCATGTTTTTGTGTTTTTCCAAAGATTAATGACAAATGCAAATAACAAAATCAACTAGCAAACAAGTATCAAATGATAACTATCAATAAGAGAAAGTATGGTTCCAAATATAATCCAACATTCACTAAAGACATAGGTTTTGGAATTTGCAAGGATAAACCAATTTAATCCAATTCATACGAGAGTTCTTTATAGGATATACATCAACTCTTTTCTCAAAGCAATCAATGTAAGTGGATTAACCTATGACATCTATCTCCGCTAGGTCTCAAGATGCATAAATCAACTCCAAATATCTCAATTAATTATCTAGAATCTCTTATTAGCAAGAATTACTAATATGTTGTGGTTTGATGCCAAGTGTTATGAACTAAAGTCTACTAAGCATTTAACCAAACACCTTGTATGCACTCTATGATGGCCAATCACTCATGCAATAAAATCAAGTCCCAAACCACAAGACATATGAATTAGAAGGCAAATCCAACTACAATATCCAAACACCTATTAATCTAGATCATGTCTTTATATATTTGAAACCAAAAGGAAATTAGCTAGACATAATTAAAGGAAATAAACCATAGAAAGTAAATGAAATCATGCTTAAAAGAAAGAGAATTTAATAAGGAAGATGAAGATGATCTTCAATTACAAATCCACAAAGTATAGCTTCAACAATCTTCAAAATACTAAAAAGAAAGAAGGAAAATATTCTAGGGTTCTTGGGAAAATAAAATATAAAAAGATACACAAATGGGGTGAATTCTAGGATTAATAATTGAAAATCGAGTTCGCGTCGAATCGGAGCGAAATGGGACTTAACGGTGCGAGTTTGGGCGAGCCGAACTCGCCTCTTAAGTTAAGGGAGCACGGCCAACCGGCGGTTTGGGAGGTCGCCGGCAGTCTGGCAGACCGCGGCCCAGACCGCCGAACTCTCTGTCCCATGAACGGTGGTTTGGCAGCTTGGCCGGTGGTCTGGCAGACTGCCGGTCAGGCCGCCGGCCTTCCTTCTTTGACCGGTTAACTCCGTCTTCTCTTTTGCGCGCCTTCCCCGTTTTCGCCCGTTCTCTCTCGTACGAACTCCGATTTACGAACCGCTTTTTGCCACGACTTCCTAACGAACTCCTCTTCGACATGGAATGATCAATTTGGCCAAATAAGTTCTTCATTAACCTACAAAAAGACATAAAGAGACTCGAGAGAATGAGGAAAACATAAACAAACTTAAACAAGTGAAACCCTAACTTTATAAATTCAAATTCCACATTCTTAACCCTAGGTTTCACCCTACTCAAACTCGACTCTTCCTCATTTCTAGCCTTCGATCCTTAGTCACATGAATGCTCTTTCAAATTCTTACAAAAATGGATCGAAAACCGAAAAAAAACGAGAAAAGTAAAATATATGCTAGAAGTTAAGAAACCCTAGCATTTCTAACATTTAAGCACCCAAATCGAGACTTAAACACATGCAAAACATACTCAAGATGCATATAAAATACGTGTTAATCACTCCCCCAAACTTAAGCAATTGTTCGTCCCGAATAATGAAACGAACAATCAAAACACTTAACACATATGGAGTGTGCATTTGAGATCAACGATGCCTCATAATTTCTAACCAAAAACATTTTCCGAATCTTCAAAGCATATCAAGCACACTCACTACCTCCTCACATGAATTACTAGCAAAGAACTTACTTCAATCATCAAGCAAATGAACCTCACGGGAAGTGTATTGCTCAACACTCAAGTGTATAAGGGTCATCACTCAACAAATCAATGCAATGCAACTCATTTACCATAAGCTTGCCTCTTATCTACCATCTCCACTGCTTAAGCATGTGCATAGAACCAAGATCAAAAAGGACTTTATTAAGCTTGTAATGTAGGAACATTGGTGAAGGTAGGGAGTTTTTAGGCTAAGTGACTTTAATTTTCATTCAAGCACCCTACCTTATCTCTTCCTCACTCTAAGTATGAAATTATTCATCTTCTATCCAACCCCTTTTTATAATGAAATCTCAAGCTTTTACTAACACTCATCACATGACAAGAACTACTCCTTTATGCTCTTTATTCAACAACTTCTCCTTTTTTTTTTACCCCCTATCCTCCGGTTTTTAAATGAAAGGCTATATATGGCACAAACGGGGACCACAAGGGTAATGAGAGATAGGTTAGTGTTTGGAAAAAAGGGTTATGAAAAGATGGCCTAAGATCATTTCCTAATTCTATGCACAAAAAAAGCAACCTTGATTAAGAACCAAGGCAAGTTCTAGAAATAAAGAAGCATGCATGATAACTCTCAACAAGGAACAATTAACTATATGCAATGCATAGTCTTAGCTTAAGTCCTCACTAGTTAATGTTCAATGCTTGACAATCAAGTTTCATTCTTCACCAACAACTCATGCAACTTGATAAAGAGATGTGCTCAACCATGCTTATCAAATTCAAAACACTTCCACATTTTTCATACTTCATCATAGGCATCTCCCTCTTATGCATATGAGCAATTCAACACGTGCTTTCGCACTCAAGCATGCATGCATTCATTCTTTTTTCATTCAATTTTTTTTTTTTTTTTTCAAAAATTTCACATTCAAGCTCCAAACTCATCTCTAAACTCATGAAAAGTATTCATTTAACCCTAATTCATCCCCAATTGCACAAAACAAAATACAAACTTTCATACAAATTCAAAAAACCATGAAACAAACTCAACAAATAATACAAAATCCTTCAAAACATCCCACAACTTCAAACTCATCATCAAAGAAATTCATTTCCCAACGTCAACAACCTACAATTCTCATCCACAATCCAAGAAAATAAATCTCAATCAAATAGACACCATCAAGCCACAAGAATACCTCAAACCACAATTTTAAAGCCAAGCAACATCAAACATGAGAGACAAAGACAAAGAGACTAAGACAAGAGTGTAAAGCAAGAGAGAAAAACATGGAAAATATCAAGACATGAAATGAAAGTAATTTAAATTCATTATCCTACCCCCTCCCCCAAACTTATTTTAGAAAATAAATTTTAAAATTAGTTTGGAGGGAAAGATATATAATGGATTTAAATTACACTTACAACATTCCAAGCTATGATGATGGTGGTTGTCGGGGCCAAGTCGCCCCTTGAGCAATTTGGTAATCCCGGAAGCTTTCAATAGCTCCATCATCGATGTTGCTTGCTTCTCCATCCTTTCACTCCTTTCCAATTCTTCAAGTTGTGTGACTCTCATCGAAGTCACTTCCCTCCTCATCACCGTTACTTGAGCATGCAAAGCTTTGAAGTTATTCTCTATTCCTTCCATTCTACCCTCGAGGGCCTCAAACCTCTCATCAGTAGCAAACATCAATTAGACCTTGATTATCCCTTCTAGACTCATCATCATTATCCTCCATGCCTTCCTCTTCTTCCACCCTCCGGTGTCCTCTTTCAAACTCATCCCGGCCTCTTTCACCAAGAGCATGCTCATCTCCTTCACCTTGCTTGAACATGCGAACCCTCATGATCATCTTATGTAAGGGAGTGTGCAAATACCAATTTACCATTTCATTGAAGTTTGTCACTAATATGCTCATGGAATTTGGAAGAGGGTATAATTCCTTACCATTGATTCGGAAGTAGTAAGGAGGGGTACTAGAATTGAGGAAACGTAAGTATCGGAGCTTGATGAAATCAAGGAGAAAAGCATCTCCCATTGGAGGATAGCCACCGAGGTTTCCTTTTATCCTTCTTACAATTGGAGTGAGCATACCTCCAATATTGATCTTTCCTACTTCACCTCGAGAGTGCTTCTTCAATTGGGGAAGAATAAATCACAAAAACTTATTCTCCTCCCGGTGAGCATAGCATGAAGGATAAACAAATCATCATTCCTGACCGAAGTGTTCTCTCTTCTAGCAATGATAGTATGTGATATGATCTTCAACACCATCCTAAGTACTGGATTCCTCACTTCATTTGACTTGGAATACCCGGATTTATACCCCTCTTCCGAATTTGGCACGAGCGTCTTCCAAATGGCTTTACATCGAACACTCTATCAATGAGTTGATCCCCTCCATGTGGCACACCAAAGGCATTATCGATTTCCTCATATGTCATCATATGCTTGCTTCCAAATAATTGGAATTCAATGCTCCTCATGACATGCATATGGGAGATGTCCAATGTACTGACATCTCAAGTAAAACCTTCGAATATGTCCTCCGGTCTTGAATGTGCTCATCAAGGAAATTTCCCCATCCAATATTGTCAAAAAGAGCTTTCACACTGTCATAAAGCCTCAATTCCTTCAATACCTCACAAGATGGAAATCTTGTCTCTTCAATGCCTTTGGTGACTATACTAGCAAATGCGGCCCTTTCTTCATGAGTGTTCAAGTGTAAGTTATGAGTTTCCGGGACTTTCGGATCCATTGTGCGTGAAGTGGTTTCCGAAGGGTGAGATGAAGAGGAGCCATCTTTTCTCCTCTTATTAGAGTAGGTTACCAATGCTTTAGTGGGTGCCTTAGAAGACCTTTTTCCTTTAGCTCCTTTATCCCTACGCCAAGTGAAAAATCCGAAATAAGATTCAAGAAATTTAAATCAATGGATTTGTACTTAAACAATCACATTTGTTTCTAGCCATCACCCCCCCCCCCCCATTTTGCCTTTAAACATCCAAGAAGGAAATGTCAAGCAAACACCAAGAAAATCATTAACAAAACCCCCCTAAGTTCAAGAAAAATTTATCTCTATCCATTCATGCATATCCAAGTGAAAATAAATTCAAATGCATATGGAAATTCAACTCAAGAGACTTAAACCATGAATCTTCATATTTCAAGCTCAAGAATCCATGAAAACATACCCTCTTCAAGCAATGAAACATTCAAGAGATGAATATCCTATTCAAGAATCAAGCATAAACATTCATTCATTCATCAAGAGATTAAATATATTCCAAATTCATTCTAAGTATGCTCAAGTGCAAAAGAGACATGATTCATCCAAGAATGCAAATTTGAAGGCTTGATATAGCATAAATTCTAAAGAAAAGAATTAATGTTATCCAATTCATGACCAAATCCACATTTTTCATTCAAGAATTCTCAAGATTCAAGCAAAACCCTAGCAAGAATTTCTACCAATTTTTATGAATTTGATAAGCAAAACATACATACCAATTCATATAAAACAAGTAGAAACTCATAAAAGATAGGATATAGAACTCATTACCTCATTGTCTTGAATGAAATTGAAGAACTTCACTTCTTTCAAAAGAAAAATGAATTTTCGTTTGTTATGAAGATGTGAGTGAAAATGTGATTTTCTTGGTTCAAAATGCAAGTTTTGGGATGGGTAATGGCTCTATGGAAGGACTAAACTTGATTCAAAGTGAATTGAAAGTAATTGGTGGATGAAAATTTAGGATTTGGAGAGAAAATGGGCTATGTTCTTCAATGTTTAAAATAAAAAGTGGAATAAATGAAGAAATAGGTGGTTCAAGCAAAGAAATAGGGTTAAGGAAAAAAGGAGGGGCGGCGACGGTCTGGGAGATCGCCGGCGGTCTGGCAGACCGCCGCCCAGACCGCCGAAATTGCTGACCCTCACAACGGTTTGTGCCACACCCCCGGCGGTTTGGCAAACCGCCGGTGAGACCGCCGTCCTCTTCCGGCTCGATTTTGGGCCATTTTGCGGCCCTTCCAACGGGAGGGGCCGACTCCCGACCCTCTATCGAGACCCCCTAAACATGTTTTAATTTTTAATTTTTAATTTTATATTTTTTTATGGATTTTTCTAAAAATTGGAACGAAAATTGCAACAAACTCAAAAATCAAAAAATAAAATAAACACTCACAAAAACGAAAAAGAAAAGGATACGTGTTGAGGTGCCTCTCAACTAGCGCTTTGTTTAACGTCGTTAGCTCGACATAGCCTCCAAATCAAGCATCATTAAGAAGAATGGTCGACTCCTCCTTAAACTTCTTCGAATTGAAATAGAGCTTAAGTCGATGTCCATTAACAACGAAGGTAGAACCATCATTCTTGAAAAGTTCGAAGGTGCCATTCTTGAAACTCTTACTCATAATGTAAGGACCGGTCCACCTTGATTTGAGTTTTCCAGGGAAAAGACGAAGACGAGAGTTAAAGAGAAGAACCTCGTCTCCCGGAATGATCACCTTGCTTCGAATCTCCAAATCATGAAACTTCTTGGCTCTTTCCTTGTAAATCCGAGAATTTTCATAAGCCTCATTTCTCCAGTCCTCCAATTCACAAGATGATTCTTCCTATTCACTCCGGCCTCCTTAAACTCAAGATTAATCCTCTTTATAGCCCAAAATGCCTTATGCTCAATCTCCAAAGGTAAGTGGCAAGACTTTCCAAAGACAAGTTGGTAAGGGGACATACTAATCGGGGTTTTGTAGGCGGTTCGATAGGCCCACAAAGCATCATCAAGTTTATTTGCCCAATCCTTTCGATTAGTGATTATTTTCTCCAAGATTTGCTTGATCTCCCGGTTTGCAAGCTCAGCTTGACCATTGGCTTGAGGATGGTATGGAGAGGTAATCTTGTGCTTCACTCCATATTTAGCAAGAACATTTCCCAACCATTTGTTATTGAAGTGAGACTCCCTCATCACTAATCAAAGCCTTTGGAGTTCCAAACCGAGTCAAGATGTTCTTCTTCAAAAACTTGATCACAACCTTAGAATCACTAGCCGAAGTTGGAATGGCTTCGACCCATCTTGAAACATACTCAATGGCAAGAAGGATATAGGAAAACCACAAGAAGTAGGGAATGGTCCCATGAAGTCTATCCCCCAAACATCAAACAACTCAACTTCAATCATGATGTTTTGAGGCATCTCATCCCTTTTTGTGATATTTCCCATCCTTTGACATCTATAGCGATTCTTCATGAAAGCTTGGCAATCTTTAAAGATCGAAGGCCAATAGAATCCACTTTGAAATACCTTCCAAGCCGTACGATTAGCCCCAAAATGACCCCCATTTGGTCCTTCATGACAATCTTTAATAATCTTGAGCCATTCACCTTCCATGACACATCTTCTAATAAGACCATCGACACATCTTCTCCATAAGTATGGATTTTGCCAATAATAGAACTTCACATCTCGAAGGAACTTGGCCTTTTGATAATCCGAGAGATTCGGTGGCAACTCTCGAAGCATAAGGTAATTAGCAAAGTCGACAAACCAAGAATCTTTGCACTTCAACACCATAATCTTCTCATCCGGAAAACACTCATTAATACTCAATCTCAAGTCTTCACCTTCAATCGGCTTTTCAAGCCTTGACATGTGATCGGTTAGCACATTATCAACCCCTTTTCTATCACGAATCTCCATATCGAATTCTTGTAAAATGAGGACCCAACGAATCAAACGAGGCTTTGCATCCTTCTTGGCCATGAGATGTCGTATAGCCATATGATCTGAATAGACAATGGTATGATTCCCAACAAGATATGACCGGAATTTGTCAAAGGCAAAGACAATGGCTAAGAATTCCTTCTCGGTTATTGTGTAGTTCCTTTGAGCTCCATCCAAAGTTCTACTAGCATAATGAATGACCCGAAACACTTTATCTCTCATTTGCCCCAAGACCACTCCTAAAGCATAATCACTTGCATCACACTTCAAAATGAATGACTCACTTCAATTAGGTTTGATTAGGATAGGAGTAGAGATGAGGGCTTTTTTCAATGTCTCAAAAGCTTTCAAACATTCTTCATCATAAATAAACTTCACATCTTTTTGCAAAAGATTGCAAAGTGGCTTGGTAATCTTTGAAAAACCTTCAATGAATCTTCTATAGAACCTCGCGTGACCAAGGAACTTCGGATTGATTCACATTTGTTGGGGGTGGAAGCTTCTCTATGGCAACAATTTTGGCTCTATCAACTTCCAAACCATCTATAGACACCTTGTGCCCAAGCACAATTCCATCTCTAACCATGAAGTGGCACTTCTCCGAATTCAAGACAAGAGAAGTGTCCTTACACCTTTGCAACACTTTTGTGAGGTTATCCAAAAAAGAATCGAAGCTCTTCCCGAAAACTGAGAAGTCATCCATGAATACCTCCATAATATTTTCAATCAACCCTCCAAATATAGACATCATGCACCTTTGGAACGTGGCCGGAGCATTACACAACCCAAAAGGCATCCTCCTATAAGCAAATACTCCATAGGGGCATGTGAATGTCATCTTGTGTTGATCCTCCGGGGCTATGGCAATTTGGTTGTAACCCAAATACCCATCAAGAAAACAATAGTACTCATAACCCGCCAAACGATCTAACTTTTGATCCAACATAGTGATTGGAGTAGATTCCACCTTGTTTGAACTTCCATTTTCCCCCGGTTGGTTGATATCAAGGTAATAGACCTCATTCTTCAGTGATCCTTGGTTTGCTTCCAAATAAGCAATTGATTCCAATAAGTCATCACAAGCATCATCAAAATCGGAATAAGAGTAGAGAGAATTGGAAATGATTTCCTCCGTGAGATCTTTGGCCATAGATGTAGGAAAAGTGGTGATTGCATTGCATTCCTCATAGGTTGAGTCATCTCCTCGCTTCATTGCATCGAAGATTGAAAGAGTGAGGGTCTCTTCATTGACTCTAAATGTAAGATTCTCATCTTGCACATCAATAAGAGCTCTTCCGGTTGCTAGAAAAGGACACCCAAGAATGAGGGGCATATCCTTGTCCTCCGGCATATCCAAGATAACAAAGTCCGCGGGGAAGATAAACTCCTCAACTTTCACTAATACATCTTTGACTACTCCTTGAGCATAAGATATGGAATGATCGGCCATTTGGAGGCAAATTGATGTAGGTTTGATCGCTCCTATATCCAACCTCTTGAAAATAGACAATGACATCAAATTTATGCTAGCTCCAAGATCATATAAGACATTTCCAAACTTTTTCCCTCCAATCACACATGCTATTGTGAAGCTTCTGGGATCCTTCTTTTTCAAAGGCATCTTCCTTTGGATCACCGCACTAACCTCATCCGTTAGGCTAATTGTTTCAAATGAACCAAACTTTCTCTTGTTAGCAACAACATCCTTCAAGAACTTCACATAGACGGGCATATCACGAAGTGCATCAAGCAAGGAAATATTGATTTGTACTTTGTTGAATATTTCCAAGAATCTCATCAACTTTTCGTCAACCTTATGCTTGGCTAGACGATGAGGAAATGGAGCCTTCGTAATAACATCCTTGGTAAGGAGATGGGCCTTTACTAGCACCACCTTAGGAGCTTCTCCTTGAACTTCTTTCCTTGATTCTTCATCACTAGTTGGAGACTCTTCATAGGGTATGTCTTCAACGAGAACCTTATCTTTTCCACTTCCGAATATATCTTTATTCTCATAGGCTCTTCCGCTCCTCAATGTGAGAGCATTGCATTGAATCTTGGGATTTAACTCCGTATTACTTGGAAACTTTCCCGGAGTATGTTGAGTGGTGGCTTGGTTAGCCATTTGACTTATTTGGCCTTCCATCATCTTCACTTGCTTTGTTAAAGAGGTAAGTGAATTCTCCAAGGCACTCACCTTTTGCCCGGTTTGTGTGATGAATGAACTTTGTTGATTCGCCATTTGTTGAACAAGTTGCTCAATAGAGGAAGATGTCTTCTTAGGTTCTTCGATTACTCCTTGAGATACGGAGAATCCAGGAGGTGGCAATTGAGCATTGTTGGGATTTCCGTAGAAGAGGTTGGGATAAGTCCGATTGTTAGGATTATAGGCTTGATAGCCTCCTTGATGCCCATAGGAATTACCTCCGTGTGACCTCCCTTGAAATCCCCCTTGATAATTCCCTTGAAAACCACTTTGAGCTCCTTGGAAATTTGTACTCGTTGAAATTTCCATAGGGTCTTTGATTCACAAAGCTAACCTCTTCACTCCCATTATACTTTTCATTCTCTTGAGATTGATGAACACTTTGAACTTGCAACTTTCTTTCTTCTTCATACATCTTCTTGATATTAGCAACTTTCATTGCTAGAGCATCATACTTGTCATCCTCAATAGACGCTACTCTTCTTGATGGAGTCCTCTCCATGGGCCATTGGTAACTGTTAGAAGCCATTTCCTCAATAATCCTTAGAGCTTCCTTTGCATTTCTATTAACGAGACATCCTCCGGAAGTGGCATCTACTATGCTTCTCGTATGGTGATGTAAGGCCACTATAGAACAGTGGTTATTTGTTGTCCCTCGTTGAAACCATGTTGATGACACTTCCTCAAGAGCTCTTTATATCTTTCCCATGCCTCAAACAAGGTCTCGTCACCTTGTTGAGAGAAATGTGAGATGTCGGAGATGAGCTTTTGAGCTTTAGATGGTGGAAAGTATTTGGAGAGAAAGGCGTTGCACAAGTCGTCCCATGTATGAATATTGGCCTTGTTCAATCCTTTGTACCAATCCTTGGCCCGGTCCCGTAGAGAAAACCCAAACATCCGCTTACGAATAGCATCACTTGGCACTCCATTTAGCTTGACCCACTACAAGAAATATTGTCATAGATAACACTGCATAGATAACGGTTTTTTTATAAAGCGTTATCTATGTGCGTGTGTTTTACATAGATAACAGATACCATTATCTATTTACGCGTAACAGTTGACATTAATAACAGTTTTTAGTAAAGTGTAATGTATAAGCATTATTATAGTTAACACTATCCTTAAAACTGTTATCTATATGTGTTATCTTAACTTTTAATAACAGTTAGGAAAATCCGTTATCTATATATGTGTTATCTTTACTTTTAAATTAATAAACTTAATTAATAATATTAACAGCCAACTTGAAGATCTCCTTTCGGTGGATTTATGGCTTCTGTTGATATTTCAATCAAGATTTGTTTAGGGGGGAAATATTGCAAATTCTAGAGTTCACTGTACCGCGTGCAAAATATATTTACTAAAAAGAACTAAACTCGAATTTAATTTTATTTTTGTATTACTTGGATTCAGGATTTTTATGGTACTACTAATTGTGTCTCACTCTTTATTCTGAAATAATTGCACAACGTTTTTTTGGTACATGTTCTTGGATATGGTTATAATTTATATTAGGAAAAAATGCAATTAAAATCACTTTGTCTGACAAACTATGAAAACCGTTACTTTCAAATTTTTTCATAATCGTTAACTTTCTAAGTTGATCAATTTTCCCGTAAATTAGAATTCCGGCGACAGGAAAGATGACTTGGCTCTGCTTCGTGGCAAACGTATATTCCACGTTGCATTTCATTTAAATGAAAAAGCCAGATAATCTAAAACGACATCGTTTTAGGTGACGACGACGTAAATCTTAGTTCCAATGAAGAAGAGGAGGCACGAGATGAGCATGAAGAGCGTCGGGGCACGCACTCGGCCGATCGGCCAGCTGACTTCAGACTGGATGTAGACGACGAGCGTCACTGACACCGTCTGCGTGAAGGTGAGCGTGAAGAAGTACCAGTTGAAGAAGCTGTCGATCCCTCTCTTCCCCGACTCCGTCTTCGGATTGAATTGGTCGGCGCTGAACGCCAGGTTGCACAGCCGGATCGCGCCGGTACCGACGATCATCAGACCGAACCCAACAACAGCACCGCCATCTGCAACAGCGTTGACACCGTGCAATGGGCGGCCTCCACCGTGCAGTGTGGCGGGTACAGCCTCCTCACCGCCGCCGTCATCGTTTTCATATGGCAATCCCTAATTTTGAAAAAAAATTGAAATTGAATTGGGGAGAATTGATTTGGGAAAAAAATGAGAGTGAATTGAAGAGGAGAAACGATGTCGTTTTTACAAGTCAAGACGGCGTCGTTTTCCTCGCCGGACTGGAAAACACAACTCAGATTCCCGGCTGCCACATCATAGCCACGTCAGTTTCGATTTAGGGAAAATTTTAATTTACGGAAAAATTGATCAACTTAGAAAGTTAACGATTTATGAATTTTTTTGAAAGTTAACGATTTTCATAGTTTGTCAGATAAAGTTAGCGATTTTAATTGCATTTTTCATTTATATTAATACAATTTCAATCATAATTAAACTAATTATTTTCGTAAACACGATTTGTCCTTTCTTAATTTTTTTTTTAATTTATGATCATAGCTTATTTTGTGGCAGCATTAATTTTAACTTTTTTTTTTTTCGTTACTTAATTTATTTATTTATTTATTTTGAAAGAGAAATGATACTTCCTCCGTCCCATTTAAACTGGCCTATTGCTTATTAAAATGAGTGGTATAAAATAATCAAACATGCCAGTTTAAATGGGACGGAGGGAGTATTACTTAATCCATAACACCATCTGAAGATACAGTAGTTAATAAAGCATAAAATAATAAAAAGAATGAAATAATAATAATAATAATAATAATTTATTTAAATAAACAATTTATTAATCAACTCACACATAATAATTATTATTTTTTATATTTATTGTAAAGTGCTAGTCAAAATATGTCAAATATCATGTTTTTCACTTTTAATTTTGTAATTTTAAAATTTCATTCCTAAATTCCTATACAAAACAGACGCAGAAGCAGAACGCAAAACTCATTCTCTTCTCTTTTCTTATTTCTGAAAGTGAAACCTAGTTTGCCGCCGTTCATATGTAGCCGCCGCCTGCCATCGCCACCGGTTGTAAGCCGTCCACAGTCCGCCGTCTGAAAACTCCGTCGGCTCTCTCTCTCTCTCTTCCTTCTCCGGCCACAACTCTCTATCTCTTTCTTCCTTCTCCGGCGACTTGTCCAACAATTATCTTTGCTTCCGGTATCTTCCTTCATGGCACGACCACTTACTTGTTGATTTTTTAGGGATAAAGGAGTATTAAAAAGGGGCTTTGCCGCGTGCCCTAGTTGTAGTCACCACCGTGGCCGTAGTAGGTACAAATTCCATTATCGTCGCCGTACGTAGGTATGAAATTAGTGAATTTGCAATCACCTCTGTTTCAGTTTTACCTGGACTAACTATGTACTTTTTTAATTATGATTGATCTTTCTTAGTATCCTGTTGCGATTTTATTTTGGTTCTGCAGTTTTTTCGATTGTTATCTATCGCAATTTGTTCTTAGAAAGAATGTGATGGTCTGTATAGATTGAAGAAAGATGTCGATGGAAGAAGGTATGGGTCGATTGGTGACGGTAGTGCTGTATTTTTTCTGGAAATATAAGCATAATGTCGATGAATAGTAGATTGGGTTGTTTTTCTAATTGCCTTGATCTAGACTTTTCCTAAACTTATGTCTATTTTTAATCTAGATTGCAGGAAATTTCATGAGTTCATAGCGTCCTCTTAAAATGTGGATAAATTCGCCCATACGATTAATGAGAACAATGTGAGTGCAGCCTCTTCACTGTCATTTACCTATAGATTTGACATTTATCTAAATAGAGAAAAGAGTAGATACAGGTCAATGATCCGAAAACTTGATTGCACTGCAAAAATAGGAAAGTTGTCTTGCTCCTTTACCATACCACAAAATTCCTGTCACACCTGCAATTAGGCAACTTTCTTGATTTTGTTTCTTGTGTCCATTCTGTGATTTCCATTTAGATGAACTCTTTTCCAATTCTCTTTCTTATTCATTTTCAGTCAAGACACGAAATTTAATGCATGTCAGTAAATTATGTGCAGTCAAGTTGAATGATCTATTGAATAATATCAAGTTTATCTCTGTTTTTCCTTTCTGCTCATCAATCGGAACTCCTTTCAAATGTAGTATATGTTATTATCTTTTAATTTCATCCTGCAAGTCCTGAGCTATAAGGCTTGTCTGTGGATCCAGTTGTGCCAATAGAGCTTCCAAATAGCTTTAAATAGTTTGTATTTCTGCCTCATATTTCAAGGTTGACTACTGGGTATCGAGTGATATTATTCGTCTATGGATTGAACATAGCAATATGTGCTACTCATATATGATTATGAATCTTAGAATATATATTATATATATATATATATATGTATGTATGTATGTATATATTTTAAAGTATTTTTTGTGCTTTGATGATTTTAGTTTTACCAACAAGAATCCAAGAACCTGAGGCAGCAGATACATATGATCCATAACTTCAATAGAAAATCTCATGTATAGTGTTACATTTTGAGTTGAAGGAAGAATTATTGACTCTCTGCATGTATATAGTGCAGGTATCATTTCATTTACTCCTACTCTATATTTCTACACTAACTAATGAAAAACAACTATTTATAACAATTCAAAAGTGTTATAAAAAATTACAAAAAGATTACGATAAATAACCGTAATAAAAGGTGCATAAAACTGTAATATATATTGATTATATATTACGCATATATGATAATAGATATTGGTTATAAACCGTAATATAAACGCGCTCAAAGATTACGGTTTAATAGTGTTATGTATTTATTTCTTACCGTTATCTATTATTGACATAGATAACGGTACAAAAGCGTTATCTATGGAGTACCTTATTTTACACTTTACTTTCGCTCATGGATAACTTAAATATGGCGATATTTATGAGCGGATTTTTGGTAGTGAACGTATCGCACATATCAAGAAACATGCTAAGATGGGCATTTGGATCCTCCATGGGACTTCCACCAAATTGTTCACTCTTCACTATTTGAATAAGTCCGGATTTGAGCTTAAAATTGTTGGCATTTATCATCCCCCACTCTCCTCCTTGAAATTGTTTCGTTGGAGGTTGGAACATATGGTTGAGAGGAGGTGGTGAAGCCTCATTTGCTCTCCTTTCTTGCTCTTCTTTCCAAGCTCTAAACTCTTCCATCTCTTTCATAAGATTCTCCATAGCTTGATGATTAGCTCTCATAGCTTGATCTTCAATAGAATTCGTCTTCTATGTCTTCTTTCAAAATTCAAGATCAAAGGTTGAACAAGTCTTCTTTAAACCTTGCATACACCTACAATACATAATTCAAAAGAGAAAAATGCTTGAATTAGTAATTCAATAACAAAATCAACTATAGAAGCTCAAACTATGCATTCCCCGGCAACGGCGTCAAAAATTGATTCGCCCTACTTTTGAGGGTAGGAGGATGCAATGATAATCGAATAGTATATTCGAGTCGAATCCATAGGGAATGCAAGGGCGTAAGAGATTCAAGTTGTAACCTAGCTATCTACATCACTATCCAAGCTATAATATATCATGTTTTTGTGTTTTTCCAAAGATTAATGACAAATGCAAATAACAAAATCAACTAGCAAACAAGTATCAAATAATAACTATTAATAAGAGAAAGTATGGTTCCAAATATAATCCAACATTCACTAGAGACATAAGTTTTGGAATTTGCAAGGATAAATCGATTTAATCCAATTCATACGGGAGTTCTTTATAGGATATACATCAACTCTTTTCTCAAAGCAATCAATGTAAGTGGATTAATCTATGACATCTATCTCCGCTAGGTCTCAAGATGCATAAATCAACTCCAAATATCTCAATTAATTATCTAGAATCTCCTATTAGCAAGAATTACTAATATGTTGTGGTTTGATGCCAAGTGTTATGAACTAAAGCCTACTAAGCATTTAACCAAACACCTTATATGCACTCTATGATGGTCAATCACTCATGCAATAAAATTAAGTCCCAAACCACAAGACATATGAATTAGAAGGCAAATCCAACTACAATATCCAAACACCTATTAATCTAGATCATGTCTTCATATATTTAAAACCAAAAGGAAATTAGCTAGACATAATTAAAGGAAATAAACCATAGAAAGTAAATGAAATCATGCTTAAAAGAAAGAGAATTTAATAAGGAAGAAGAAGATGGTCTTCAATTGCAAATCCATAAAGTATAGCTTCAACAATCTTCAAAATACTAAAAAGAAAAGACGGAAAATATTCTAGGGTTCTTGGAAAAATAAAATATGCAAAAGATACACAAATGAGGTGAATTCTAAGATTAAAATCGAGTTTGAGTCGAATCGGAGCGAAATGGGACGAACCGGGGCGAGTTTGTGCGAGCCGAACTCGCCCAAGGGAGCACGGCTAACCGGCGGTCTAGGAGGTCGCCGACGATCTGGCAGACCGCCGGCCCAGACCGCCGAACTCTCTATCCCATGAACGGCGGTTTGGCAGACCGCCAGTCAAGCCGCCGGCCTTCCTTCTTTGACCGGTCAACTTCGTCTTCTCTTTTGCGTGTCTTCCCCGTTTTCGCCCGTTATCTCTCGTACAAACTCCGATTTACGAACCGCTTTTTATTACGGCTTCCTAACGAACTTCTCTTCGACATGGAATGATCAATTTGGCCAAATGAGTTCTTCAACCTGCAAAAAGAAACAAAGAGACTCGAGAGAATGAGGAAAACATAAACAAACTTGAACGAGTGAAACCCTAACTTTATAAATTCAAATTCCACATTCTTAACCCTAGGTTTCACCCTACTCAAACTCGACTCTTCCTCATTTCTAGCGTTCGATCCTTAGTCACATGAATGCTCTTTCCAATTCTTACAAAAATGGATCGAAAACCGAAAAGAAACGAGAAAAGTATAATGTATGCTACAAGTTAAGAAACCCTAGCATTTCTAACATTTAAGCTCTCAAATCGAGACTTAAACACATGCAAAACACACTCAACATGCTCATAAAATACGTGTTAATCAGGTCTCTTCAAAACTTGTCTTGCTTGACTGATTTCTCTTTTATTTTGCAGGTGTAGCTGATCTTGTTTCTACAACTATCGAGGCTGACCTCTTCTGTCTTTCTTCTTGCAGGTTTCAGCTGCAATATAAGGCTGCTTCTGTGGTTGGTTTTTGGAGCATAAAGGAAGCTGAATTTCCTTCCACTTTAGTTTTTTGGTTTTTTTTATTTTTTTGTTTGTTTCTTGTAAGACAATTGTTCTTGGAGAGATACTTATGTACTCTATTCTAACTTATGGGGTTCGACCCTATCTTATTTGTAACATGTGATCCTCTTTTGATTTAGAGAAGCTATTAGGGATTAGCAAATCTCTTTTGATCGAGTGAAAGAAAATAATTCCTTAGGTTTTGTTTTATTCCAAGTGCTGGAGTTAGCAATAGAGGTTATTGGTAATGCTATTACTATTTCTTGATCCATGAAGGAGGCGTGCGTATATATATACACGTATAACCACCTTTCTTATTGCACTATTTTTGGGTTTGGCCTAACTCGTAATTACCTAGACCTTGGTCCGATTTAGTAAATCAATTGGGCCTTGGCCCAATTAAATAAAACCAAGAAGTCGATAACTATCTCTTATTCGAGCTTATTCGATCAACATTTAGCAAATGTGATCGCGAATAATAACGATTCGTTTATTCGAATACTGACTACTTATTGAAAACTAATAATATAGAAATCAAGTCGCTATTTGATTCTATCATCACTGCTCAATCGATTTCTCAAAAGAATTAATTATAGAAGTCGAGTCGTTACTCAATTCAATTATTGCTCTCTAAGCAATTGTTCTAGAAATTCCGTATACTAAAAATTGATAATATTTCTCAACTATCGAGATTAACTACTAGTTAGTTAAGTGAAATTACGGGGCGTTACATCCTCCACCCCTTAAAAAAAAATTTCGTCCTGAAATTTACGTACCTTAGTTAAATAATTCCGGATACTTTTCTTTTATCTTATCTTCAAGCTCCCACGTAGCTTCTTCCTGACCGTAGTGCTTCCACAAAACCTTCACCGAAGTGATGAATTTATTTCTAAGTTGTTGTACCTTTTGGTCTAATATTGCTTCATATGATGTCGTACCTATGGTTATCTGGTAGCTATGGTTGTAGGAGAATTTTGATCAGTGGTAACACTAGCTCTCAATGACCACTTCGATCGAGTACCACCGTTCTTAACATGTCCTCTAGGGTCCTCTACCATTCACGATAACCTTCAAGCACTCCTATTCTGATCCTCAAGCGTATCTTCTCGAGCATTTCATTTTTCATTTGAGTATCTAGGATTCTACTTCTCATGTCGGGTTCTATAGTCAAGGTAGTGATAATCCCTTCCTGTCTCTGGTGGCGGTACTACTTCCAAGTTCATCTTGCTGAATTCCTGAATGAGTTTCTCCTCTTTGGTCAAAAGAAATGCTATCTTTGACTGAGTCTTGCGACTCAAAGCATCTGCCACTACGTTGGCTTTACCTGGATGGTAGTTGATTCCACAATCATAGTCTTTCTCTAATTCGAGCCACCTTCTCTACCTCATGTTAAGTCTCTTTTCTCGAAAAAGTATTTGAGGCTCTTATGATCTAAGAAAATCTCTCACCGAACTCCATAGAGATGGTGTCTCCAGATTTTCAGGGCATGCACAACTCCTGTCAATTCTAAGTCATGGGTTGGGTAATGAAGCTTTTGTGGTCTAAGCTGGCGTAAGGCATAGGCTATTACCTTTCCTTCTTGCATTAGAACGCATCATAGTCCATTTTTGGAGGCATCTGTGTAAACTACGTACTCTTTGTCTGGATCTTGAAATGCCATAATTGGGGCGGTGGTCAATTTCTCTTTCAATTGTCAAAAGTTTGACTCGCATTCCGGTGTCCATGTGTACTTGATTCCTCTCCCCAGGAGCTGCGTCATCGGTCTTGCTATCTTGGAAAATCCCTCTATGAAGCTCCGTTAGTAACCAGCTAATCTTAGGAAGCTTCAAATTTTGTTTGGGGTTGATGGAGACTTCCAATTCTGAACCATTTTTACCTTCACAAGATCCACTTTGATTCCTTCAGCTGACACAATATGACCTAAAACTGCCACTTCCTAAAGCCAAAACTCACACTTGCTGAATTTGGCGTAGGGCTTCTCTATTCGGAGAGTTCCTAACACTGCCCCCAAGTGTTCTTCATGCTCCCATTTGTTCTTCAATTAACTCAGCAAATCATCTATGAAAACTAGGACGGATCTATCTAAGTAGGGGTGGAAAACATGATTCATGAGATCCACGATCGCTACTGGCACGTTATTCAAACCGAACGGCATTACCACAAACTCATAGTGGCCATATCTGGTTCAAAATGCTGTCTTGGGTATATCCTCAGGTCGGATCTTCAGCTGATGGTAACTCGATCTTAGATCTATCTTTGAAAACACACGTGCTCCTTTGAGCTGGTAAAATAGATCATCGATCTTCCTCGGCGCTCTTCTTCTTCCTCTACTTCATCGCTTCCCGTCATCTTCTCCAGCGAGGCTCTGAGCAGCACCTCCGTTATGGGCCGTCGCTCGTCGGCCGTCGTTCTCTTCTTCGCTGGCATGATTTTTCCCTAAATTGAATGCATGGAGAGATTAGCCCTAATCCGCAAATTAGAGCAGAGCTTTCCCCGATTGCTCTCGTCGATTTCTAGCAGGTTTCGATTCTCTGGAGCGCTCCTTCAACTCCGGTGAGAAGCGGTGAGACGAAATCTATTGAGGTGTTTGCTTGGCGACCATGGTCTAAATTCGTCGAGTTCAGCTCCACTGCCAATCCCTTGGACTCGTCATCTCTCCGGCGTAACTTCTGCGGATTCAACGAGGTCCATTTCGAGACGCCCTAACATTAAAACCCTAGTTTGAAAGAATTCCGAATGAGGCTGCCGGCGATGGCTACTACTGACTCCCTCTCTATTTAGTTTGATCATCTCTGATTATCTCCCTCTCTTTCTCTATTTTACAGGTTCCAGCAGTGTCGTGTACACTGCTGCAGTCATGTTGCTGCTCGTTGCCGCTCCAGTGATTTGACCGTGTGTGAGCTCTACCTAGCCGGCCTCTCGGATTACCCTCCGGAGATTCTTCGCCGTCGGGCCTTGTGCCTCAACGAAGGTTCAATACTCAACTCACTCCCTCGGCTTTAAGCTACGTTTTCATTTTCCTTGTTCTTATTTCGAAAAAAGGTCTTGGTGTTCTTCAGAATTTTACAAGTATGTGTATTATTACTATTGATTCTGGATTCCTGGTTTAGAAGAATTATGCTCTTAATCTTGCTTGATTTGGAAGTGCCGAATTATGTTCTAACTTAGTCCTTTAGCAAGTGTTCTTGTTGCTGTAAAAACCTTTAGTCTTAGGTATTTGAATAAAGGTCATGCTTCATCAAGGTTTTAATGGTTGAACAAGAGTATGCTTGTGCTTATTCAAGTGTTGAGGATTATCTAATCATGCTTGTGGGTTCTCTTGGTATAAAAACTGTAGCATGCTCAAGTCTTCCTAGAAGTTGGGTGTTTTTAAGTGTTACCTTAAAGATGAAGTTGTAGTTGCTAGCTTCTTATCCTCCTCCTTCCTAGTGGCTATTCCAGTGGAAAAAATGGCTTCTATTTCCCTTCCTTAGCTGTTGCACATCTCCTCCCTTCTCACTCTGTTTTTCTCTCTAGGTGTTTAGTATTTCGGTGAAGTGTGGAGTGAAGAAATGGCTGTTTTTGAGGTTGATTATCAATCTTTTTTTGCAGGTTTGAAGGGCTCAAGGATGGCTGCAAGGTGCAGCTGATTTGCTAGATTGGAGGGGATTGATTTGCCTTCTCTTTTGATTTGATTAGGAGGAGCCGTGTACTCTCTCATTTGTATGCTCGACTATTTACTCTTTAGTTAATAACTGAATGTATAGTCATTCTAAAAGAGTTGATGTAATAATTATTTAATTACTTATTGTTTAACACTTGAATTTGATTGCAAGTGATGTATTTTTCGGCCATAGTGCCTTTATTTATTAGCAAATTTTGATCGACTCATTACCTCATATATATATATATATATATATATATATACACACACGTAATGAGCTTGGCCCATCAAATAGGACAACTTATGGCTAGCCCAATTAGGAAACGGGTCCAATAATTAAAACGACTAATGGGCTTCGGCCCAATCAAAAGTGGCTTGGCCCGTTAACTATCACACACTAATTATCTTACAAATAATTAGTCGAGGTATTCGAGTTGATGTTTCTTAGCTAAGAAAAATAATCGAAACGTAGAATCAATGTACTTAGTCAAATAATTTAATCGAACACTTAATTCGGTTATTCGTTGATTAACTAGAGCGATTAATAATCAAATTGCTATTTGATTCTTACTCGATAACTTTCTTTCTAGGAAATATATAGATCGATGAAAAGTGGAATTGAATTACTACAAGCTGAAATTCTTCGTTCATCAAGGAATTACACTTCTCAGATAGATAGAAAAATACGGGACGTTACAATAAACCTGAAATAGGATTAATAAACAATCCACCCTAATCTAGTGCAAGTAATTTATGACAAAAACTCATATTGTGTCCAAAGAAGTTCTTTGAAAATGTATGAACCCTACCAATTTTCTAGTTTTTACACTTTCTTCTTGATTCTCTTGTTAAAAAAAAAATATATATTATATATGAGATGCATGGAGGGAGTATATAACAAAATTGTCTCCCTATTTTTTTATTATACATTATTAATTGGAATATATTGAGTGTTAGATATAAATAAGTACTTTTGTGTATCACACTCCAATTGTCATAATCAAAACTTTTGTGTATGTTTATTATGTTACTTGAAAAAAATATATAACATGTTTATATATTTATTTATTTTATTTTTGTACTTAATTATTAACAAAAGGCCAAATATTAAGAATCGCAGAAACCCCTATATAAACATCACCCTAGTTCACCTTGCCTTGCCCCTGTTCAAGAATCAAGAGAGTATTATTAGATGAACTCTAGTTCCACTTATCTAATTATTATGGTACATATTCTTTCGTAATGAATCTAAAATAACTAGAGAGAGAGAGAGTTGACATACGAACGCGAATGTCTAAATCTTGTAGCGGGGGCTTAGGGTTTTCTACCCTTTTAAAGCACTTAATGTAAAAACTACCCCAAAAATAACACTAATGTAAAAACTACTCTTACATAATAAAATAGTGTATTGTATGGACCCCACTTTTTTTTTTTACTCTCGACAAATCTCGTATCCCCCACCCCCAAAAATTGTGCCGATTATTTTTGTATTTTTGTTGTTTGATTTTTTTATTTTTTGTTATTTTGTTAAATAATTTATGAGAATATTTTTTTTGATTTAGAAATTAGGGAAGGGAAAGCCCGTGAAGCTCGGCCCTCTGAGATGTGTGTGTCGTGTAGTATATGTTTGGAACCTTTGGAATATTAATGATGATTCTTCATGCATCAATATATAAAGGGTCCTTAAGGTAGAAATATATATAACATAATTGAAGAAAACACACAAACTCACTCATCCTCCCTCAACTCCAATACTCTCAAACCCTCCTCTCCCAACCGAGAAACGAGCACCTAACAACTCGACGGAGTAATGAGGTCACAATACGTAATCAACGACGACCACTTTGTCTTGCTGGAAAACGAATCGGGGATCTCCATCGAAGTAATACCACGACGAATATCGGTATGTTTTCCGATGAATGTAATATTATATGAATTAAAATTTTATTTTATTTAAATTGTATTAATTGTTATGATAAAATTCAAAATTATTAGCAATTTGTAGTTGTTGTCCTTTTAAAATTCATATTTAGGTTAAGAAAAATAAGTGGAATTTTTTGGCATAGGCGGCCGGTCCTTCCAGTGCCGGAAAATGGCTGTCCGGTCGCCTATTCCGGTCGCCGGAAAAATCGCTTTTCCGGCAACCCGACGGACCGGCCGGCTATGTCCGAAAATTCTACATATTTTTCTAACTAGGAATATAAATTTACATATGTCACATAATTCCTTTCTTTATTTTTTCTATTATTAGTTGATTATTATTTATTTAGTATAATTATTTTATGTGATTAAATTGTATAATAATTCAAAATATGTAATGTTTTGGCACGAAAAATTCACATTTAGGTTTAGAAAAATAAGTGGAATTTTTTGGCATAGGCGGCCGGTCCTTACTTTGCCGGAAAATAGCCGTCCGGCCACCAATTCCGGTCGCCGGAAACTTTGATTTTCCGGCAACCCGACCGACTGGCCGGCTATGTCCGAAAATTCCACATTTTTTTCTAAGTAGGAATATAAATTTACATGTATTTTATATGTCAAATAATTCCTATATTTGTTTTTTCTATTATTAGTTTATTATTATTTATTTACTATAATTATTTTATGTGATTAAATTGTATAATAATTCAAAATATGTAATGCTTTGGCACGAAAAATTCATATCTAGGTTTAGAAAAATAAGTGAAATTTTTTGGCATAGGCGGCCGGTCCTTCCGTTGCCGGAAAATAGCCGTCCGGCCACCAAATCCGGTCGCCGGAAATCTTGATTTTCCGACAACCCAACCGACCGGCCGGCTATGTCCAAAAATTCCAAATTTTTTCTAACTAGGAATATAAATTTACATGTATTTTATATGTTACGTAATATTATTATTAAATTTTGTTTGTAAACGACGTTCTGAGCAAAACTAGTGTTTTTCAGGTGCTGAGCAAAACTCATGACTCTGCCATGAGCTGTGACGGATTTTGGGCAAATTCCATCTTTTAGAGGGTCAAAACTGGAATTTTATAGTTTTTCGGGTTATTTCGTATTTTTGGATTTTTATTTGGGATCCTTTTGTTATTTCTTGTTTTTCGGTGATTAGGGTTTCGTATTTAAGCATTGTTAGACGATGATGGACGACAGTTTTGAATATTATTGAATCTGAGATTTATCTCTCTCGCGTTTTACGAGTTTTTCTTCCTGTCAAGCATTCACGCTGCATCAAAATGTAACAGTTCTTATTTATTCATTTTCAACAATTTAATGAGTTATTCTCCCTCTAGGGTCGGGCTAGGGCTATTCTCCTGAGGACTGCGGCCCGACGGTTCGAGGCCCGAAACCGCCGGGCCCGGCCAGTACGTAGAGTACACCGTTCAGGACCACGCTCTCATCATAGGGTTGAGATTTGGCCCTATAGATTTTGATCCCAGGATTCAGAGGGAGCTAAGAGTATCGCGTTTATTTCAAGATGTCTGTGGCGACCATGTTCAGAAGGCGGCTTTGTTGCACTCCCATTTGTTGACACTGAAGTCCGACAATGATCCAGACGGGCAAACTCGTTTGAAGCTGTCCAACTTGTTGATGGCCAATTGTTTTATCCTCGGTCATGACGGGCAGTCTCCACCCCACCAGTGGTTGTGGGAGTTGATCGACGACACTGATCAGTTCAATTCCTTTCCTTAGGGTGCGTACTCCTACAAGACCCTTCAGTACTACATGAGGACCTTTCAGGCGAGGTCGAAGAAGTATCACATTTATGGGCCGGCATGGGCTCTCATGATCTGGGCTTACGAGGTGATGCCAGGGTTCGGTGATGTCTCTGCCTCTCTACACAAGTGCCGATACTGACCCCTACATTGGCCATGACCCGAACACTGTTGTCGCCGATGCATTCACTTCCCTTTTCGGGCAGGGACTATTGGGACAAGCTAATTACTCATGTGCTCCGTGTCCGAATCGTACTCCTGTTCACCCTCACCAGGATTTGGGAACATCATCCCAAGGAGTTTCTGCATACCCCCTATCGACCGGAATAGGTGGCCGGACGGTCTTTTTCCGGCGGCCTATCGACCGGCCGCCAATACCCAAAATTTTCTTTTGTTTTTCTAAACCTAAATATAAATTTTAACATTACAAACATTGCATATTTCTAACTATATCGAATTAAATCTATTAAGAAAATTAAATTAAACTAAATAATAATCAAGTAATTTAAACAAAATTCTATAAATGAATTACCAAAACATATAAATTACATATGAATAATTATCTATACTAAGAAAAAAAATAGAAAAATTTGGGTATGGGCGGCCGGTCCATCCGATCGCCGGAGAAGTGATTTTTCCGGTGACCGTAATAGGTGACCGGACGGTCATTTCCCGGCGACCGATCGACCGGCCGCCCATACCCAAAATTTTCTTTTGTTTTTCTAAACCTAAATATGAATTTTAACATTACAAAAACTACAAATTTATAATAATTTCGAATTAAATCACATAAGGGAATTAATTTAAACAAAATAATAATCAATTAATTTCAAAGAAAATCAATAAACGAATTATTAAACTTATAAAACACATGTAATTATTTATCCATACTGAGAAAATAATGGGAATTTTTTTCGCATAGCCGGCCGGTCCATCTTGTTGCCGGAAAAGTGATTTTCCGGCAACCGGAGAACACGGCCGGAAGGCCTTCTTCCGGCGCCGGATTGACCGGCCGGCTATGCCTGAATTTTCTATTTTTTTTCTCAACCTAAATATAAAATTTTCAATTACAAACACTACAAATTTCTAATAATTTCGAATTAAATACCACATGTTAAAAAATTCAATTAATTTCCAAAATAAATACATAAACTACTTACTAAGCATAAAAATACGATATTACCTATATTATTGGATAACCCGGAAACACAATGAAATAATATGGCTCGATATCCTCCTCAGTTAATCGTCCGTCTTCCTCTTCCTCAGCTCAATACTTCTTCTCAGAGTACTTATTTTACTGAGTTGGTTTTTTTTTGAATTCTATCGCAATTTCAGTGTGGTATATATTGAGTTTCGTGTATTGTAGTTGACATTGGATACCAAAAATTATTACTGTTTCGTCTGTGAAAATTGAATTATTTGTACAAAAAAGGAAGCAGCATTCATTCACGCATGCATGCATACTGTGTAAATTTTCATTAATATTATACTATTTATGTCATACTAGTCAAGAATCATCATTTAAAAATAATTGATAGTGGGACCATGGTAGTTTTTAAAACATAAAGAGTGAGACCACCAACATAATAAAAAAATAGAAAGGGTAGTTTTTACATTTCATGAATTAAAAGGGTAATTTTTACATTTGAATTTTTAAAAGGGTAGTTTTAAGTATTCTGAGAATCTTGTATACGGAGTAATAAAGAAAATTAAATGCCATTTCTTTAAACTATAAAAAAAAATGGACACGATGAATTGACAGCAGTTTGGTGGAGCGTAACAGTCGACGAATATTAATTCTTATAATTAATATTATGATATACTAATATTTACTCGAGTAGTAGGTATAAATTTGGTAGTTCTTTGACCCGGTATAACCTGTTTCCGGAAATTCGTATGTATTTAAAAGGATTTTATCATTTGTTTGTGAGGACCTCATCATACTATATTAAACAATGTTAAACTCTAGGAAACTTAAACACACACATTTTTTTTCTAATATCTATGTTTTAATTTGCAAACAAAAATGGGAAATGGTGTGTATATAGTTCTGGCAAAGGAGTATAGAACAAACTAGAAATATTTATTTTTCCAAAAATAATCAATGAAGCCAGTGCATCTCTTCTTGGCAGTGTTGCTTATTATGGCGCATGATGTTTATTCCGATCAAACCGCAGAGAGGAAGGTTAGTAGAGGAGATACAAAGTCACCATTTTCCTTCCCACCACCGCCTCCGTCTCTGCCTCGATTTTCACTTTCGAAAATGAAAGAAAGAACTGAAGACGAGCCGCCTCGCTACCGGCGGCTACTTCAAATAGCACAGGCGCCGAGACCACCTCTGCCGGCTGTGCCTCCTTGTGATCTTTGTTAGAGCTATTTATTTATGGGTCAGATTTTTATATGAGTGTTACTAAATGTATCAATATACATGTGTAAGCTTTAAATCAATTAATTAATTTCCGTTTTCGTGTAGTGATCTTTCTTTTTCTCTCCCTTCTGTTTGTGGATGATTTTTATGCTCCAGCCGTGGATTTTCGATGTTGTTCTCAATTTATTGATTGATTTTTCGATGGGTACTGCAATATTTTTATGTGTTTCCCTAACTATAAAATTTTTGTGATCAAAGTAGATGGAGGAAAATTGCGAGTATCTGATTAAGAAAAAAAAATGCAATTTCTAAGCTGGTTTTACAGTTTTACTTTGAAATTTAGCGATCCAATTAAGCTCAATCCTATAGAAATTAGTCATCTTAATTAATTTTAAATACTAGTAGTGGAGCGCATTGCACGTATAACGTTATAGAGTGATGCTCCTCTACCCATCGTGGGCATGCTTAATATGCCCACGGATGAGGTGGAAACATTATATTTAAGGAAATAATTAATACCTTATAAAAATAAACTCTACTAAAAAAAATTAAACCTTACCAAAAATGTTAAACCCCTAAAGGAAAGATCATTGATGTGGCACTGCCACGTCAGTTGTGGGCACATTAAACGTGCTCACGGTAGGTAGGGGAGTATTTGTCTAACGTTATATTTTGAGATAAATAATATTTCTAAAGGCATGTAATCTAACAATAATATTCATCAACATCAATAAAATACTCATTCATAAGAAAATATCAAGGAAATGTTCAACATACAGTTATTGCACATAATCAAAATTTCGATCGATTGAATTTAGGGAAATGATTTTTTAACATAATGTCTCTATGCTATAATACCTTTTTTTTTAAATCATGTGTTGACTAATGTGCCCTTTATCAAATTATGGAAACAAATATTGAAGATTCATAATTGGTATCATTAATTTTACCACTATTACATCCCATAAATATGGAAATAAACTAATTAAAAATAAATAAGTAGACTAAATTAAATAAGAAAATGAACTAAATTGAATATAGACACTAACTAAATAAATTATGAAAATAAAATAAATTAAATTTAAGAAATAAAAATGTGCTCGAAAATCATGACCCTTCAATTAATTTCATACATCTAATAATATATCGGAATAAACTAAATTAAATATTGGAATAAACTAAATTAAATATAAGAAACATTTGAATGAGATTAACCCTTTTATAAAAGTTAGGCACGTACATGTATGTTGGTCTCAGGACGAGTCATAACACGTGTATGGGAGTAGGGATACACATGTTATGTTTTTGCAACTTTTTGCAACTTTTCGCAACTTGCTTGATAATCGGTATTATCTAATAGATATCAAATAAGTCATACAATACTGAAAAGGTGATTGGACTGATACAAAACTTTTCTGCCTACTTGGTAGTTCTTCAAATTGACTACTTTCAGTTATTAGGTAAGTGCAGAATGTGCATGCCCTTATAGAACATACTCGGTTGATTTGAATTTGTTTTCCTGACTTAAAAGGTTATTAGTAGTGCTTATCAGATTAATGCATAACAACAAATTTGAGTCTATTGATAAAAACAGTTTTAGTATGCTAATTTTCAAATATTTTCTATGATGACAGTTATAACTTCAAAAAAATTAAGCACATAATATTTATAATAGTTTGATCAACTGACTTACGTTTATTTATCAATTAAGTGATGAATATTTTTCGTTCGAATATTCTTTATTTTATATTTTCGGGGAAGTAACTTAACAACTCGCACCTTAAATATTTAAGTCCTAAACTTTAGGAGCAGTAAGATATCCCTTGAGGATGCTCTTAGTCACCTAAAAAACAAGAATAATACTATTAAATTTAGGAACAGAAATCAGAGCTCTCAGTCACCTAAAACAATAATAATACTACGGAGTATTAAATTTAGATTTGACTAATTTGCTTAAACCGCAAGAAAACGAGCTCAAATAAGTTATGAAAGCCTGAATTCTGAGTAATAAATTCAATTCATAAGTTAACCAACAACCACCCAAACATTTTTTTTTTTAATTTATATTATTTTCTCTTTTTGACCAAATTACCTCTTTCAATAAAATATACTACGTGTAAAGACTTTTCACTAGTAAAGGTCAACGTAGGAAAATCAAATATCTAATTGTTTCCATCATCTTTATTTATGTTTAGCGGGAAAAAAGGAAAAGAAAGAAAACAGTACGCGTGTATATATATAAATATAGCTGGAACACAGAGGAGCTATATGATAATACGTTTGAAATTAAGGGGTTATAAATTCCCAAAAAAAGCAATGAAAGCAGTGCATTTGTTGTTGGCGTTGCTGCTAATTATGCATGAACTGAGTTTCGCAGAATCTGCAAAAGGGAGAAAGCCCTTCTCCACCAACGATGTTATTGTGAAGGGGAAGGATAAAGATGCAAAGGCAGTGTTCTATCAAATAAGTTTCGTTGATGCTAAACCACCAAAAACGCACTTGAAGCCGATGCCACCAGCTCGCCCACCAACACTGATAGAACACGTTCAGGAGATGGAGTATTTTATTTATTTATGTTTCTTAAGTATTAGTTTTGGGCTTTAATTAGGGTTAGAATAATAGTGAGCTCCAAGTAAGATAATTACTTAGGCCTCAAGTTATTAGGATTATTAATATGCAATCATAGATTAGGGTTAGACATCGATTATCGATTCTTAGGGAAGCAGCGTATTGCTGTGGCTGCAGGATTTTAATCCTGTGAACCTCATTTGAGGTGCGTCTGTTCGTTCTACATATTAAATAAATATCTTTATTTCGCCTTTACTCTATCAAACACCCCCTTGAGCACCCCGTTGTTAGAATTACATATATGTTGATCCACTATCATATTTGTTTTGTATCAAGTGCATATGGACTTTGAACTTCTTTTTTTCATTTATTATTTTCCTATTTTCATTTTCTTAATATATACTCCAATAATTGATATTCTAGCTGGTTTTGAAACTTTTTAATAAGGAATTTTAAAATTGATTTCTGGAGTTTAACTTTTTTTATAGTGCAACATGACACTCGTGGTAGTATATAAAAAAATTAATCTCTAAAAATTCATTTTAAAATCATTATTACAAAGCCCCAAAACCAACTAAAAAATCAATTGTGTCTAAAGATATGATCCTGGATGGATGTAGTGTAAAGATTTATTATAAGTATGTTGATATCGAGATACAATTGTTGAAGTGTGTGCCTTGGTGATGTTAGTTGTGTTACTAATATTTGACTCTAACACTACAAACTTTATGAATTAATTGATCTAATTTTTAATCTTTTCATCCCAATATTTTATTATATTCTTTATTACATATACTCGTTTTATGTAATGTGTGAATCTAATAAAGTTATTAAAAGTTTTTAAGTTATTAGGATAAAGATCGATGAAAAAACAAGAAAAAATTTAAATGTAAGCAGTGCCGATGAAAGGTGCCCACAAGAGGTGCTAGCTAGCATATCATTCTTCTTACTTTTTTTTTTTAAAAAAAGAAACATCATCATATATATCAAATCAACCCCTTATGGGGAAAGAGGTACGGAGTTTATGAAGAGGGCAAACCCAAAGTGTTCACCCTTCAAAAGACAACTCGATCAACCTACTACAAAAGAGACCACGCAAGGGGTCATCTATACAAACAAGCTAACTGATAAAGAAAATAAAGCTCTACAAAAAATGTGCACCAATATCTAACTGTGCAACCTGAAGTTAGGATAACCAAGCTCTTCTATCCTAACCAGTGACAATAAGGCCTCGGGGCTGAGTTAGCATCAAATGTGGCATCGTCTGGATCCAATAACCAAGGCGCGCCATGTAGTCGGCCGGACGATTTCCCTCCCGATGTATGTGTGAGATCCGCACCTATAAATCCCTAATCAGGAGACGGATCCGGGTGATGGTGATACGAGTGATCCCGGATCCATGGCTATCAGAAGAGATAAGGGCCACAATGGCAGCTGTGTCGAGCTCGATCCACATCTGCGAGGAAAGCTGAGAGGCAATGACAAGGCCGTGGTAGACAGCCTGGAGCTCAACATCGATATATACTATATATATAAATAGGTTTGGGTACCGGATACCATCAATAATAACTCATACACATCTCAAACCCCGTTACAGGTACTAAATTTGATACATAAGCCCATTCCAAATCCATTTATTTGTTTTCCTAAATTGTTCCTTGAGTTTGGTTAGAGCAGGTACCTGCATAAATCCAACCCAGTGTCATTCCTAAATATATTCTATAGAAATAATAAATTTGTTTAGTGTTCGCTAATATTTTCAACTACAAACCGCAAGTGCACAATGTAGGTGTAGATAATGGCAAGAAGTGTATCGTAAACACAGAGACCGATGTAATTGAAATAGATGAATATTACTAACAAACACAGTTACGTTATAAAGACGGAATCAAAGGGTGAGTAGTGGGTTTTCTAACAACTAAACTAAACATAAACAAAAAAATAATAAATAAAGAGAAATTATCCGAGAGCATGTAATCCTTCTATGTCATGGTGATAAATACAAGATATTATCAACTACTTAAATTCTCATGAATGTAGGAGTAATCGCTCGACTCAATCTAACCTCCATCTCGGGTAGCGCTAAATATGTAGATTAGTTGACACTCATACCCTTTTCTCCGAATAATCAACTAACTCCTCAATTCCTCGGATTAATAGTATCCTCACAAACATCTACCAACCTTTCGGTCTAGCACAAAAT
Source organism: Mentha longifolia (assembly GCA_001642375.2). NCBI lineage: Eukaryota > Viridiplantae > Streptophyta > Magnoliopsida > Lamiales > Lamiaceae > Mentha > Mentha longifolia. The sequence goes on from CM038117.1 coordinate 20,445,134, forward strand.
TAATTTTATGCCCTCATTCTACTATATCAATAATAAACCATGCTCTCACGAATATAGATTTATCAACACATAAACATGAATCTGATCAATCATTCACACATATCAATAGACCAATAAAATGCATAAACACCATGAGAAAGGAAGAAAATCAACTTATATCACCAAACCAAAACCATAGAGATCATACAAACTCTAGAATCAAAGAATTTAGCAACTCATAACAAATATAAACAAAATATGTATAAAACGAAGAACGTAAACTAAATATACACTCAAATTGGAGACGAAGCCTCCTCCATGAAGCACCCAAAGCTTAAGCTCCAAGCTTCTCCTCACCTTTTTTTTCTCTCTCTCTCTTTTTGTGTGTTCTGAAGTGTCGTAGTAGTGAAGAATGTCTTTGGCCAAGTCCCTTGCTATGTTTATATAGAGAAATCAATTTGTGGGCAAGATCTAGAAGATCCCGGCTGCTTGCACTGTAGGCACGGTCCGTGCTCCACAGTACCACATACGCACGGGTTGTTTGCTAACAACATCTTGATTAGAGATCTCAAAATACCAACAACAGCAAGATCTAGAAAATCACCGGTTCCCTGCAATTCATGCACGGTCCGTGCCAGAGCAATCCAATAACGTATGTCCGTGCATCGCTACTTGGTCCAAGATACTGCACTTAGCTTGAGCGCGTTCGTGGTCCTCAAATGCACGGTTCGTGCGTTGAACATTTTTTCTTCAGAACAGTTCCGTCTTCAGTACACGGTCCGTGCACTAAGTGGCACTCTGCGACAGACTGTACATGGCACTCTTCATCCCGCAACTTGTTGGTTTCTTCAATTTCTCTTGGTTTCGTGATCCCCATTAACGCATAAGTCTATCTAGGCTTTAAAACCCCTTGAAAAAACTAATTTTTAGGATGGAAGAGATGAAATGCGTTATCCGGATCACAAAGATAGAATTGAATCAATATATCATTTATACCCACAAATTCTACCTAACATTGCGATCCAAAAGAATAGAAAATACATTAAAAAAAACTGCATTTATTATTTAGAGTATAACAATTTGTTTCGGGGGAGGATCCTCTGTTGTGGGGATGAACACAACACAAGGTGTTGTGCTTTGAGCACAATTTAACATAATATTTTTGAAATTTTTGTGATCCGTGTAAAACAGTTGCTTGTGCATGTTTCAGAATTTGTTCTACTTTAAAAACAGAAACATACACAACATAATATAACCATAAAAGCAATAAACCAACACGAGCAATATTGCTCAGGTTGAGAACCCCTCAGTTCGGTGATCAATAAACCAACAATAAACCATAAAAGCAATAAACCAACACGAGCAATAAACCAACATGAGCAATTAATTGGTAACCCAGTTCGGTGATCAAACACACCTACATCTGGGGGGTTCTCAACCTAAATAGTCAATCCACTATATAGAACTTCAAGGACACAAGTATACCGAACAATAGCCACCACTAATTGTGCACTCCTCTTCTATAGCAAACTTGAAGTTGCGCTACTCCTAAACACAACCAAGAATAATGCCCGCAAGCACTTAGACTTACCCTAAGGATCTACCCTCAAATAAATAAGTGCGCAATAAACTATCTAAGACAAACTCCATTATATGTTTCAGAGTTTCTTCCAGAAAGAATTACTGTAACATTGTCGGGACAAACGAATGAACTCCTAACAGACTCAATATGACTCTCGGCACTATATTGTGCGAGGATAACAATATCAGCTCTCGACTCCCTCTTGGCCCTCTTGGCTCTCATGGCTCTTTCAGCTCTTTGCACACCCTTAAATGAAGAATTCGGCGTGTATTTATAGATTATGAAACCAAGTCATTTTCTAACAATGAAACTTGCAGAGGCACTTTCCTTGTTGAATAAGGAATCCTTCCTTTCTTCAATTCCTTGCAGCACACGAATATCTCCAAATAATATCCGATCTTCTTTCCTATATCCTCAAGTGTATAATCTTGATCTTCTAATCTCGATAGGAATCTCCAAGAAAATCTTCAAAGATAACATCCAGTTGTATGATATCTCTCTCCCGTTGGGCTATGAGCGTGTTTCTTTTCACATGAAACTAATCTTGAAATGAGACTTGCACTTCCAGAGTTTCACTACCAATCAACTACATAATATGTCAATTCATAATGAGTGTAGTCCTTGCACTCACAGTTTTTATTTCATCATTTAATTTATATTTTAATTCTTTCTTAAGATAAATTATTTATGCCGAAAATCATGATATAATTGAATATTGCTATGAAATTAAAATTAAAAAATATAAAATCTAATTATGGAATAACTAACCATATACAAAATAATTAACTAAAAATTATAATTTTATAAAACATAAGTTCTAACTATGAAATGATTAATTGAACATTAAATAGATATATTTATGAAAACCTATGAACTAAAACATAAATTGAAAATAGAATAAACTAAAATATAATAACAAAAAAAGAAAAGAAAAGACCAAAATTACAACAAGAAGAAAAAATACTCCCTCCGTCCACGATCTTTAGACCTTATTACTATATTTTGATGTTCACCATCTTTAGACCCTTTCCAATTTTGATAGTAGGCCACACAATAAAAACATTTTAACATTTTAATACAGCTAAAAATATTAGAATGACTCAAAATTATTCTACTTTTGCACTTTAACACTTTAACTTATTAACACATCATCAAAACATATTAAACTCCGTGCCGAAATTTTTGGGTCCAAAGTGCTGGAACCGCTACTTAAAAGCATTCTTTTTTCCCACTAGATCTTCGAATTAGATGTGATAATTTAAATGCAAATACATCATACATTTGAGTTTAGAGAGTTATACCTTCGTAGTTGCAGATGGAGTAATCTACAGGTTTAGATTACTATGGAGTAATCTACAGGTCTATATTACTGGGATGTGATCCCTTTCCTTGAAGTTCTCCGACTGTGTGGGCGTCTTGGAACTTTGGAACTCGGAACTCCCTCTGCACTCTTAGAAACCGGCGCCTCTTCTTTACTGTGTGAGATTAGGTTTTGAGAATCTCCCCCTCCTTATTTATAGGAGGAGGAGGCACCACTTTTCCTTCTCCACTAAGATACGGGCTTTAATTAATAAAACCCGGTTTAGTTAATAATTACTGAAATAAATTATAATTAAATAATAATTAGAAGTAATCCTAATTATTATAAGAAAAAATTATATGTAAATATTATTATTATCTAATTTCTTAACTAAGAATAATTCTTAATTAATCAGATATTAATTTATTCCATATTACATATTTTAACCAGAATGCAATTATTGAGCCAGATGGACACTAGAAGATGATATAGGCGTCCCCTATACAACTGTAGGCGCCACATAATGGGCTCAAGCCCATAATGCCTATTTTCAGTCAAAACTGATATCCATCAATAATACCTTGAATTTCTTTCCTGAAGAGCTCTTGGGTCATCCCAATGATCTATGTATCAGACAGAGTTTAGCCTTACCTAATGAAATAATTTCATGATCTACCCAGGACATTTATGTTATTAGAGCTGTGACGTATTCCACTAAAGAGTCACAACTGAATCACCGCTCTGTCCCAATTTATGGATTGGGGCTGATACTTTATTTAGAGCTATCCCGTGTTTAATGACTCCGATATCCGTTAATTAATTAGAGCTCCTCTGACTACTCCTAATTAATTAGCTTCTAATTTTTCCTCAAGTAGTACCCGTTCACCCCTTATTATTATACATGAACTTAATCATCATGCATGACTTGGTATAATAAACCTTGACTAGGATAACCTAATACGGACACGGTGTCTCGATACAACTAATTAGACATACTATGTGCCCTCATGTTACCAAAGAGGCAAGTCATTAGGGATGATGTGATAGACCCTTATCTTTCAAATCAAAGTAACAATAAACAACACATATATATCTAATAGCCTATCAGATTAAGATCATATCTCTAAATGCCGAGATCTTTAATTCTTCACCTATTGGTAGGGTCAATATCAGAAGAATATTATCTCACTTGATCTTGTCAATACGTTCCACCGTACCAACATAACTAGCGACTGAGACCCGCCACTACTGTCATGTTGCAGTCTAAACCGATAGCTTTCCCGAGCTATCTCGACTGCGACACTATTTATATCTCATAATTATTATTGAACACTGCGTGATCTCCCTAACACCCGAGCAGGCCACATGTTCTAAAATATGAGATATTGGGCTTATTCTTATTAATATATTTATTCAAATATGTGATTGTAACCGGTGGAATACATGTCGTATATACTAAAACACATTTTTTACTTTACCTATACACAACAACCCCAACACAAAGACCATGGACGGAGGGAGTATAAAAAAATGATGGGAAAATATCAAAACGTCGGCGTTTGGATGGCACGGCAAGTGATGTATACTGTAGGGGATCCAAATTCATTTTTTTGTTTTTTGTTTTGCTCTATAGTTCTTAGGGACATTATTTGATATACCCATTTAAGCTTAGCCAAATAGAATTATACCCACAAACTTAAAAAACTTAAGTTATACCCAATTTTTATATTTCCGGACCAAATTGCCCTTAATTTTTCAAATTTGAAAATGGGTAGTTTTTGGGCGAACCAATAGTCGCGCCTTTCGATGTAATCAAAACCTCCTGAGCGACCCTCCATCTTCCTCATTTCATTTCACACAAGCAAACCCTCATCTACTTTCTCTCTTTCCTCACTTCCATTCTCTAAAATTTTATTCTTCCGGCGACAAGACTACTCTTTCGAAGCCCACCGGTGCCGACGTTCCACCACAAGAACCCTCGCATCCACTGTAGCCACTGAAAACTTGTTAAAATGGCCACATCTACTTCAAATCATGACGAACAAGTTCATCAGGTATTAAATCCGACAGGGTCTTTTCTATTTCGAAGAATATTCTGGATTTTTTTGAATTTTCTTAGTTTTTGAAGGTTTTTCTAGTTATTTTGAACAATGTTGAAGAATATTTGTTCTGTATTTCTTGATTTATGTTATTTGCTATATTTTATGCTGAAATCGCAACATGCAAGGGGAAATTTTGTTAAATTTTGAGTTTTTGGGTGATTTTCACTATATTGTTAGATATTATGGTCGTTTTTTGGGTATTTTGTGTGGTGCAGTAGTAATGTTCTTCATTTTCTTCATCTTTGTGGTTCTTCTTCATTTTTTGCTTGATTTTCTCTATATTTTGGCAGTTTTTAGTTGTTGTGGGTTGTTTTTAGGTGGTTTGTCTGTTTCGGCTTGGCCCAGTTGGAACACTTGGCACTGTTTGGTCAATAGTTCTATCATAAATAAATGTTCTTTGTTTTGTAGTGGTTCTTGTCTAATTTTTTAGCGGTTATGGATGGTTCCTTGGCTGTTTTCCAGTGGTTATGGGTGGTTTCTTGTCAGTTTTTTGGTGGTTTGTTTGTTTCAAGTTGGAACACTTGGAACACTTGTTACTTTATGATTGATAGTTCTAACTTTTTCCTAATTAGTTCCAACTGTTATAATAGTTCCAACTGTATATTCACATTTTATGCCATCTTTTTGAAGGTTCGATGGACTTATCTGAGGGAGCATTTGGACGATGGTGATAATTGGAAGTTGGTTTTAAGTGAAAAAGAGACCATAATTTTAGAAATAAAGAATAGGATTCTGGAGGAACATGATAGAGAAACCTTTGATCTGATGGAGAAGTCTGTTTTTAAGGATTTAATGCGATACCCCCATGTTATTAAAAAATCTGCTAGATGCATACATTATATTGTGACGAAGGAAGCTATCAAAAAGCTAGACCCATATCCAATGGTTATATACTACAAGGTGAATGGTACCATGGTGAGGTTCGGTCGAATGGAGTTTGCATTGGTGACCGGCCTACGATTTAGAAAAGCGAGATTTGATCCCTACGCTGATCATCCCATACCTGAAGACTCTGTCTACATATGGATTTTCAACAACAATCCCATTTCTCCAAACCGGCTGTGGACGTGGTATAGGGAGAAGAATAACTTTGACCGTGTCAGTGCTGATGACTGCTTGAAGATTTCTAAGGTTCTGATCGTTGCTCACATCATACTGGGCCTGGACGCCACCAGCACGAGGTTCCAAATTGGGTATGGGCTTCGATCGAGCAACCCAAAGAATGGGATAGGTTCCCCTGGGGCAGCATCTCCTTCCAAATTCTGCTAAAATCTTTGAAAGGTGTCAAGCATAACATTCCTTCGAAATCATATCACTTGACTGGGAACACTCTGGCATTCATGGTATGTTTGTTTACATTAGCACATGTATTACAACTTTTATGAAATTATTAAATGTTTAAAATTTGTTTGTTATTTATAAGGCTGGATTTATGAGGCATTCCCAGATTTGGGAAGGGCATTTGGGGAAAGGCTGCCCAGAAATTAACGTCCTCGAGGCTTGCGGTTCACCTATGATAAAAAATTAAATTATACAGAGATTGATGTCACCGAGGTTAAAAATCTGTTTGTTTTGCATGTTGTAGGACTTGGAACGCTTTGCACTATCTTCATATAGTTCCAAGTGTTCCAAATCCTATAGCTTTACTTTTATCTTACAACTTGCAACAATTGGAACTTTTTGATCTGTTCCGACAGTTCCATGTTTTGGTATCTCTATCTAATGATATGGTATGTGAAGTTCAACAGGAAATATGTGAAGTTTGTCGAGCCCGAAGGGACGCCCTTCGCCCTTGCCTACAACGCAAATCTCCTAGTGAGGACGAGGGCAGCAGCAGGAATGACTGCCCAACTACAATTTCCTTGCCTTCCAGTCCCACCGAGGTCAGCCCAGATGCCAGAGGGGACCAGTGCAGCTGCAGAGCACGATAAGGCAGCCGACAGGGATGAAGCCATTTATACCCTGACAAGGTGAAGGAAGCAAGCATTGGTTCAAGAAATCTAGAAGAAAGCCCGAACGGAGATCGAGGGGAGCGACATACTTACCTAGAAAGTAGCATATATTGTTGTGAAGAGGATGACCGCTCTATTATTTCCAGAGAGTGTTGAACGAGCACCAGTGAATGATGACCGGATGGAAGCCATACAAGTCCAGGAGGATGAAAACACCAATCAAGTCCAGGAGGATGAAAACACCAAACAAGTCCATGTTGATGAAGGCACCAAACAAGTCCATGTTGATGAAGGCACCAATGAAGTCCAGGTTGATGAAAACACCACACAAGTCCAGGAGGATGAAAACCACACAAAAGTTCAGGAGGATGAAGATCAAGAAGAGAAAGAAGGTGAGGAAGAAGAGAGGATGGCCAAGTTGATGAAAATGAAAATGATGATCAAGGTGATGCCAATGAGGATAATGGAGAGCCTGGTGGAATGTCCGATGAAGTGCTCATGTCTGGAGAGCCTGGTGGAGCTACTGATGAAGTGGCCATGTCTGGAGATTTGGGAGGAAGGAAACATAAATTGGTGCTCAAATATTTGTCAATTGTTTTTTATGGAAAAATTATAGCTTCTTTTAACATCATCTGCTTGATGTTACTCTTATGATTGATCTCTTGAACACAGGTTGATGAACCATTTGATGAGGACACCCCCCTGAGCCATGAGCAGATGAGGAAGGAGAAGGAAGAACTACTTCAACTCCAGCGTGAGTCATTCGAGGAATCGCAGCTCAACTTCTGCACTCCGGCGGCAACGGGGGCTCCAGGCTCATCCAGTACTTCATCGGATGAGAACCCTCAACTAAATCTTCCATCTTTCCCGATCATCAGGTATACAAGAGCAGCAAGAAAGAAAAAACCTGCGGCGCTGTTGAGGAGTGCCTTCTTGCCAAATGATGTCCGTGGTACAAACTTCCAGCTCTACATGAAGGGTCCAAATGAATTGTAAGTTCACCAAAATGCTAAGCACTATTTTTTTAAACATGAAAATGATCAATTTCAGGAGGAATGTTGGCCTGCACACACGGGGTCGGCCGGTTTGTTTAGGATCTAAGGGTGCTCCAACGACCCATGATGCAACCGCCGCGGGCACATTCCAATCCTCTGGTATAGGAACCGACATCACCTCACCCGCATAGATTTCCCGAAAAGACTCCGTAGAGTAATAAGAAGTGACGTATAGGATTGACGACTGCTTTGTGTAGCTGCCACATAGAAAACACTGATTATGTTAGCATTTTCTTGGGTGGAACAGCTGGAACTTGGAACAAATCTACCAACAGTTCCAGGCACCATACATTTAGTACATTTATCACAATTAACTAAATAAATCCAACTGAACAAAGCCGACAGAAACAACGAGTAGTAATTTTTCTAACATATAAAGATTATCGTAAGGCTACTGAAGCATGAGAGCATGGAATCAAGTCAACATCGAAGATAAGACAAGTGCATTGCTTGCTCTCGAGATCGACTACGTGATGCGTCATCGATGCAAATACCTTGAACTTTGTTAAAGAGATTGCTTCGACACTCATGGTGGAACCCAGCTCCGCTGATCTGCCCAGTTTATTCTGCCTAAATTCAGTCAACTCGTGAGTTTGACTGATAGCTAGAGCACGCCATTCTACAAACCACTGCCTAATAAGAGACCGAATACATTCCAAGAGAGTACAAACTGGCAAAGTTCTAGCCTATCGAAGACAGCCATTGAAGCACTCGGCTGCATTGGATGTTGAAAAAAGATATCGGCGCATGGGGGTCTTAAAACGAGCCCATTGACTCGGATCAACAGACATCACCTTATTATATGCAGCGGGAGAACGTGTTTTAAGATAATTTATTGCAGTGTCAAAGTCACGAGGCCGGTATGCGTGTGCAGTAGCTTGGAATAGAGCAATGACATGATCTCCCTAGAACTTGATGTTTTTTTTGTAAATGATAAATATAAAGCCCATGAGGTACGCCGGGGTACACAACATCCATCGCATTCTTGATGCTAGCGTATTGATCCGAAATGATCATCAATTGATCAGGACAGCCAAAGGAACCTCGCAGCTGTTGAAAGAACCAAGTCCATAATTCATCAGTCTCTTTGTCTAGCAACCCAAACGCTAATGGAAATACCTGCTCGTTTGCATCCTTTATGACAGCCACCAACAACACGCCTTTATATTTCCCCTTTAGGTGTGTGCCGTTAACCACAATCACAGGGCGACAAGCCTTGAAGCCTCAGATACACGAGCCTAGAGCCATGAAATAGTACTGGAAACGGCCTTCAGTCTCATCGACTTTCATCTCGGTAACATATCCTGGATTTGTGCTCTCAATCATCCATAGGTACTTTGGAAGCATCTTGAATAAATCGTTGGAGTCGCCGTACACCATTGTCAGTGCATGATTTCTGGCAGCCAGCGCAGTTTGATATTGGATCTTGGCTCCAAATCTCTTCTTCACCATCGATTGGATATCACTCGGCCTTAACACAATACCTTTTGTCATCAAGTTTGGAACAAAATATGCACCTAAAACCTTAGAGCATATGGTTGGTTCAGAATGAAATCTCAAATCTTTTTGGCACGTGTGCGGTGCTCATTCCTATATCACCCATGCATTGCCTAATGCTATTGCGCGACAGACGAAAGAACAATTCTCTTTCTTACTTTTGCAATAAGCAGCATATCATTTCGAGCAGGAACGCGGCGTATCGAATGATACGTGATTAACAAGATGAAATAACCCCAAGACAGTGACCAATTTGTCCTTGCTTGAAAACACAGCATCTTTACAAAGTGTATCATCGCCAATGCCTTCATTACCTATATTTTCTTGTGTTTTAGGCTGTTTCATGTCAAATGATGCGTCCGGGATGCTCCACAGTCCAACATACTTACGATCTCCCTTGAATGCATCATTCATACTGCCTACAGATGCCATATTAGGCCGAATGTTGCTGATCGGTATATTTTCAAGGTTGTTCATGTCATCAACTGCACGTTGTACGAACACAACGGATGTGTCATGATCACCCTCACTATCATGTTCACCCTCACTATCGTGATCACTATCATTTAAACCCCAATCCTCATTCCATTCTAAACCCATGTTGAAATTCCTACCCAGATCACGATCAATATTCCTATCAATATCCATATCCCTGTTCTTGCACATATTCCGATCCAAATCCCTTTCTAAATCCGTGTTCAAATCCCTGTCTAAAGCCGTATTCAATTTCGTATCCAAATTTTTTCCCAAACCTCGACCCAAGCCTGTTTTCCCAACCCGAGAAGCATTAATCACCGGAGTTATGTGCTTGGCCAGCCTTTCTGCATGGTCATTTAGAGCCTCTAATAATTTGTCATTTATCGGAGCTGTAGAAGCATATAATATAGGGCTTCCAACTCATTCAGAATATAAGCTAGTTCAAAATCATCTGTAATCTTCATTCTAGCAGTTCGGCCGGTAGCGGACTCTACCAATGCAACTACTTTATACACATACTTACCTTTGGGCTTCATTATGCGGATTTGAATCCTACTCAACAAATCAGTAAAATAGGCCCGGTGGGTGGTATAGGAATCAACTCTTCTTCAGTGCCAATGTAAGTTCTATCCTTTTCAGACCACTCCCCTCCATGGGCAATCAATATGTTTTTAGGCCGCATCTGGAATAAAGGAAATGACAGATCACAAATTGGATCAAAGATAATTCCATCACAGTCGCAGTTGGAACAGTTGGATCAATCGGATGAAATAGTTCTAACTGTGCCATGCATGCAGCATGTGGAACAGCTGGAACCATTGCATACCCGATTGATCCAACTCTTCCGACGACATGCAATTGCATTTAAACTCAAAATTAAATCAGATACAACCTTACCCATCTATAATTAGCTACAGTTGATGATAATTTATAAACTAAATACTCACATTCCACATTCAAATTCAGATAAACTAGCCTAGCAATTCGCGAATTTACCTTCAAGTCAAAAGCCGCCATATCGATTTGCCATCCAACCAGATATATTTCAAGAACCTAAGCCACCGGAGTCGAGCTCATCAGGGATATCAAATCGAGAAGAGGGGAAATCGAGCTAAGAGAAGAGTTTAATTTTTCGGAAAAGTGAAAGGGGAGAAATATTTCGAGCTGAAAGAGTGATGGAGCTGAAAATGGGAGCTGAAAGAGGGAAAAGGGTAGGGGAAAAGAGCAAGAAAAGCGAATTCATTAAGGGTATTTTCGTCCGAAATTGCAAATGTTGGGTATGATTTATACTTTTTATCTTCGCGGGTATAATTCTTGTCACCTAAATGAAAAGGGGTACGAGATATCATTTCCACTAGTTCTTAGTAATATTACTTTCTCTTCTTTTCTCTCGTCCCATGCGAAACATGAAAACAGATGCGCCAACGCTCTTAAGGAGATTATGAATTACTCCTAGTACAAGGTTTATTATTATTATTATTACTAGAAAAGCTCAAATGTCCATAATCTAATGTGACAATTTCATATTGACAATTTTAAGTAATGTTTAAATTTATTTTAGATAAATTTTTGGAGTACTGTATATTTATACTAGTTCTCTTAATACATGATATTGTCACTTTAGCTGTTAGTACATTTTCCTCATTACTAAAACGGCTTAGACCGAACACATTAATTACCCCAACATTAATTTCCTGTCAAGGGGTAATCAAGGAAATTATTTTCATTTCCAATGTCTTTCTATGTTTTCGAGCGATTGGGACAGAGAGGATATTAATATGATAACGCGTTTAGAATGAGTCGATATTTAACGAAGACTAATAATTGATTCAATTTTAATTTCCTTAATATTTAAGTATAATCGTGAAGAATAATTCAAGATAGAGAGAGAGAGAGATGACATAGGAATGTGAATGACTAGCTATATTTTGTATAAAATTAAATAACTACTCTATTAGAAAAAATGAGAATTAACAACTCGAAATAAATGGACGTGCAGTGTACAAGTACAGCAGTTTGGTGGAGCATATATAGCAGTTGGACGAAAGAAAAATTGTAATAAATAGTAAATTCTTTTGTAGTAATTGCTAGGAAAACTCTTGTTTAAGGAAAAAAAAAAGTTTAAGAGATTAATTCTTATAATATTAGGATATATTAATAGTAACTTGTGTAGTATTTCCTCCGTCCCCTTCTACTTGAGCCAATTTCCATTTTGGACCGTCTCACTCTACTTGAGCCATTTCCTAAAATAGAAATAATTAGGTCCAATTAGTAGTGTGATTAAGGGACACTTAATGGCATAATTAAGATTTTTTTGTTTCATTCGAGTGTTTTAGGTTTAGAAATATGAATTTATTCCAAATTTCTATTTTTCAAAATTAAATAAAATATTTTAATAATTATAATTGACAAAGTATTATTATTATCTTAATATCTGTGTCCATTCTACCGGACTCAAGTAGAAGGGGACGGAGGGAGTAGTTAAAATTTGGTAGCTCTCTCACCAAGTACTCTCTTTCAGTTAATAAATTCGTATGAATCTGAGGACTTTTTTATTAAACAATAGAATTAATCAATGTCAAACTCTAGGAAATTTGAACAAACACATTTTTTTTAGTATCTATGCTTCAATGTTTGTGAACAAGAAATGGAAACTGGTGTGTATATATATACATGATAACATGTGTCTTAATAAAAGAATTTCTCAGTAGTAATATTTTTTCCACAACAATCAAAATGAGACCAATGTATCTCTTCCTAGTAATGTTGCTTATTAAGCATGAAGTGAATTTCGCTGAGTGTGTGAAAAACGATGTTTATTTCTCTTATCAAACCGTAGAGAGGAATGATATAAGTACTGAAGATACAAAGCTACCATTTTCCTTTCCATCACCGCCTCCGCCTCCGCCTCGATTTTCTTCTCTGAAAATCAAAAACAGAACTCACGACAAGCCGCCTCATTACGGGCGACGACTTCTGGCACCGCCTACATCAGGAGAGCAGGCGCCAAGACCACCTAAGCTACCTCCGCCCCCTTGTGGCCTTTGTTAGTGTTATATATGCATATTTATATAAGAGATTAAATATAAAACGAATTAATTAATGTGTTATAGCATTAGCTTAACGCATCCATTTTCATATTTGTATTAAAGTATGAATTTTTTAATTAATTTCATTTTTCTTTTAGTTATCTTTCTTTTTTCTTTTTATTTGTGGATGATAATCTTGCCGTGGATGATTTTATGTTGTTCATTGATTTTTTTTCCTTTTGCTTATACGGTATGGTGAGCGGGTGTTGTAAATCAAAATAGGTTCGAAGGCACTACATCCGTCTCACTATATCAGGGACAAATGTTTTGGATACAGTAAATAAAAGCTCGTATCGAGACTTTTTAATTTGATAAAAAAAATTGAAAAAGTCGGTGAACAAACGAAAATGTCATGAAAATTTAAATCATATTGAAGTACCAAGTACGTGCAGAATTAGATGTAGATGATGGGTGGATAATGATGCATGGGAGCGTCTAATCCGATGATTAAGATTAACAAAATACCGGAAAAGAAAGCAGATAAAGTTAAATTCCGTTAATTCTCTATTGAATACTGGAAGAACACAAGAGAAAGGAACAAACCCTAATTTTATTATATCAAAATCCAACTCTCACAATACATATAGAAAACACATATATATAGACTAACTAAACAGGCCAAGCCTGTACAAAAGACATAATTAAATAAAAGCCTTAACAACTAAAATAACAAATAAACTAATATATTAATAATTATTCTCCAACATTCTCCTCTGCATCGAAATGACGTCCTCGAATCGGATGCAGCTTCATCTCCAAAGGAATTATTACCTACGAAAGGCATCAGAAACTCAAATTGCACCTCACGACGATGAACATCAGATGTGGCTTTGAATTTAAAATCAATCTTTTCACAAATAAAATTATCTTGGTTGAACAAGAAAATCAATAAATGTCGATCCACGGTCACATTATGACTTTTAGGAAGCCACGAATGATATTCCTCCACCAAAGATAACTTATCCATAATATTCTCAATAATAATGTTTGCAGATGAACTTGAATACTCCAGCCCAAAATGAAAAATCTTATCACCGATGTGTGTGGACTCGCGCTACACTGCGGCGATTGTTCAACATCTGGCAAAATTTTCTCATCCAATAGAAGAGATTCGTCAGGGTAATCGTCATAAATTGGAGGACCTGAATAGTCCCAAACATATACCCTCCTCAAAAATAAGCGATGAATGATCCTCATAAATAGGAGGACCCAAATAATCTACAGGGAAATTAAACCTAGCACTGTTGTTGTCTAAAAGTGCAAAAAGATACTCTATGACCATCACGTAGGAGGATCGTAGCAAGACTCTAGATACCAACTGATGCAGGGAAAAGTGTCTAATCATTGATTAAGATTAACAAAATACATAATAGAACGTAGATAAAGTGAAATTTCGTTGATTCTCTATTGAATACAAGAAGAACACAAGAGAAGGGAACAAATCCTAATTTTATTATATCAAAATCCAACTCCCACAATACATAAAGAAAACACATATATATAGACTAACTAAATAGGCCAAGCCCGTACAAAAAGTATAATTAAATAAAAGCCCTAAAACCTAAATAACAAATAAACTAATATATTAATAATTATTCTCAATCATATAAATTTACCATTCATAGTTGTGCCATTTTTAAATAATTTGGCCTAAATCATGAAGTAATATGAAACATATCATATGAAAACTAATTATTATGTGAAAATTGCAAATTATGCATTTTTATGCATAAAATAATACATTTTTGTGGATAAAATATTGCATAATAAAATATATTATTTTATATTATTTTATGCATATAATGCATCATTATGAGAATGCAACATTTTATGCATAAAAATGAAACATTTTGTGCATAAAAATATATGGTTTGCAGTTTTCAGGGAAAAAAAAAAAGTTTTCACCATGGTTTGCAACATTTTGTGCATAAAAATGCATGGTTTGCATAAAAACTAATATATATATATAGGCATTTCAACTTTTAACTAAAATGATTAAATTAATTTAAAAAATAACATGAATATGAGTAGAATAATATTTTGTAGATTCAGTCATATTTTTGTTGATAAAAATAAAATGCCTAAAGTTAAATAAAAAGCGAAAAATTTAGTAAATACAATGAAATAATAAGAGACGAAATAAAAATCAAAGTATAAATGCTTACAATAACACAATTATAATCAGGTTATTGATTATTCGCATATTTGTAATTTATTTTAATACTAATCAAACAATGAAAATTTGAGTGTAATAAATAATGATCTTTTTCTTTGGAGTTTTACTCCAAAATGGGAAACTTTCGGATATGATGATGTATACACTACTGCCAACAAACGTTAAGTATACACCAATCTATGGATTTAATTTCGTGGAAAATTTGTGAAAAGCATATCTATATACTACGTACTAACTAATAGTAGTTCCGGAAGTGATTTATGGAAATGTGAGTTCATTTATTACTAACATTAATTTTAGTTATTACTAATACAAAAATCAGTCTATTTAATTATTTTATTTATACCAAAATCCTAATTCCAATTACTTGAATAATTAGTTCAAAAAGGACCCTAACTTTATCCGATTTTTTTTCTTTTGAAAATTCGAGTCAGGATTACTATCGAACAGGTGGCGGCCTTCAATAAAATAAATAAATAAAATAAAGCCATTCTCCATTTTTACTAATAAATGGAAAATATTATTTATACTTTTCGTATATTGATTCATACATAAATTTAAATTTTTGTTTAGAATAAAAATAAAAATGATTTAGGATAGATGATTTAAACTGGTAATATGTCTTTCTACTCAAATATTAAGTGGGTATATATAAATTACCCATTCTGAAATTACATATGTAGAAAATACTCATTTCAATATATTAATGTTATATTGTTGAAATAAATGCACAAACTTTGCAGAGCCCAGAGTTTGGGCCCCACTTTTTATACTTTTTATCTACCTATACCTGATCGATTGTAATTTTTATTTTTATTCACCAATTAGAAAATAAAATTTTTGGGGTGAAATTATATCACCGAAATCAAACTATTCTAAATTCAGTCGAATTTAATATTATAGGTGAAACAGTAAAATTATTGAATGGATTCTTTGAAAATTCATATTGACGGACTAAATAGTGAAAATAATAATTGTATTCGGACAAATTTGACTACTTTATCAAATTTATTTTCACAGCAAATAATTCATAATTCATACATGTTTTATCCTATAAAGTGGGTAGAGTGTAGATCATTTCTTCGGTCACAACACCTTAAAAATTATTTTCTTCATTTCTTAAAAGCTTACAATTTGGAGTATTTTTTTAGCGCTAGAAGGCAATCAAAGACAACTTACTGGTGGCAAATTGAGGAGGAAGAAAAAGCAAACGAAATTGAAAAAGCTCAGTAAATTACGGGTGGCAAATTGAGGAGGTAAATTATGAAGTTAATTATTCTATTTTTAAATTTTATTTTTGGAATTTACATGCTTAATGTTATATTGATTTTTAGGTGTTATAGTATGATTTTAGCCGTAAGATATTTAGCTAAATATGAAATTTTACTGTTTAAAATATTTTAATTATGGTATGATTAGGGCAATTTGTAAGTGCTATTTTATTTAAATTATGCTTAAGTTATTAACTCTGAATTTTAATTTTAGTTATTATTATCATTGCTATTATTATTATTATTAATTAAATCCCATGAGACATTTTTTAAACTATGTTAATACTATTTTTTAATAAAATAATTTGTTAATTCACGGTTTAAATGCTAGTCTAACCGTGAGACGTCTTTTTAAACTATATTAATACTATTTTTTTAATAAAATAGTTTGTTAAAGGTATATCACGGTTAGATTAGCATTTTAACCGTGAATTCACGGTTTAAATGCTAGTCTAACCGTGAGACGTCTTATAAAACTATATTAATACTATTTTTTTAAGAAAATAATTTGTTAATTAGAAAGGTATTTCACGGTTAGATTAACATTTAAAACGTGAATTCACGATTTAAATTCTAGTGTAACCGTGAGATATCTTTTAATCTATATTAATACTATTTTTTAATAAAATAATTTGTTAATTAGAAAGGTATTTCACGGTTAGATTAACATTTAAACCGTAAATTTCACGGTTTAAATGGTAGTCTAACCGTCAGACATCTTTTAAACTATATTGATAATATTTTTTTAAAAATAAAATTAGCACTTTTAAGTTACATTCTCAAGTTAATGAGTCTATTTTTACAATTACACATGCTCAAGTTAATTTAGGTATGCATCTATTTATAATTTGCCTTAGTCGAACTCAATATTAGTTTCACAATTTTATTTTACTATTTGTATAATTATTGTTTTTTATAAAATCTTAATTTTAAATTAATGTATTTTTTCATTTAATATACATCTAATGTTTTGAATTAAATTCATGCAGATGTCCTACGTTATCGTGAACGTAAACTATGGAGGAAATTGGGAAAGCATTGAGTACGAGGACGGTAGACAGATGGATATCGTCTTATCAACAGATGATATCACTGTCTACAACTTGAGACGACAAATAGTTGATATTGTCTTATCAACAGATGCTTTCTTGGGTACTGATTTTGAGATCACCTATCTGAGGACGACACCATCTGGACGTCTTGTTAAATCACCATTGGGGACGGACGAAGAACTCGTGCGCTTCTGCAGAACAGAATCGTCCCCAAAGGTATATATATCTTGGAACAACACGGCATCGTCTTCTCACTTTTACGGTGAACGAGCCGGGGCGTCCTCTTCACATTTCCCTACGGGCGAGCAGACGTACCAGTATGGTGGCTCATTCGACTTCGGCTACCAGAGCACTGATTGGCACACATACCTCAATGAGATTGGTAGGGTCACTACTTCATCATTTCCAACTGACGACGTGTATCATTCAGATCTCAACCTCATAGCGAGTTCATTCCCTCATGCCTCGAGTGCCCGAGAAAATTCAATCCCAGACCTCAATTTTGCGGCCGAGGATGAGCATGGCCATGTGTATGAAGTTATAGACGATAAGGACGACCCAGATTACGACGTTGAATCTGATGCTCAGAGCACCGAGAGCGATAGAGCCGGAGACAATTCTGAAAGGCGGCTGAATAGGTCCTTGTTTGCTGAGTACACAGCGTGGATATTGGACGAAGGAGGGATGGAAAAATTATTAAGTGTTGGGAACCTTTTCTCTCTTTGAACTAAGTTTTGATAATGCTATTAGAAACCACACTTAGACAATAGACTTTAATTGGAACATGATGGTCTCCGTGTTTGGATCAGTCGAGCTTAACCCGAACAGGTTGCTATGTAAAGGTCAAGGTTGGTAGTGCAACCTTGTACCTATTTTACTCAAACCTGTCATAAGGTTCCTTTATATAATCTGTCTATGTAATCTGCTCCAACCAAACTCGAAGATTTCTTGCGAAGATTACAGAAGACTGAAGACAGTTCGAGGTATAGGAAGCGTGACCTGCAAAGTCCAACCTGAGCTGTGGCTGAGGAACCTGTCCTCAACTCAACGTCCATAATTGTGTCAGTGTACGGTTCTGCACATACTGACACACACAACGGCTCTATTACAAATGCTTCTCTATAAATACCTCAAGACATTCAAGAAAGAAAGTACGGGAAACTTAAATTACAAGCTGAAACGCTGCAGAAATCTCAAGCTAAATATTCACACAATCAACACTCGAAATCACTAGAGCTTTCCCAAGTGTTGATCTTTGTAGATTTCTATTCTTTCTAGAATCTGTCTTACTAGAACACAATCCACACTCTCACTACCATCACTGTTGATATTCAGTGTAGTTGATAGAGTTGTATTCCAAACGGTGATAGCTTTTCACAGCTTTCCAGTTTGATTATTAGTGCTAGTTGTTTATCATTAGTAAGATTGTATGTAAGTTTGTATGTAAAGTTAGAAGAGACACGACTCAAGATTCGTGCTAGATTCAGTCTAAAGAGAGACTTGAATTTGGACTGGAACCTCCACCAGTGTTAAAAGGAGCGAAAAATCTCAAGTTAAGGGATTACAGATTCGACGGATCTGGCGTGGACGTAGGAGCTGTTTACTCCGAACCACGATAAAAACTCCTCGTGTTTCTCTGTTCTTATCATCTATTTTCACACAGTTTGCATGCTCACAACCTGCACGATTGTAACCTGTCTTGCATGTGCACTGTCTTTGAAAACTGTTTTTGAAAACTGTTAGTCACTTTCACAGTTTGCATGAACACTTATTTGAACTAAAGTTTTCTTTGAAAACTGCTTTGAAAACTGTTAACCAACCTTTCCACCAAACTTCCGCACGCAAGTTAGTTTTGCAAGCTCAGCAGTTCACTGTTTGAGCTGGAAAAACTAAACTGCTCTGATTAACTGAAGTGACGACTCAGTAAGATCAAATTATTTTGAAAAGTCTAAACTGTTGGCTAATTGGTGTATTCCCCCCCCCATACACCAATATCTATTTATCGGGACCTACATTAAGATTGATGTATACAGGTCCGCACAACAACGATGCTGATGAGGATATCGATACAATGCATCCGAGTAATTAGATAGTCCCCATGGTCCCTATCCAACCTGAGAACTCTGCAGTATATGCGAGTGCGGTTAATCTGATTGTTGAAGGGCTTGCTGTTAACGCCATGTACGATACAAAAGACGAACTCACGATTGCAGCCGGTCTGTGGAATTTGGAGAAGAATGCGGAATCAAAGGTAGAGAGGTCGGATAATGGAAGACTATATTTGAAATGCAAATCATCGAAGCAATGCCCCTTCAAGTTACACGCCACCACCAGCGGAGGTGGCCATTTTTTAGTGATCAAGTTTTGTGGCGATCACACGTGCAATCAGGAAGTAATGGGTCTGAAGAAAAGGAAGCTCCGTTCTACGGTCATTGGGGCATACTTTGCGAAGCGAATTCTACGTCATCGGGAAATAGTGAAGCCAAAGGTCATAATGAACGAGCTAAAGGAAGTTTTTGGTGTCGACATCAATTACGATGTCGCCTTGAGGGGACGAAACCGCGCAATTCAGATGATTTATGGCGAGTATGAAGATTCATACAAGATGTTGCTGGGCTACCTCGCAATGCTAAAGAAGACAAATCCGGGTACAATCACAAGGATCGACATCGGCAACGATGGCCGGTTCAAACAAGTTTTTGTTGCTCTTGGCGCTACTCAAGTTGTGTTTTCACTCACTATGAGGCCAGTTATTATAGTGGATGGCACACATATGAAGGGGAAGAATAGGGGAATCATGTTCGTAGCCGTGGCAAAGACGCTAACGAAGAGTTGTATCCTTTGGCTTATGGAGTAGGGCCTATCGAAAACCACGAGTGCTGGACTTTCTTCATGCGAGGACTCAGAAGTGCATATGGAGCATTGAATGACACATTGATTGTCTCGGATCAGTACATATCCATCATACATGCCGTATCCGTTGTATTTCTCCATGCCTACCACGGTTTGTGTTATTACCACCTGAGTAAGAACTTGGCACACTATGGTAAGCATGTCATCGGCCTGTTTGTACGGGCTGCATACACGTATGATGTGGAGGAATGGAATACGAGAATGGATCAAATTCATGATCTGAACGCCAACACCCATGCAAAATTGATGGAAATCAGCCTTGCCAAGTGGGCTCGCTCGATGTGCCAACATCGGCATTTCAGCAATATGACGTCTAACGCTGCCGAGTCTTTCAATAATACCCTCCTATGGGCTAGGCATCTACCAATCTGCGCTTCTCTCGATGCTGTGAGGCTTATCATCGAAGAGTGGTTCGATGAACGACGCATAGCCTGCCAGCGGGACAATCATCCAATAACGTTGGAGGCGAGGCGAACAATTGCGGATCAGATAGAGCACGCGCGGAAATACAGGGTCACGCAAACATCTCAATTCCAATTCAATGTTCGTACATCCCAAAGGACACTTACTGTGAATCTTCATCAGCATGAGTGTCAATGTCTGCGTTGGCAGAGGGACTGTCTGCCTTGTGCACATGCGATCGCGGCAATCATGTAAGTCACCTTCAAGGTATCATTTGAATACAATAATCATAGTGTAAGTACTTTCAAATTAATTATGTTTTTTTGTCTGATTTTAGGTACCAAGGGGAGGAAGTAGTGCAATACGTTTCACCTTACTACCAGCGAGGTACTCATGCAAAAGCTTACGAGCTCCTAATTTTACGTGTACCACATAGATCTACTTGGCCTAAAGAGTTGCGGAGTGCAGAGGTATTGCCCCCAATAAGATTACGTCTACCGGGGAGGCCGAGAGAAAGAAGACGTAGAGGGAGAGGGGAAGCACGCCGACGGGCAAGCCGTGGTTCTCGCAGATGTCCACATTGTGATATGACAGGTCACGTTGGAGCCATGTGTCACTTGTGGATGGAATCATTCAATTAATGTAATTTGTTGCATTACCATGGATTATGTCTGGATTTAATCATATCAATATATCATATAATACGATCACGGTTTGCAACATAATATATAAATCAAGAAAATATTATTCTATTATTAATATTATTTTAATACGATACACGGTTTTAAAGGTAAATCAAAGTTTTAATATGATTCTAACCGTGATATCACGGTTTTAAGTGATAATAAACCGTGTCAAATCACTTTTATAATTCAGTAAAAAATAAAAAAATTATTTACACGGTGTCTGGAAGAATGAAACCGTAGTTTACTTAATACCGTGAACCCTAACCGTGGAATCTGGTCAAAATTAGAATCCGGTCAAAACCACTCCTATTTTCACGGTTTGTTGTGATTTTTACCGTGTAAGCACGTTCCAACTCGTGAACCCTAACCGTGAGAAACTCTATTTTGGTTAAAATTAAAGCCAAATTTCATTTTAATCCGATAACTAATGCTTCAAATCACTTATTTTGTTAATTATTTATACATATAATGACAATTAATTACCTATTACAGCTCAATTTGGAAGAACACGGTCATTAATTTGACTTTGTAGAATGAATTCATCAAAATATTTCCATAATTCATCTTGTGTACTATACTTGTAACTGGTGTATTCTAATGACATCGTGACTTTTCTAATGACATTCTAATTAATTAATTATAGTAGTATTTAAGTACAGACATTCTTATATTTAAATCGAATCATTTAAATATTCTAAAATATATATCCGAACCAAAATATAATGTTCACAGCTCGGCACCACGTTGCGAAAGGGAAAATATCTGTTTCGCGACCTCTAAGCGAAACGCGGAGAGGTACCTCACGCCAATCCTCTCAATGCGCGGCTTCTTCAGGGCGAAAATCCGATCGATGTACATACAAGCGAACGGTCCGCATGAATACTCGTCCTTCTGTATGTATTGCTGCTCTACGGGGATCCAAACAACATTCAGAAAATCGTGATGCTTCTTCATCCGTGGATGTTGTTCCCAATATCCAACCTTTTGCAACACTCTGGGCCATAGTTTCAGGATCGGGTAGAGCTGGACCAGCCGATGCTTTCTGTCAGCGTGATTAGGGAGCGTATGTAGAAGTGAGTCGTATACCTCCATCGTCCACTCGTCAGTCCGTACTCGGCAAATAACCCAATGATCGGAGGCAACGTGGCAAATAAACACAAACTGCAAATTAAAACAGCACATGACAAATGGGAAACAAGTTCATAATAGAATTAGTGACTCAAAATCCAAATAAAAGATCAACACTAATAATAATACGTATAATGCATTTAAGCACTAATAATAATACGTAATAAAAACACAAAGTTTAAATGAAGAAACTTACACAAGTTGCATTCATCCAAACATCGTACGAACCAACGCCGTGAAACCAATTCCCAAGATCAGCTGACAGCTTGTAATCACGATACTTTAGATTTGACTTCGCCATTGCCGTTTGATCTCCACTGTGAAAATCCATCAGGGCCCTCCTCAACTCGTACTGTCAATAAATATCTTGATTTAGAGATTACACAAAAATATATATATATATATATATATATATATATATATTCATTTAAAAAGTATAAAAAAAAAACTCACATATACGCCCATTCCAATGAGAACGGTGACGCTCTCAGCTAGAGACGGATACAAAAAAAGTCCATGTTGGAGTCGACTCCACCAATAAACAGTGTACAGTTCCATGATCTATAATGCACATAAAGTATTGATGAAAAAATAATAATAGACTACGTATCATAAATAATAATAATAATAATAATAATAATATAAAATAAGGACCGTTCTAACCTCGGCTGAGAACTGAATATGAGGGTGTTCGATCTCATCGAACAAAGACTGGTTCATCTGAAAAGGCGGGTCCTGCAGGTTTCAGACGTAGGAATTCGGCCCACTTAGTCTGAATTCTTGATACATCTGTTTGATTGTCGGGCCGGAATACGGTGTCGGAATAACCGGGACAAAGGGGCTCTGTAAAGTAGCCGATGGCCTCACGGTCCGTCCCCCAACACGGACCCGACGCACAGGCGTCACTCCTGCAACATCTGAATCCGCATCACTGTAGTCACCCCCCTGCAGATTGTCGGGGTCTTCACTCACCGGTTGATGGGCAAGCACTGGCTGCAGTACGGGATGTACCCAATCCATCAGGGGCATCTTATCCAGGTCCCTGATAAAAGACGAGTGCGATGACTCCACATCCTCAACCTCAGCCTCTCGTAATGGAGGCGTCCTTGATCTCTGCCCTACTGGCTCTGTAAAAAGCCCGAACATGTGCTCAAAACCCGGAGCGGCCTCGGGGCTAGGTGCCCTATGCTCAATGTGGGCACTGACATCGTCGTAACGAGCTACGTGGGCCCTGTCACATGAATGTCGGCCTGCCAAGGGGATGTGGCTAGGTGCCCTCTGCTCAATATGGGTGTTGTCGTAGGCATAACGAGCTGCGTCGGCCCAGTCACATGAATGTCGGCCTGCCAAGGGGATGTGGCTAGGTGCCCTCTGCTCAATGTGGGTGTCGTCATCATCGTAACAAGCTGCGTGGCCCCCGTCAACTGAATGTCGGTCTGCCAAGGGGACATGGCTGCCATGTGATAGTGCTCGATGATGAGAATGCATGCCATGGCTCGAGCTAGATGATGACTTCCCGAAGATCCCCTTCAAGTGCCCTGCCATGAACTTGGCGATACGAGCCATGACTCCGGTCTCCGAAGTATCCCGAGCCAGGCGTTCCATGACCTTGTCGGCCCACGCATCGTTATCACATCCTTGAGGGCACGGATCCCCGTGTACGCAATAGATGAGGCCCGAGGACCTATCGGGGAGTGAACTATCAACCCTCGGCCTCTTCGACGTACTCGCACGAGCCGTGAAGGCCGAGATAGGTGCTCGACCCTCTGAATTTGCCCGGGTGGCACGAGGATGGCGACGTTGGGGCTGGACTACTTGCCTCGAATCACGGCACCTCAACTTATCAATCACTCGAGCCATATCTCTCGCATCCTTTGTTTGCCTCTGCTCCGGAGGCGCTTTTTTCCACGGATGGCGTGTATTCGGATTAAACCGAACTTGTAACGGGTCTTGGCACTCGAATAGGGACTGAAAGTAATAGGAGGTTCGTTCCTCTTCATCAGGTTCGAGTGTGGGGTTGACTTCGAGCTGCATAAACAAAAAAAATGCATAACCATTATCAATTTTCCAATCTTCACCTATCTGAAATAGCCATTTTTTTAACTTAAGCATGTTACACGGTTTGAACTTAAATTAAACCGTGAATTCACGGTATCAATATAGATCAAACCGTGAAAAAGCACTTTTTCACGGTTGAAACTAAATGTAACCGTGTATTCACGGTTTAATTTAAGTTCAAACCGTGAAAAACTATTTCACCCATTAAATATAAAAAAAAAGGAATTTTAAATTAAATTCGAATACAAACAAACAATTATTATAAATTCGAATCCAAACAATTATTATGAAATCAGTATTATTATGAGTAATTAACTAATCATTAATTAATAAAATGTACTAAAAACATTTACTTACTTTAATTATTGATAAACTAAATAATCCATAAATATTATTTTAAATGATTAACATAATTAATTAATGCAGTAAAAAGAGTAAAAAGAGAGTATATACCTCTGGATTGTCAAAGAAACCAACGAAGTCGGCATTCGACGACCCAAGTTCCCATCTCCGAAGTCGTGGCATGTGGTGCTCGTTGCGACGAACCCCAATTGCTTGCCCTAAAGCAGGAATGGCCTCGACGGCCCAAATGAACATCGCCCACACGGGCCCGTAGAGATGGTAGGCTCCCCTATTTTTTTGGCCTCCTATTTCTGTGGGGTTCTTCTTGGCCACTCCGAGCTGGTGGCACATGATCTGAAACGACCATGATCCCCACGGAAATTCCGCCCATCGCTGTGGATCCTCTACTAATGTCCATGCCCAATCATCAACATGTCTGTCAGGGTCACGACTTAGTAGCACGTAGTAGTAGACAATGAGGTTGGCGGCGCTCAAGTATTGATCCGGAGTCCCTATGACATTAGAAGCATCTTTGAAATGATTCAAGAGTTCTTTCACTTGCATCTGACGTCCGCTAAAATAAGTATGAAAGAGGCTCGACTGTGGGATGACATGATTGCGACCGTGGGGATTAAAGGTCATAGGGCCGAAGCATAATCCAGTCACAAGGCAGAATTCTTGAGGCCCAAACCGAATATCCCGTCCACCTACGTGGAACAACCTCTCGAATTCGTGTTCTTCACCCCTCCACAACTCCCTAGCCAATAACTCGTGCAAGGCACGCTTGGCATTCCCGACCTTCCTAAGCGCGAGAACCTTTCCAAATGGAGATTCGTTGGCAAATCGTGCCAAGAGATCCTGTCCACCAATGCGAATTAAATGATACATTATGCCTTGAAGTACATTGATTTTGTTGTAACTATTTATTTCACCGGGGAATCCTTGCATACGAGGCTTGTACCATGTATACCTAGGCTGCAAAATAATAGATCAAAACGATTCATTAATTTAGTGAAGTATCAAATTTTACAATCTTCTCTGCAATTAAACGCAATAGTGTGAAATTAAACAAAACCGTATTTTTAAGTAATTTCACGGTTTCTGTTGTAAACAAACCGTGACTCACGGTTTCATTTACCTTAAACCTTGAATTTTGATGACTCAGCAAATTTCACGGTCGTATTTCTCACGGTTTGATATAAGTAGAAACCGTGAAATTTGCTGAGTCATCAAAATTCACGGTTACATTCACATTCAAACCGTGAGGACACGGTTTCAGTGACCTTCAAACCGTGAAACATGTATAATCTAAATCGCAATAAATCCATATATATTTCAGATTTCGAATTCATAAATTACCCAATAAATCCCAATAAATCCAGATTTCTTGCATACCAAAATCAAAATATTAATGCATTTTATACAAATTATAATTTATAATTCTATTCAAGATAACATAAAATCATTAGAAATGGATTAAATCATTACATACGAATTGATTGAGGAAACTAAAAAATACTAAAAATTCAAGACTTTTTAAATAACAAATAATAACAAAGAAGAGACGAAGAAAATTAGAAAAATTACCGGAGGATGCAGATGAGGAAGGTTTCGACGTTCTTCCATCGTCAGAACGCGACGCGCTTGAGTCGGGACTCCTTCATCTTCGGAATCCGAATTGTTATTGGTGGCCATACTTTTCTTTTCTTTTCTCTCTATCTCACGGTTGAAAAAAAAAATTGGGGGCTAGGGTTCACGGTTTGTTGAATCGTGAGAGTGAGAGAGATTGAGAGAGACCCGTGAGATATCTCACGGTTGAAAAAAAAATTGGGGGCTAGGGGTTCCTCAATCGCGAGAGGGGCGAGAGAAGAGAGAAGAAACTGTGAAAGAAGGGGGGCCAAAATGAGTGAATTTTATTTTCTTTCTGTTTGTATTTTTTTAATTCGGTCAAGTCAATCAAAAACAGCAAAAGGATAAAAAAATTCACTCACCGATAAAGAAGTCCAACCTTTGCAGACTTCCATGTGAAAAAAATGGGCCCCATACCATTATTTTAATAAATTGAATATTTTTTATAGATGTAAATTGAGAATGAGTATTTTGTTAATCTGATTTTTCAAAATGGATATTTTTAATTTCCGCCCTAAATTAAAATTGTTGACTTGGTTTATTTATAGTACCATACCATAAAATATTATACAAAACAAAGGTAATTTATGTGGATTCAGCAATAATTTTAATTTATGAGAAACCGTAGCAATATCTAATACTACAAGCATATTTATTAATTAATTATAATTATTGTTTCATTATTTTAATTTGTAATTATTTCAATTAAAGTATTTTAAGTTACAAACCATGATGGTATCACCTGCAAAAAGAAGTCAAACAAATCATTAATATGGTTGATCATGTATATAGAGGACAACATGCATATATGTCAATAAAAAGCTTACGATAATTTCATTTAACAAAGCGTTCAATCGTTTTATGAACGAAGGTCGAAAGTGGGTATTGGGGAAGTTAGCCATAATTCAATATTTAATGGTATGTATGATTAGAAGAAAAACGAAATGTTTGTAAGACACTTTCATAAATATGGTGTTTAAAAGTGCTATTTATAAGATTATTTTTAGATCATATATGGCGTTATGTGTAAAAAAAGAATATTATTAATAATTTACAATATATTAGCCTAATCTAATTTTGCACACAAATACCAAAATCATTAATGTTTATTCAATTTAGAAATAACATGATTAAAGGCTCATAATCAAGTAAAATTACTTTTAAAATTAGGAAAACATTATCATAGGCCTTAATATAAATAATTTTAAATTGGGAATAGAGTAATACAAACGGTTTAAAATGAATGCATGATTTATTCATTTCCACATAATACACCATTTTTTTATAGCATTGAGTTCTGTGAGTTAGGTTTCTAATTTTATGTTCTAGATTGCTTACATGGTGCTTATGAAAAGGCAATAAAAGTGGGTTTATAATTGAAGCTATATTGTATATTGTATTGTATGCCCCATAGAATTTCCTGCACTTATTGTGTTATTATTGCCCAAATCATTCATATCTACACCTTTTATACTATTTAAACACAATGGTTTTTAAACAACTATATTGCATTGTACACGTGCTTTGGTTGTGCTAATCATCGCTACATTTTTTAAAAACAAACAGAACTAATATCTGGAGAAAAAAATAGAAAAAAAAAAAAAACAGACATTTTTGTGGTGACAGTTTATAATGAAAAAGGAGGAGATGGAGTGAAATTCTTTTCAAGAATCGGAAAGAATACATTGTTTTGTGCTCAGAAGGATACATACAGAATAAACTTTGTAAGTCATCTATATTTTATTTTATATTTATATGCAAAAATTTGGGGTTGTCATGATTCATATATACAAGTATATATATATATATATATATATATATATATATATATAGAGAGAGAGAGAGAGGTGGAGGATCAAATGAGATCTTAATCTTTAGGTAATAACTAGGATCCGATCTAATCCGTACATTTGGTCTGATCAATGTCCACAATTTATTCAATTTATGTCTGTATTCTAGCGGTTACTTTCCCTGATTATAATGGTGAAGATTATAAGTGTACTTTTCATGAAATGCTTAATTCACACATTAAAGCTATTACTTTACATATTTTGCAACGGTAAAAATTGATTTGTAACTGTCCTTTTGTGTTAGTTTTGTAAGGACGGCAATAATGCATGCAAGGAAAATAAAGAGTGTGCATGAGTGTGACATAATGTAGTTAAGGTTACATGACTTTTTTTTTTATGTTTTGTTTTTCTTTGCATAATTCTTTTAGTGGTGGTTTTTGGATTTGATTGCTTTCTTATAATTTAATATTGTTTTTGGTATCCTAAGTACTCCACGGTAAAGAAAACATCTATATTGCTGCAAAGAATCAATTAAGTAGGAAAAATTCAAGCTTATATTTTCTTGTAAATAAACAATTCAATTGTCTATATAAGCAATTGAATTTTAAAGGTCTTTTTTAGCAATTCGTGATGTGTAAATAAGCAATTTAGAATGTTTAAATAAGCAATTTGAAAGTTCTTAATATGCAATTCGAGATGTATAAATAAGCAATTCACAAAGTGGAAATAAGCAATTTGAAATGTCTAAATATAAGCAATTATAAATAAGTAATTTGAAAGGTCCAAATAAGTAATTCACAAAGTGGAAATAAGCAATTTGATATGTCTAAATAAGCAATTTTAAAGGTCTTAATATACAATTCAAGATATATAAATAAGCAATTCACAAAGTGGAAATAAGCAATTTGAAATGTCTAAATAAGCAATTATAAATATACAATTTGAAATGTTTAAATAAGCAATTCATAAAATGGAAATAAGCAATTTAAAATGTCTAAATAAGCGGTTTGAGATATATAAAGAAACATGCAATTCACAAAGTGGAAATAAGCAATTTGAAATGTCTAAATAAGCAACTAATTAAGCACTAAAAATTAATTAATTAAGCACTACTAGAAAATTGCATTCTTCTTAGAGTTGCAAAAGCTATTGGTTTGTGAATATCTATCCACTATGACTTGGATCCCTATATTATCGGTAATTCTATACTACTAATTAATTTTGCATATCAATTCTCATTAATGCCCTTCCGTGTGTAGTATAAGGAAAGTGATTATTTAATTACACTATTATCTCAACCGTTGAAATATATGAGATCTATGATGGATATTGGATCATAGTTACTACCTAAGGGGTGGTTTCTATTTGATCCACTCCCTATATATATATATATATATAATATATATATATATATATATACTTGAATGATTGCTATATGTTGTATGGAACACATGTAAATAATTTATTTTCCGAAAATATTAGATAGTTGTTGTATGTTTATACACCCAAAACAAAAACAGATTTTGAAATGTAAATGTAATAAATATTACCAGTTTCATTTTGTATATATATATACATAAATTCCATGGTCCATTATGTTTATATATATAATTAGCAAAATATTGAATGTAGTAGGGCCTCTAATATATGTATTTAAAATAGAAAAAGAGGAATTTAGGAAAATGACACGTCAATGATTTATTTATGTCCACTTATTTATTGTGTTTTTCTATAATTAACTGTTTTTTTTAATGATTTTTGGGCATTCAACTTAACTTTATATCAAATTCATACTCCATCATGGCTTCTCTCACTTTATGTACTCCGCCGAATCTTGTTTTCAATCTCTCTCTCATTTTTCTTCGCTCTTCTTTGCAATATTTATTTTCTTTTCGAAATATAATTTGAATTTTTCCATATCTCTATTGAGACCAACATTAGTCAGCATTTATATATTTGTACAACTTTCTTAATATATATATATATATATATATATATATATATATATATATATATTAATATATATTTTGTAAAACTTATAAAATGTTTAAAGTTTATATGGGGGATATTAAACATAGCTACCTTATCTGATCTCATTATAGCCCCCTTTTATATAATAATAATAATAATTACAATAATAATAATAATAATAATTATTATTATTATTATTATTATTATTATTATTATTATTATAGCCCCAATTTGAAGTTTTAAGTTTTAACATAAGGGTATAATGGCTATAGAAACACAAATTTTGATGTTTCACCCAATATGGGTATAATTGTATAGTTATTAGTATCATTTTATTATCTTAAATTGATGAGTATTGCGAGATAGATGGAGGCTATGTTTAAAATTTCCCGTTTATACATATAATATAAAATGTGAAGATCGTTTGTGACTATATAATTTTGTATTCGTATTTTATAAGAGATGTCAACACACCTGAATTTTTAAATGGTTTGAAATGTTCAGGAATGCCAAATCACGAGCTTAATCTTAAGGTCGGTACACCGGTTATGTTGCTCAGAAATATCGACCATTCTCTAGGATTGTGCAATGGTACGCGTTTGGTGGTCACGAGATTGGAAAATCATGTTTTAGAGGCTAAGATTTTAACTGGAAATAACTCTGGCCAAAAAGTGCTCATTCCAAGAATGCCGCATACTTCATCGGAATCGCGCATGCCACTTAAGTTTGAAAGAAGACAATTCCCTCTCATTGTTTCATATGCTATGACCATCAACAAAAGTCAAGGACAATCTCTCTCACACGTTGGACTTTTTCTTAAGAAACCAGTCTTTTCTCATGACCAGCTTTATGTTGTTGTTTCGAGGGTACGCAGTCGTAGTGGGCTCAAGATATTGATATGTGACAAAGATAGCAACAACACATGTACTACGAACATAGTATATAAGGAAGTTTTTCATAATTTATATATGTAAGGATTCTTATTTAATTTTGTATTTTATTTGGATATGTACATTTTATTTATTTTTATTGGTATTTAATAAGTGTTTTATTTATTTATTATTTTACGATTTATCAATAAGTAAGTAAACTGAAATTTAACTTATTTACTTATACGAGTGACTGAATATTTCAATTAATGTGCAACATATTTTTAAATTATATAATCACAAATAAAAATATTAAAATATACATAAATTTTAATATCATTTTATTTATTATGATAAGAGATTATAATAAATATATTTAGGTAACCCCGTGCGTGGCACGGGTAAATTACTAGTTTGGTGGAATTCCAAACTCGAGGCAAAGTCATATTTAAGAATTGAAAATTAAAACTTGATTCATTTAGAATCCAACAACCACGCCCAATCAAACAATTTTATTCAGAAATCAGAATTGTCACTTTTCATAACGATAATGGTTATCTTAAAATTTGTTGAAGTACTACCTCTGTCTATGAATATTTGGCAAAAAAATTTGGGCATGGAGTTTAATGTGTGTTGATAATACTATATTATTATATAAAAGTATTAAAGTATTAAAGTGTTAAAGTTAAATAATTTTGGGCTCATCTAAAATTTTTAATAATACTAAAGTATTAAAGTGTATGTAAGGTCTACGTCCCAAAATAAAAGTGGCAAGAAATGATGAACGTCCCGATATGGTATTTTTGCCAAGAAATCATGTACGGAGGGATTACTTTTTTTCATGAAATTTTTTCACTTTAAAATATGCCACCTTTTTTTTAGGATAAT
Organism: Mentha longifolia; assembly: GCA_001642375.2. Classification (NCBI taxonomy): domain Eukaryota; kingdom Viridiplantae; phylum Streptophyta; class Magnoliopsida; order Lamiales; family Lamiaceae; genus Mentha; species Mentha longifolia. The sequence goes on from CM038117.1 coordinate 20,477,342, forward strand.
TGCCATTTTTTTCATATAATTGTCATTTTAAAAATTTATCATGTTTGTTGTGATAATTGTCACTTTTGGTTCCGCAAACAAGTTTTTGCCTATCTAGTTATTTAATTTCAACTTATATTGATTTTGTTCTTTGGCCAAAATATTCTCTTCCAATAAAGCTACATATATTTGTAGACTTTCTCATCAATCAAGGTCAATCAGTGGGAAATTCTAATATATATATATGGGACACACTTGGGTCAGCTGGAGGCACCGTGCGGCCGGGCTAAAATAATGACACTTTTATTCATATAGATTGACATTTTTCTGTATAAAGATTGACACTTTTAAAAATTATTAATTTATTCGTAAAATAATAATATTAAAGATTGACACTTTTATTCATATAGATTGACACTTTTCTATATAAAGATTGACACTTTGGGCCCGGCCGCACGGTGCCTCCGGCTGACATAAGTTTTTGTCTATATATATAGAGAGAGAGAGTGTGTGTGTTTGGTTCATATAGAATAAATTTTAGTACGAGAAATGCGAAATATGCTTAAAGCTATACAAAATCATGCTTATGGTACATAATTGTGTTTAAAGCTTATTTTGTGCTTATATACATAATTATGTACCGTAAGTATAATTTTGTATAGTTTTAAGCATATTTCGTATTTCTCACATTATGATTTATTTGCATGCGAATTATTTCCTATATATATATATATATATATATATATATATATATATATATATATATCTTCATTTATGTTTGCGAGAGAAAAAGAGGAAAGAGTGTGTATATATATATATATATATATATAGTTGTGACAGTTGAACCATAAGATTAAGATCGAGTTATAATTTCCCAAAACAATCAATGGGGCAAATATATTTCTTGTTGGCATTGTTGCTAATTATGCATGAAGTGAATTTTGCAGAATGTGTGAAAGAGCCCTTCCCACCACCGCCTACTCTGCCACGGCCGCCGCTATCTTCTCCTCCGAAAATCGGAAAGCAAGCTATTGCCGACCCACCAAACCGGCCAGGTTTACCCACCTGTAAACCCCGTTGTTAGAGTTGTTGGATCGATTTTCATATTTGTATTAAAATATGAACTACCAACCTTCTCTTTTTTTTTCATTTTTTTTTTTTCATTGTCTTTCGTTTTTTTCTTTCTTTTTTTTTTCTGTATAAATGATTTTATGTTCAATAGTGATTTCCGATTCCCTGCCCATATCCGACCGTTTCAGTCATAATTCTACAAGTGCAGGAAGGAATGATGAGTTGTTTCCTTAGAGCACAAGTGGATTTTTTGTAAACTGTTATAACCTATAAAGAAGGAAGATCTATGATACAAAGAATTATAGTAATCACGTTGTCACGTGGATTTATTGGTATCGACTTAGGATTGAAATACAAGATCATATTGGGATGAAAACACAATTGAATTTATAGTTAGCCCACAATTTCCATCAATCTCGAATATTGTTCTAGTATGTGTCCTACGAAGCATAATACAAGTCCTTGTAGCTTGGGTCTGCATTGGGCTTCAGTCAAGTGCATGTCCAAAACCTTCATTTATATTAATATAGATGTTACAACCTTAAAAAAAATATATTCCCTATGTTCTCCATTTACTGATACTCTTACTATATTGTGACGTCCTCCATTTACTGAACCTTTTCATTTTGGATTGTAGATCCCACAATCACTTTAACACTTGATCACTCTACTTTTTAATACTTTAATACTTTAATACTATTAAAAAAATTAGATGGACCACAATTATTTCACTTTAACACTTTAACACATTAATTTATTACTATATCATCAAAATGCAAAAAAACTTGTGTTCAAAATTTTGGTTCACTAAATGAAGGACGGAAGGAGTAGTTCACTTAGCCTAGGTAAAATTATTTAAAAATGAAAGAAACTTGAAAATAAAAGATCTAACACTTAAGATTTACTTTCATTTGTTATTTTTTATTATTCGGTTGATTATAACTTTTTAAGAATGATATTTTATTTGTTAGTTATTAAGCGTAAGATTTTTATTGTTTTGTACATTTTTATATTTATATTTATAATTGTTTTAAATAAATTAAATATCAGTTGGATTTGTGTTTGTTATTGTATTTTTTATCCACCAATAGGTCCAATAATATATCAACAATTTGCAAATAATATTGATGATGCAAAAAATAAAAATGTAAATTCACTAATCCCAATAATTTAGTACTCACTACTCTGTATTAGATTATCATATAATTTAAAATAATGAAATATGTGAATTTCAAGTTGCACTCGATCTCTAACAACCTTGTTAATGGAATCATTGGAATGAGAAGTTAAAAAAATATATATATTAATAAAAAATCCCTTCATTTATTGTCACTTATGTTATTTCGGATATTTAAATGAAATGCCAACATTTTGCAAGAAAATGAAAATGACTTATACTATTTTTCTATTACAATCATGATCATCAAGATATTGTAGGTAGATCATACCCTTCATTCGATGAAGCATGTGAAGCATTAAAACCACAATTGTTCATGACAAGCTCATAGTAACATCTTTTCCTTAATTAGGTCCTAGTAAGCTATGGAGTATTTTCTACACAAGAAAAAAAAAATAATGATTTTAGCCTAATTGCTAAACGGAGACCTTTCCAACTTCAATATAGAAGTACAATAATGACAATGAATATATATATATATATATATATATGTGTGTGTGTGTGTGTGTGTGTGTGTGTGTGTGTGTGAATGTGAATGTGAGTTGCTTTGTACTTTGTTATGAGCTAAACTACGTGGAAAATAAATTATCCAAACATATTTAACTTAGTTTCGTGGAAACTCAATGAAAAGTCATCTGCCAGGATTTAAAGTTTGGAACGCGTTATATTTTGTGGAAACTATGAAGAGAGTAGACTTTTAAACTCATGCAAAGTCTCCTTGAGGGTTTAAACCACTCGTATTATATACTTATATATATCACCAAAACAGAACAGTACTCCCTTATTATTATTATTATTATTATTATTATTATTATTATTATTATTATACTTTCTTATTCAGATAATTAAATTGAGCCTCAACGAACTATATAAATAAAACAGTTTAGATATTCATATTTTTTTGAAAAAGAAATAATAATTACTTTATTCTTAAATGATAATCCATTTGTCCCTTATCTTTTTTGCATAAATTTTCGTTTAGGTACATCTGCAAAGAATTTATACTTTCTTTTTTTGGACACTATACTCCATGTCCCCACCACAATCACTTTATATTTACTTTCTATCATATCTACTTATTTACCATTATATACTACATCACCTAATATTTCATTAAAATTTGTGCCACTATTATTTGTGCTAAAAGATGAAAGACCGAGGGAGTATATATAATTTACTAGACTTGGTTACTTATTCTGCAATCAAATAAGTCGGAAGGGGGAATATATATTTTGTTAGCGCAATAGTGTAAACTTAACTAAGAGTGTGTTTGGCTAAGTTGTTTATTTAAAAAAACTATAAGTTCGATGAGCTTACAAGATGTTTTAAAAGCTTTTAATATGACGTAATATGGCGAAAGCTTTTAAGTTATCAAAGTGTTTGGATAACAAAACTTATAGTTCTAAAAATATTCAAACCAATCAAAATTGAAAATTAAAAAAAAAAAGAATGTAAAAAATGAAAATTCAAAATTTATAATTTGATTGTAAAAATCACATGGAAGTGTATATGTTTGAAATATAAAATAAATAGGGTTACATGGTGATAAGTAAGCTCTTAAAAAAATAAGTTGAGGTGAAATATTTCTTAAAAAATTTGTACCTTATTTTTACAACTTATAAGCTCTTATGAAGCTTATTTTGCAAAACTTTTTGATTAATTTACGAGCTCTCAAACAGCTTGTAAGTTCACCTTTAACCCTCTAAATCCCGAACAAGGACATTTCTTGCCTCTTATGCCTCTATATATATAATCAGGCTAGTTGTCTACGTAACGGCGTCTCTTAATTCACTAAGAATTTGCTTATTTACTCTCTCCAGCTCACAAATTTAGTTCTAGTTAAAACATTTAGCCGCTATTAATTACTCTCTATTATACATTTGTCCTACAAATTTAGTTTCGTACTAACAATTTATTTTCCTAACAACATCCTCATAATTTCCTTAAATTACACAATGTATCGTTGTGTTCCGGAAACTATATACGGAGTATAACAATTTATTTAACAAAACATCCTCATAATTCCCTTAAATTAAACAATATATCGTTGTGTTTCAAAAATTTCTCTTTCCTATTCATATTTTGATAAAAATACTCCCTCCGTCTCAAGTATTCTGACACTTTTTCCTTATTGGGTCGTCTCAAGTATTCTGATACCTTTCTTTTTTGGAAAATAATTAGCTAATTAATAGTACAATTAGTAAATCCATTATTACACTTAACATTATCTAATTAAATCTCATCACTCACTCACCTTTCAGCACGTATCCCAATATAATTTAAATCCTAAAAGTTTAAACTATCATAACTTTCTCATTTGTTATTCGATTTTTATGATTTTTATACCAAATTAAAGGTCTTGATACGATCTTTCATTTAAGATGAAACATGGATATGTTTTTATGCATCTATGATGCTCTAATTTAAAAATATGTCTAAATACATAAACTACATCACATCTTTACACATATTACACTTTACATACTAAACACTCTCGTCTTAAGTTCTGTGCCGAAAAGAAAGATATCTTAATACTTGAGACGGAGGGAGTAATAATTTTAAAAAAAAAACTATTTTACCCTTCCACATGTGCCCTTGTGGAGGATATCATTTCCCATAAAATAACAAAGGTACAAAAAGCCCTTAAAAAAAATAAAAAAAACAAAAAATATAAAAAACAAAGGTACAAAAAGAATTGAAAATTTGTGTATATATAGAGAATGTAGTTGGGACAGCAAGGTATGGGACAAATTATTTGAATTTTCCAAAGAAGCAATGAAATCGGTATATTTCTTCTCGGCGTTGTTCCTACTAATTATGCACAAAGTGCATTTGGCAGAGTGTGTGAGAAAGCCCTTCTACGCTAATTTCTCAGATAAAATGGTAGAGAGGAAGGATAAAATACCTAGTATGCCCGTCCCACCATTGCCTCGATCTCCTCCTCCTACTAAAATAAAGAAGAAGGAGCAACGTCGGCCATCTCCGCCGCCTCCGCCAATACCTTATAAACCACGACAGCCTCCGCCACGTGTACCTTCCTGTGCGCCCCGGTGTTAGTATCATGTATGACTCAGCTTCTTAATAAAATGTTAATACCTCGTCTCCGCAAAAAAAATTGATGTAGTATGTTTTCTATTTGGTTTTGGAGCTTTGTAACAATAAATTATAAAATTATACTCCAAAAATTATTTTTAAAATGATAAAGTCTCAAAACCAGCCAAAAAACAGACAATGTCCGATTTATGTATGAGGGATTTTTTTCATGTGGACTCTAACCCTAACCTCTTTTTTTTTCTTTTTTCTTTTTTTTTTTCTTTTTTAAATAAGAGGATCAATAATGGTTCTTCATTTTCCCCTTAAGGTGACTCGAATCCCCAACCTCTTGGTTAGAGGGGAAGCGTCTTACCAACTGAGATGCGCTTTGTTGTCTATCTCACAAATTTAGTTCTAATTATAACATTTAGCCACTATTAGTTACTCTATATGTCCCACAAATTTAGTTTCGTACATAAAATGGAAACTATAACAATTTATTTTCATAAAAAAAGCATCCTCATGATTCCCATAAATTACAATTGTGTTCCAAAAATTTCTCTTTCCTATTCACAATTTGACAAATACTTAAATAAACTATTTTACCCTTCCAATTTTAATTATTATAAACAATTCATTCGCTTAACCTCTAACTAAATTTATAGGACAGGGAAGTATATGATAATCCATGTGCCCTTATGGAGGATATCATTTCCCATAAATCAACAAAGGTACAAATTTTTTTTTGAAAATTTGTGTATATATATAGAATGTAGTTGGGACACCAAACACATGGGAGAAATTATTTTAATTATCCAAAGAAGCGATGAAATCGGTATATTTGTTCTCGGCGTTGTTCCTACTAATTATGCACAAAGTGCATTTGGCAGAGTGTGTGAGAAAGCCCTTCTACGCTAATTTCTCAGATAAAATGGTAGAGAGGAAGGATAAAATACCTAGTATGCCCGTCCCACCATTGCCTCGATCTCCTCCTCCTACTAAAATAAAGAAGAAGGTGCAACGTCGGCATCCGCCTCCACCAATACCTAAGCCACACGACTGCCTCCGCCACATGTACCTTCCTGTGTGCCCCGGTGTTAGTATCATGTATGACTCTCAGCTTCTTAATAAAATGTTAATACCTCGTCTCTGCAAAAAAATTGGATGTAGCATGTTTTCTAGTTGGAGCTTTGCAACGATAGATTATAAAATTATTGAGCTTTAGATTTGTATTTACATTTGAGCTTTAGATTTGTATTTACATTTGAACTAAACTCTCTTTTTCTGCTTATCTTTCATTCTTTTGTTGTCACTTTATTTGTGGATGAATGTTTTCTTCGTAAATAATATTATTGTTATCAATAAAATTCTCTTAGCTTCTTTGAGGGATGGAATTTCGACTTGGATGAGATCGATTGATTGCATATTTCAGATCTGTTTTTTGTTGCAATAATTGATCAGTTTCGTTTTTATTCGAAAAATTGTTGTATTCAACTTGAATATCAACTTTAAATTCAATATTCACAAAAATAAGTGCAAGCCCCAACTTTTTTGGTTCCCTCATCTTGCAAGCTTAGGTATTGTACGTATAGCATTATTTTCTTTTCCAATTCAATTGTAACTTTATAGCCTTCTTATGGTTGTGGACTAGTAATGCTACACTTGTGGACTAGAAATGCACACATACACATTAGCAGTTTTTCAAACTTGTAAAATGTCATGAGGTGTGTTTTTTTTTTTTTTTTTTAAATCAGGATGAGGTTATTCATTCTATTATATGTGCAATAAACTCATAATTAAATTTTTATTATTTTTTAAAAAGTGTGTATTCTGCTAATAATATCTTTATTTTAATTTTTAAATTAGTTTTATATTGTGATATACAACTTTTATCAATTACCTTAAATAAATAAATATTTGATGTAATATAAGAGCATTTCATTGTGAAGTTCCTTAAAATTGTAATAAAATATCTACTATTGATATACTTATAATGTACCAGTATATATATGATGTAAAGTAGTAGCAAGTAGTAAAAGTGTATCACACTCACACCTCTCATTTTGCTAGAATCAAAAATCAAATAATAAAGCCAAAAATGTTGACGATTTGGGTATTGTAAGTCAGATTGTTATAAGAGTTTCTGACTTGCAAATTGCAATTTGGTCAAGAGATCTGGTCCACCAAAATGCAATTACTTTTTGTCACTCTAAAATTCGAATCCAAGCAAACAGATTTTAGGCCACTATAATTATTATTCATGTATATCATATAGTATATCTTTAAGAATATTTAGGTCAATACTTATCGTGGATGGAGAGAGTATGAGATAGATCCAGATCTACAGTAAAATCAACATTTGACATAGGGATGTCAATGGACAGGTTTTACCTAGACCGGACCCGGAACTGCTTATTACCCACTAGTTTAATGATGCGGTTCCGGTTCCGGTTTTAGACCCGACCCGGTAAGACCGGTGACCTGAGCAATCTGGATCCGGGTTTTACACCCACCCATTGACACCCCTTTAGTGATTATTTTGACATAATAAAAGACAAATACCAAACATCTTAGGTTTAAGAAATTTATCAGCTACTGCAACGAAATCCAATTCCACCTTTTTTCAAAAAGAATTTCTACCAATTCTTGATAATATCATTCATTCTGTAAGAACAATGCTCTCTAGCAAACAAAGAAACAGTTAGTTGAAATTTCAAAATTCTCTGATTTAATTAATTAAGCTGATATTTCCCCCGTCTGGCATATTTTTGTATGCACAATCAATATTCTATGAACTATACCAATCAAGAAAGAGAACTGAAAAGGTAAGAACAAATAAAAAGAGCAAAAGAAATATTCTGCTACTGCTATTCCTTTGGATGGCTTGTGACAGTACTTTATTACCAAGCTCCATGTTGTTTGTAGCCTCGACTGCCTGTTAAATCCAAGAAACGACGGAGTAAAAGATTGAGCACCTATGATATATAGACTTCAAACCAATGCGTATAAATGAGGTAAGAATTTCTTCACGGACCAAAAACTAAAAATAGAACAGTTTAAAATTGAGCTAGGCCCTTGATGCAACACAATCACAATAAAACAAAATAATGAAATCCAAGTTAATTGTTGATTCAAGAGAATACCGAAAACTTGGTGAGAATAACGTCTCAAACTTTGAATTTTGTAACGAAGCAAGACTCTCTAGTTACGAGTAACTGAACTAATAAGAAAGATTAGTAACTAGAATTATAAGATAGTCTTGTGTCTCTCCAATTGAACCAATTAATGCAAGAGCTGCATCATTCACATCAGCCCTGCAATACTATTCTGTCTCAGTGACATGCATATATAGCCTTACTAATCAACTCGAAAATGTGGATGAAGTACACTAACCTGCTCATACAAATATTTTATCTGTTGGGCTTGTTGCAAAACATGAGTGGACATGAGGTGGTTCAATGCAGACATTTCCACCATCTTCGTTTCAGCATCTCGAACAACATCTAACATAATGGCCAACTTTACCTAAATAAACATCGTAAAAGTCGAAACATGGAATTAGAGAAACTATAGCTTGACTAGATTAAGCCATAATTACAGAAACTTGTGCTAATCACCAGTTTATATGATTACCTGAAGGGCATGCGTCTCATCATATAATTGTTGTTGCTGGAATCTGATTGGCTCTGCTTGAACATCTTCTGACCGCCTGACTTCCGAACTATTTATTTCCCTCGCCTCAACATTTCCAGAAGTTGAGCTCTCTGCAACAGCAGTAGGGCCACTCCGCTTAAGTTTTCTTCTTGGTGCCACCCGGCATATAGCATCTCATGAATATTAGTAATCGCTAGACTCAATCTAACCTCCTTCTCGGGTAGCACTAAATATGTAGATTTGTTGATATCCACACCCTTTCGGTCTCCGAATTATCAACTAACTCCCCAAACCATCAGATTAATAGTCTCCTCACAAATATCTACCAACCTTTCGGTCTAGCATCAAATGAATGTTATGCACTCATTCTACCATATCAATAAACCACGCTCTCTCGAATTCTGATTTATCAACACATAAATATAAATGGTGATCAATCATTCACATATATCAATATACCAATAAAATGCATAAACACCATGAGAAAGGTAAAAAATAAAATTATATCATCAAACCAAAACCATAGAGATTCATGCAAGCTCTAGAATCAAAGAGTTTAGCAACTCATAACAAATATAAACAAAATATGTACAAAACGGAGAACATAAACTAAAAATAAACTCCAATCAAAGACGAAGCCTCATCCATGAAGCATTCAAATTAAACTTTTGTTCCAAGCTTCTCTTCTCCTTTCTCTCTTTCTCTACTTTTGTATGTTGTGAAGTGTGGTTGTGGTGAAGTCAGGCACGCACAGTCTGTGCGCTGACAAGATCTTGAATAAAGATCTCAAAATACCCACCAGATCTAGAAAATCGTCGGTTACCTGCAATTCAGGCACAGCCCGTGCGAGAACAATCCTATTGCGCAAGGTCTGTGCATCGCTACTTGGTTCAAGAAACTGCACTTGGCTTGACGGCATGGTCCGTGCATTGAATATTTTTTCTTTAAAATAGTTTCGGCCTTAGTACACGGTCCATGTACTAAGTGGCACTCGGCAACGGTTCGTGCATTGCACTCTTGGACCCGGAACTTGCTGGTTTCTTTAGTTTCTCTTAATTTCGTGATCCCATTAACGCACAAGTCTATCTAAGCCTAAAACCCCTTAAAAAAAACTACTTTTAGGTTGGAAGAGATCAAATGCGTTATGCGGATCACAAAGATAGAATTGAACCAATATTTCATTTAAAACCACAAATTCTACCCAACATTGCAATCAAAATCAATATAAAATACATTGAAAAACCATGTTTATCATTTAGAGTATAACAATTTGTTTCGGGGGAGGATCCCCTGCTATGGGGATGAACACACCGCAAGGTGTTGTGCTTTGAGCACAATTTAACATAATGTTTTTATTTCATCATTTAATTTTAATTTTAATTCTTTATTAGGATAAATTATTTGTGCTGGAAATTATGATATAATTGAATATTGCTATGAAATTAAAATAATATATATATAAAATCTAATTATGGAATAGCTAACCATTGTCAAAATAATTAACTAAAAATTATAGTTTTATAAAACATAAGGTCTAACTATGAAATGATTAATTGAACATTAAATAAATCTATTTATGAAATAAAAACATCAGTGAAAAACTATGAACTAAAACATAAACTGAATATAGAATAAACTAAAAAATAATAACAAAAAAGAAAAAGAAAAAGAAAAAAACCGAAATTACAACAAGAAAAAGAAATATCAAAAAATGATGGAAAAATGTCAAAACGTCCGCGTTAGAAATATCAAATCCGTTTGTTTTCTCTTCTTTTATCGTCCCATGCGAAACAAGAAAATGGATGCACTAATGCTATTAAAGAGATTATTAATTCCTTCTAGTACAAGGTCTTATTATTACTAGAAAAGCTCAAATGTCCATATCTAATGTGTTTCATATTGACAATTTTAAATTAATGTTTAAATTTATTTTAGATAATTTTTAGAGTACTATATATTTATACTAGTTCTCTTAATATGTGATATTATCACCTTAGCCATCAGCACATTTTCATCGTTACTAGAAACGGCTTACACCGAACACATTAATTACCCCAACATTAATTTCCTGTCAAGGGTTAATCAAGGAAATTCATTTTCATTTCCAATGTCTTTCTATGTTTCCGAATGATTAGGACAGAGAGGAAATATATATATGATAACGCGTTTGGAAGGAGTCGATATTTAACGAAGACTAATAATTGATTCAATTTTCCTTAATGTTTAAGTATAATCGTGAAGAAGAATTCATGAGAGAGAAAGAGAGAGAGATGACATACGAATGCGATCGAATTACTATATTTTGTAGAAAATTAAATAACTACATCTTTTAAGGGGGAAAAAAATGAGAATTGACGAACTCGAAATAGATGGACGTGCATGCATTGTACATCAGTTTGGTGGACCATTGCATTAAAAAAAAAAATAATAATAATAAAGCAAAAAAAAAAAACAAGTAACTTGATAAGTTGGACAAAAGAAAAATTGTAATAAAATAGTAAATTCTTTTGTAGTGATTGCTTGGTAAACTCTTCGTATTTAAGAAAACAAAAAAAAAGAGGTTTAAGAGATTAATTCTTATAATATTAGGATATTATTAATAGTAACTTGTGTAGTAGTTAAATTTGGTAGCTCTCTGACCAAGTACTCTCTTTCAGTTAATAAATTGGCATGAATCTGTAATAGCCGTAAAAATCCGTATTTAGAAAAAAATAAAATTTCGAAGGAGGAAATAAAATTTTTTGAGTATTTGAGATCGAGCATGGACGAAAATGAGCTTATGGAAAATTTTTATAAAATGTTGGAATTATTTCCAATGAAATCTCGAGAATTTTGAGAATGAAGGAATTATGGCAAGGTAAGAAATTACCCGGAATGATTTTCGGAGAATGTTACTCTGTAAATATTTTATGAAAATAAGATGAGATATGTGTAGAGATATCTGACTAGTGGAAAAATATTATTTTTATGCTAGATACATGTATCGTGATGAGAAGACAAGAATAATACTATAATGTAGGTGTGACTTAGTAGTAAAAGACAACATATATTTATAATAGTACAAGTGAGAGGAATTAAAAGGAAAAGAAGGAAGCAGTGCATGTGTGTGTTATGTGTAAGAGAGAGAGGTAGGAGAGTGTTGTCCTCCCTCCTACCTCACAATTATACATAGCACTCATCACCACCATTGCCGCCACACACACCCACACCACAAATCATAGCTCACCCACCCCAAACTTAGTGAGAGAGAGAGAGAGAGCAGCTTCTCCCTAGAAGTTGCAGCCACCATCATCTCCCTCAAACCTCCATCACCGTGCTTCGTTTGATCTGAATTTTTGATATGTTGTAGCCCAGTATGTCCTTAATAATGTGGTAAAAATTTATCCCAATCCAAAGTCATATGTGCTCGTAGAATCGATTCAAAGTTGAGTTGTCCAAATGACTGTTTCTAGAAAATAGTTACTGTCCTCGTCTATAATTCATGTTTTTAAGCATGTTTCCGTGTCCAAATGCATACGGGTATAACATAAAAGTTATTCCTTAAGATTTGAACTTCAATCCTCTAGTTTGATCTCCAGAAATGGCCAAGAAATGAGCAAGTTATGGCCGTTCGAAGTCAGTCTATCTATTCTGCTGGAAACTCTGTTTCTAGATTTCGAATCCATATTTCAATGGTTACAACTTCCAACTCACTTGCTTTTGAACATGTTATGTTGTTTATCTCCACAACCTTGTAACATGGAATACGTTCCTTGATGTCTCAGCTTTGTATTCATCACATTTCGAAATTGGTCAAGTTATGAGCAAGCTATGCTAGCTCGAAGTCACCTTGTTGACCAACCTAAATCTGCCAGAAAAATGCCAAGTATTAAACCAGTTTCAACAACCATTTCGAGCAATGATTTTAAAAGCGTTCTAGTGCTTTAAGTCAGCACATCCTAATATGGAAATGATCTATGTCATCTCAACACCACATCAGTAACTCCAACATTGAAAATGGCCAAGTCATGTGAAAGTTATCGTAGTTCAGAGTGAGCATGTTGGTCAACTAAAGTCTGCCTAAAATATTCTAAGTATAGAATCCTGTTCACCAATATTTTTTTTTTTATATGTGTATGAGGTTGAAGTATCGTTAGTTTATTATTATATTACGAATCATGAAATTATACGAGGTTGGAGTCTCTTTGAACTTGTTTTTCATATGACGGACCTTCTACTACTTTGTTAAGCGTCTTGATCGAGTCTTGGGTCTAGTTCGAACGGAGAAATTGAGTTCTCATTTGAACTAGTCGACTTTAGCTGGTTTTTGATAATTTAGAATTATCAAGTAGACTTATTGACCGTCAAGGCCATACCAAACTTTTGGTTGGACTTCCCTATCCTCTCGATTAATATATTTCTAAGACGCGATACGAACTAGAAGCGGTTATGAAATCGTAAAATCTCTAATGAGATAAAAGACTAAAAAGAGAAATACTTCGAACTAGGAATAACATATTATTTCTCTAAAGCTAGTATATCTTCTGAAACGAGACTTTTCCCTAAAGGTCAAGCAAGGGACAAGAGTCGAGGAACGTGAAGAAGAAACCAAGAACTAATCTATCACTTTGCAATTAGGTAGGCGTTCTTACAAAGAAAATTATAATGTTGCTATAATGAAGCGTGTTTTGAAAATAAAGCATGTTGACTCAAAACCCTTTCATGCATAAAATATTTTTGGTTTTATGTGTGATGCCTATTTGTGTTGGATTGTCAACGTTATATCGATCGAGCTGAATTAGACAAAGGTCGCTAGCCAGGTGATGTGTACACGAAGTCGTGAACTGTGTGCTCCAAAGGTGGGCCGGTTATGCATGGAAATGTCCGGTGAGGTGGCCACCTTGCCGGCGTACTTACAAATATGGATAATATAGGTGTGGAAGAAAATGGGGAGTGCACTCCAATTGTTTATTGAAATAAAGTATTTTTATTACACAAGTATTTAGATAAAACCTTGTGATAATGGTGAAATGCATGATTGGTGATTATTTTCCTAAAATTATTTTTGGGCATAACCTCACGGAGACATCAAGTACTCAGCCCTGCTCGTGTTTCCAAAAACTTGCAGGTTGAGCGAGGTGGCAAAGGCGGCAGTGTTGAGAGAAGAATATCTCATCTTTCGCTTTCGGTTCAGAAAGAGATACATATCTCCATATATGTATCTAGTTTATTATAAACTTCCGCTATACGCTTCAATTATCATATTTCGATAGGTATGTGTAACTGGTTTCATGAACCAGTAAATCGAGAACTACTCTACTTTTATTCCTTCACGAAATTGGATTATGTTAGACCCTACAGGGTTTCTTCTCTTGGATAACTATATTACATTTGAGCCGTGGGCTTTTTCATATCTTCACTTGTCTTCTATTTCTCCACTGATCGAGCTTATTCAATTATTCGTTCTCATTAATGACAGAATTATTAGTATTCTCCCCTTTCTTCCCCGTTTCTTTTATCCAATCCCTAGTCATGCTCCGACTGAGCCGTCCTTAGGGATAAGGGGCCGTGCAGAATCTGAGGACTTTTTCATTAAACAAATTGAATTAAACAAAGTCAAAACTCTAGGAAATTTGAACAAACACATTTTTTTTTAGTATCTATACTTCAATCTTTGTGAACAAGAAATGGAATGAACTTGGTGTATATATATATATGTATATGATAACATGTCTTAATAAAAAAAAAAGATACTAGTATTATATTTTCCACAACAATCAAAATAAGACCAATGTATATCTTCCTTGTAATGTTGCTTATTATGCATGAAGTGAATTTCGCAGAGTGTGCGAGAAACGTTGTTTATTTCTCGATCTGATCAAACCGTAGAGAGGAATGATATAAGTACTGAAGTTACAAAGCTACCATTTTCCTTTGCACCACCGCCCCCACCTCCGCCTAGATTTTCTTCTCTGGATATCGAAAAGAGAACTCACGACGAGCCGCCTCACTACGGGCGGCATCTTCTGGCGCCGAATCCATTAGGAGAACAGGCACCGAGACCACCTAAGCTACCTCCACCCCCTTGTGGCCTTTGTTAGTGTTATATATGCATATTTATATCAGAGATTAAATAAAAAAGATATATACATTTTTTAATGTGTGTTAGCTTAAGGCATATGTTGTCGATCCATTTTCATATTCTTGCCGTGGATGATTTTATGTTGTTCATTGATTTCCCTTTTGCTTATACGTACGGTATGATGAGCTGGTGTTGTAAATCAAAAGGAGTTCGAAGATACTCCCTTCCGTCTCATTATATTAGTCCCAAATGTTTTGGGGGCAATATTTTAGAAGAGCTTAATTATTTAAAGATAAAGTGTATTGTTCAATATTTTAATGCAAATTTCATTTCTTTCAAAGTTGAATATCATATATCATAAAAATATATTGTTGATTGATCTTAAATAAAAACTCGTATCGAGACCTTCAATTTGATATAAAAATCGTAAAAGCAAGTAAACAAAAGAGATAGTTATTACAATCTAAAATTTCGTAATTTAAATTATATTGAAAGTATGTGAAGAATTAAATTTCGTAATTTACATTCATAATTGTGCCATTTTTATACGTACAAACATACTAATGTTAATCATAATTTGGTTTACATCATAAAGTAATTTAAATATATAGATAAATATTTAAACTTTTAACTAAAATTATTAAATTTATTTAAAAAAATAATATGAATATGAGTACGATAATATTTTGTAGATTCATCGGTCATATTTTGTTAATACTAGTATGAGTAATGTGCATTCACACGTGAAAAGAATAATTTTAATATTTAAATTTGATGAAAAGTTTTATACGGAGTATATATTACTATCATATAGTATTTTATTAAAAAAAATATTTTTTTAAAAATTTTGTTAAGGAATAATTTTTTTTTTTTCGAAAAGTTAAAAGAATAATTTTAATATCTAAATCTGAATTTGATGTTTTGACATTTAAATTTTAAAATTCATGCTCATTATATAAGTAGGAGAAGAAGATTGATTGTGTACCTGAATCATATACCAAGCGCAACGCCATGCTGCTCTTGAGAACACGGGAGCCATCATTTCAACCCAACTGCACCACCACAATACACAACATTCATATATATATATATATATATATATATATATATATATTTTCTTTTTTCTTTTTAGTAAATAAAAGTAAAAGAGTGAGATTCATTCTCTCACCCAACACAGGGTGGAGCTGTACTGTTGCCATCACACCTTCCAGATCCACCGCTGCTCAATTTATAATATCTCCTATAATCAATCAAATATCACTATAAATTCAATTCTTTATAATTTCTGTGTTAGATTTTAAAAATATCTAAAATACTTAACATTGTGAAAAATGTTATCGGTTTATTTGAAATTATTGATAATTCAGTTGTCCAGTTTTCTTCACTAACATTTATATCTTAATTCAATTTTGTTTTTTGTGTCATCAGAAAAGTATTACTCATTAATGTAGAATTAATTATTACTCCCTAATAGTTTATGAAATGAATTATCATGGTTGAATTTATTTTTTTAAATAATTTAATTTGAACAGAGACTTCATACCCTCTCCCTAATATATAAAAGTTTGAACATAACAAATTTTAAGAACCCACTGGAAGACTTGCTTTTCATGTTTTAGCACATGTTTGTTCGACTTTTTTTTAGCTCAGAAAAGAGTATCAATTATTCATTCTCATTACTTAATGTTTGATTTGAATAATGAGTTATGCATTGCCACTACTAAGAGATAACTCCCTTAACTTGTTACCTCTTACAAGTGATTTCTGTCTATTGTTAAATCGAACACTCAATAAAAATAACAGTTATTGTTACCATTTCTCTCCTTAATTTGATTCCATTTAATTTTCATTATTCTACTTTGAACCAAACATGGGCTATGTTCCCTTTATTTGGACTTCTCATCCTAAAATAATGATAGAAACATATGAATTTTTGATAATATTGTTTACATCGTCATGCTTCTTAATTTAAAATAATCTAATATATTATGAATAATACAAAGTCATTATCTGCTACTGGTTTAAATTAAATTGATACTATGATAATAGTTCATAACTATTTAATTTAGATAAGAAAAAAGAATAAATAAATTATCATCACTGTTATGATAAAGGAGTATAACTCATCATATGCTATATAGTGATTTAAAGTAAATTTTCGAAATGAGCAATTTATGAACATAGATGAAAAAGCATAAAATAAATTAGTAAAAAGCATTAAAATTTACTGACGATATTAATGATCTGAATCGAGGGGAAATTCTTTGATTGTAATGCTACATTAAGGAGTTTTTTGTTTTTTCTTTTAGATGAATAAGATTCAGAAGTTAGATATATATCACATAAACTTCAATAATTTATTTAATAAATCGTAGAGTATAAATATATAATATAGATTAAATTAGGTAAACTAAACTTATAATATATATTAAATTACATTATTACTTGATAGGATATGGCCTAGCTACTAGGCCCAAGCATCGAGCCCAATATAATTGGGCTCCGACTGTCAAGCTCGGCCTATGCAGCTCGGCCCACTTAAGAGCCTTACTTGGCTCGGCCCAAACAGCCCACCTAGGCCGAATCCACTTTGGCCCACCTCAAAGGAATCTCTACACCAAGGCAACTCCTACATCGACTACAATTCAAGCTCCACAAGAGATATAGAAGCTCGGTGTTTATCCAGTAAAGGAGGAGATCAAGCCAAAGAGTCCTAATAGGAAAAGACTTATAATCCTAGTCGAATTCCATATGTAAACACTTATAAATAGGGGTTTAGAATAGGTTGAGAGGGGAGAACAATCTTGTAATCACTACTCATACAAGCAATAAAGATCTATACTCTTTTCGCCTGTGGACGTAGATCTATTCCGATAGATCGAACCACGTAAACCCCTTTGTGTTCCGTTTACTTTCGTGTTCGTTAAATCCCAGTTTTCGTGCATTAACTATCTTGCGAAAATAAGATCGATCACTGGCGCCGTCTGTAGGAATCAAAATCTGTGAATCTTGATCAAATTTTGCAAGTTTGCTATAATCACGATGGCCGGGAAATCAACACGATCTACTGTTGCCGCTAATAAGTCTGCCGTCCGCCGCTGCTAAGGAGAAGGACGCCCAGCAAACCGCTCATGAATCAACCGAAGCCTCCAGCCATCCACCCAGCTCTAATCAAAGACGCCCCGGGAAGGAGCGTGCGCTGACTCCGGAAGGGCATATCGGAAATATCCCGGTGGATCAGTTCGGCAGACCGCTCCACCCCAGCCAAGAAGGTCACAGCAGTGGTTGTGACGGAGAGGAGGCCCCAAAGCTCCAACCGCATGAACTTGAAGATGCAGTGAAGAGTTTCCTTGCATATAAAGGCACATAATTCTTACAATTCGTCAACCAACAAAGAGCTGGACGTCATGGAGAACGTGGAGCTACACCTCGTTCCCATCAGCAACACGATTCTCAAAGCATCCAGATTGTGGGCGCACGAGACGCGGCACCTCGTCAAAGAAGATTCGATGATAAACGCCGAGGAGACTCCAAACATTCACCTCGCCGTACCATCAGCCCACCTCGTCATCATACTGCTTCACCTCGGCATGGCGACAATCACCGAGGAGGGAGATTTACTGTTTACAGTAAGATCTCTACTCCCTTCACCAACTACATACTCTACACTCCTCTCCCAGAGAAGTATCGAGTACCTCCTATCAAGCCTTACAATGGCTCATGCGATCCGAGCAATTTCCTGTCCTAATACCAATATAATATGATGAATCAAGGTCTCAGTGAGGATACCTACATGTGTAAGGTATTTCCTGAACTGCTTGTCGATAACGCTCGTAGTTGGTTCGATAGCCTGCCTCCATGCAGTATCGGATCATACGCAGACCTGCTCGAAGCTTTCGAACGCAAGTTTTTCCAGAAAGCCGAGGCAAAAACTACCCCGCCCAACTTCTTTCCATTAGGCAGAGACGAGGAGAATCAATAAGTGACTTTATGACTAGGTTTAACGAGGAAAGCCTGAAAGTCGATCGCTTGACCGACGAAGTCCTTATCTCAGCCTTCCAGAATGCCATCCAATCTGGCGCTCTCTACAAGGAGATCATAAGGGAAGAGCCACGGACGTCGAAGCAGCTGTGGAGCATCACGGATCGTTTCGCACGAGCAGATGAAGCGGATAGGAAGAAGCGCGAGGCTGATAAGCCTGAACCATCTGATCGGAGGAAAGAAGAGCGCAATGACCGAAGTCAGGGCCGCCGAAGTGCCTTAGATAGACTACAGCGAGGCCCCCTTGAATCCCGACTTGGACCTCGGCAAACTTCGGAAAAGACCCAATTCACGCCACTGACAAAGCCGAGGACGGAGATTTATGAGCTTCATACCAACCTGTTTCAAAGACCTCAGCCCATGTCACGAGGTGGGTCAAGACGCCGGTCTAAGGATAAATACTGCCGATCCATGAGGACTACGGTCATGACACAGAAGACTGCAGGGAGCTAGCTGCGGATATCGAGCACTTGGTACGTGACGGTACGTTTAGAAAGTACCAAAGTCGCAGCCAATATGATGCCCGACCCCAGGGTAGGGGAAAGTGTAGGAACCGAGGAGGGAACAATTGCGCCCCCCATGTCGACAAAAAGCCCAGGCCTGATGATGAGGAGGGAGACGAAGATCAACCCCGGATCGACGGAGTCGTCACTGCTATTACCGGGCTCCCACAAGGAGTAACGAAGTCGTCACTCAAGGCCGAGGCCAGAAGTCCCTCTACAGACGAGCCTTTACAGAAAAGGTTCAAAAAAGACGAGGTCATTACCTTCTCAGAGAAGGACCCAGTGCCACCAATGATACCTCACCAAGACGCTATTGTGATTGAGGCAGTGGTGGCTAATAAGCTCGTCCATCGAATCTTCATTGACAGTGGGGCCTCAGTAAGCGTACTCTTTAAGGATTGCTTTGAGAAGTTAAGGGTCGAAGAAGCTCGTTTAACACCAGCACCAATTCCCCTTAGAAGCTTCGTCCAACAAGAGACGCAAACTGAAGGGATAATTCAACTCCCAGTGACAGTGGGTAAGCACCCATTGTCATCCACCAAGTTCGTCAGTTTTTTTGTTGTGAAGGCGAACTCCCCCTATAACATCATCCTAGGAAGAGATTGGTTGGTTGCAATGAAGGCAATATGCTCGGCGTACCACCTAACAATCAAAATTCCATCGAAGAATGGGGTAATTATAATTCGCGGTGACCAGAAAAGGGCGAAGGAATGCATGCAGATTGCCCTACGAGGTGTTGGGACACCTCAGCATCCGCAAGCATAGCAATTACAAAAATCCGAAGTGTTAGAAGACAACTCTGCATTCTATGAGCCAGTAGGAGCTGTTGTAATGTACGAAAATGACCCCACTAAGGTTGTTAAGGTCGGCTTCGCTGGAGGAGCCGAACTTCGCAAGCAAGTTGTCCAACTACTTCGGGAATATAAAGATGTCTTCGCCTGGTCACCACTCGACATGACTGGAGTTTCACCAAATGTTATCACACACCGGCTGAACATTGACCCCGGAGTAAAGCCAGTCCGGCAAAAGCAGCGGGTATTCACAGTAGACCGGAACCAGGTCATACATGATGAAGTGCACCAACTGTTAGAGGCCCGAATACTCTTCGAGGTCAAGTATCCGACGTGGATTGCTAACCCGGTGATGGTGAAGAAACAAGGAGGAGGTTGGCGAATGTGTATTGACTACACCGATCTAAATAAACACTGCCCCAAAGACTGTTATCCTCTTCCCAACATCGACAAGAAAGTCGAGGCTCTGGTCGGCCACAAGGTTTTCAGTTTCTTAGATCTGTATAAAGGATATCACCAAGTCTTGATGAGTGAAGAAGACGCACCAAAGACAGCTTTCATCACTGACTTCGGCGTCTTTGCATATAAGAAAATGTCATTCGGACTAAAGAATGCTGGAGCTACTTATCAAAGAATGGTGGATAAGATATTTAAGCCCCACATCGGTAACAATGTGGAAGTATATGTGGATGACATCGTCGTCAAAAGCAAAGAGCCAACCACCTGTGTCGACGATCTCAAGATCGTCCTCGGCCTCCTTCGGAAAGCTAACCTGAAGCTGAATCCTGAAAAGTGCACCTTTATGGTCCGGTCTGGAAAATTTTTAGGATGCTGGGTTTCTCATGAAGGATTGAAGGCTAACCCGTCCAAGGTCCGAGCTGTTCAAGAAATGAAAGTTCCGGAGAAGATTCACGACGTGCACAAATTGACGGGCTGCCTAGCTGCCCTTAGTCGGTTCCTCTTGAAAGCGGCAAAGAAGCAACTCCCGTTCTTCAAGATTCTTAAGAAGAACCCAGTTTTTAAATGGGAAGAGGAACAGAAATCAGCGTTTGCCGACCTGAAGAAATACCTCTCTAAGCTTCCAACTTTGTCGGTCCCGCATGAAGGTGAGATTCTATCCCTATACCTCGCGGCTTCGGATGAGACTATACGTGCAGTCCTAGTACGTGAAGAGAAACATCGGCAACTCCCGGTCTACTTCATCAGCCGAGCACTCAAAGGACCAGAGACGAGGTATCAGCCACTAGAGAAGATCGCACTAGCGTTAGTAAACACAGCGAGGAGGCTACGACCTTATTTCCAGGCACATCCTATTCAGGTCCTCATTGACCTCCCACTTCGGCAAGTGCTATTGAAGCCTGAAGCTTCGGGGAGAATTGCGAAATGGGCAGTAGAGCTAGGTGAGCATGACATCAGCTACTGTCCACGCAGTGCTATCAAAGGCCAAGCCTTAGCTGACTTCCTTGTGGAATCTAAATTTACGGAATCACCGAAGCCACTCGATGCCGCCTTAGATATTGTCAGAGCCGAACCCACAAGTAAGCCACCAAAAGACTGTTGGAAGGTATATGTGGACGGGGCTTCTGGAAAATTAGGAAGCGGTGCAGGCATCATACTTCTCAGTCCAGACGAGCAGGAGATAACCTATGCACTTCGGTTCGACTTCCCTACCACAAATAATGAGGTGGAGTACGAAGCCCTAATTGCAGGACTTCGCCTCGCTCAAAGTCTTCAAGTACGAGCTGTACAAGTCTACTGTGACTCCCAAGTCATAGTTAGCCATATGCTCGGCACATACGAGGCAAAGGGCGACAGAATGAAGAAGTATCTCCAAAAAGCTAAGAGTCTGCAAGAAAGCTTCACCTACTTCGAGTTGGTACGAATCCCAAGAGGAGCAAATACCCGAGCTGATGCTTTGAGCAAATTGGCGTCCTCATCAACAAGCTCTCCAGTGGAAGAAGTCAAACACCGAAGTATAGAAGAAGCCGAGGTCGGCCTCGTAATTGATGATGAAGCACCAAATTGGATGACTCCTCTTCGGAATTATTTGGAGAAGGGCGAACTGCCCAGTGACAAGCTTGAGGCAAGAAAGATCTTAAGCAAGTCACCAAAATACGTTCTACAAGAAGGAATTCTGTACAGAAAGTCATACCTTCAACCTCTCCTAAGATGTGTCGGGCCGAACCAAGCAAACTATGCGTTAAGCGAAGTTCATGAAGGGTCATGTGGAAGCCACATTGGAGCTCGAGCACTGTCAAAGAAGGTCATGCGCTGGGGCTACTACTGGCCTACAATGTTTCAAGACGCAGTCGAACTAGTCAAAAAGTGCCCAAAATGTCAAATCCATGGGACGGTACCGAGACTACCTCAAACCGACCTCATAAGCATGCCAAGCCCGTGGCCGTTTGTGCAATGGGGAATTGACATCGTCGGACCATTTGATAAAGCTCCCGGACAACTCCAGTTCCTCATCGTAGCCATCGACTACTTCACTAAGTGGGTCGAAGCTGAGCCCTTGGCAAAGATCACAAGCAAGAACGCCCTCAACTTCGTATGGAAGAATGTGGTTTGCCGCTTCGGTGTACCTCGCATCCTCGTTTCGGATAATGGAACGCAATTCACCGATCGGACATTCAGAGAATGGTGTGAAGGGCTTCACATTCACCAAAAGTTCACTTCGGTAGCTCATCCTCAAGCGAACGGCCAAACTGAAGTTACGAACAGAACGATTGTCAAGGGACTCAAAACCCGCCTCGACAAAGCCAAAGGAGATTGGGCCGCAAATTTACCCCAAGTCCTATAGTCATACCGAACAACTCCCCGGACCTCGAACAGTGAAACGCCTTATAGTTTGGTGTACGGAACCGAAGCAGTGATCCCGGTAGAGATAGGCCTGCCGAGCCCGCGCACTATCAACTTCACAGCCGAAGTCAACGAGGAAGACCTCCAAACCGAACTGGATCTGCTGGAAGAAAAACGAGAGCTCGCCTACATAAGAGAAGCTAAGTACAAGCAACAAGTAGCTCGGTACTACAACCAAAGGGTGAAGTACCAACAATTCCAAGTAGGCGACCTTGTACTTCGGAATAACGAGGTCAGTAAAGCGGAAAGGCTCGGCAAGCTTGAAGCCACATGGGAAGGACCATACCGAGTTGAAGAAGTCCTCGGCAAAGGGTCGTACAAGCTTGCCCATTTATCCGGTGAGCCCTTACCCCGTACATGGCACATTAATCATTTAAAAAAATACTTTGTATAAGTGGAGGAGAGTAATGTCTAGGATCAGTTCATTTAAAGTCGTAGGTGTCAAGAGTCAGTTCGTCTTGTCAACTGTTTTTCTTTTTTTGGTTTTTTCTTCAATAAAGTTTTATTTTTCCTTCATTATACGTTTAAATTCTTGCATATCATATCTTGCATGTCTCTCTATTCCACTTATGCTTAGTATTTTGAAACCCTGACGAGGGTAATTTAATAAACTCCACATTGGGAGTAAATTCTAAACGCGCGCGTACCGACCTAACCTTATTAAAAATAGAAGTTCAAACTGCCTGGGCTTAAAACGAAGGAACCACCTTTGTTAAAAGCTAGGAAGAAGTATTTTTGTTTAAAACAAGGAGGCACCACCTCGGTTAAAAACAAAGATACGGCCTTTGTTTAAAACAGAGAAGAGCCTAAACCTCGTCGGACGACGAGGTCATGCTAATTAAAGCCTAAACTTCGCCTTTGACGAAGTCGTGCTACTCAAAGCCTAAACCTCGTCGGACGACGAGGTCATGCTAATTAAAGCCTAAACTTCGCCTTTGACGAAGTCGTGCTACTCAAAGCCTAAACCTCGTCGGACGACGAGGTCGTGCTAATTAAAGCCTAAACTTCGCCTTTGACGAAGTCGTGCTACTCAAAGCCTAAACCTCGTCGGACGACGAGGTCGTGCTAATTAAAGCCTAAACTTCGCCTTTGACGAAGTCGTGCTACTCAAAGCCTAAACCTCGTCGGACGACGAGGTCATGCTAATTAAAGCCTACACTTCGCCTTTGCAAAGTCGTGCTACTCAAAGCCTAAACCTCGTCGGATGACGAGGTCGTGCTAATTAAAGCCTACACTTCATCTTTGATGAAGTCGGGCTACTTAAACCTAAACCTCGTCTTTTGACGAGGTAATGCTCATTATGGCCTACCTTTGTATAATACAAGGAAATATATCTATGTTAAAACAAGGTAAAAGGCTAATATGAGTACAGAAAATTCCGTTTTTATTTCAAAAATGGAAGAGTACAATACATGGTGATTAAGACGAGCTCGAAGGCTTGGGTTTGCTAAAACTAAGCCATCTTGTAGGAAAATCACCGTCGGAGTTGAAATTTAAAACATCATCTATATTAAAGCGGCCTCGACCTCGTTCACCACTACCTCGTCCTCGACTCCGACCCATACCCGGTTGAAGACTCCGACCTCGACCTCGACCTCGTCGAGCCAATCTTTGCCGTTCTTGTTCATAAATCTCTTTAGAGTGCCGCGTATATCTCATGTCTGATCGATCCGCGGGAGTCGACGATCTCGAGGGATCAGTGGTAGTGGACGAACTTGAAGGATGAGAGTCCTTTCCCAGTCGAGCAGCCAACTTCGGACGCCGAGCTAGAATCACATCGTACATACCAGCTATTCGCTTCAGCTCAACCATCTGATCTTTGAGTTGCCAAGAGTCCGCCCCGTATCTTTCGTGGTAATCCTTACACCGGGCTGCGATTTCTGTTACCTTTGCATCAACTTCGGCAATGGTTTTCCCGCCGTTTCGGCGGACAATGGCCTCGTATTCAGCATGCTCCTCGGCGATCCTTATAGCTCTTCCTTCATGGCATCATACTTATCTCCAAGCTCTAAGAGCCGAGCTTGAAGCTCGTCATTTTTTATTTGAGCGGCTCTAAGTCTCACGTCGGCCTCGTCCTGGATATGGTTAGCTTGGTCTCTCAAACGAAGAGCTTCGACATCCTTAGCTTCAAGAGCCCGTAATAAGTTGTTGATTTGAGCTATGTATGGGGATGCATCAAAAATAGTGGGGGAAGACTACAACGCAAAGAAAAAAAAAAGTTTCAATTAAATGTTGAAATTTTATTATGCCACAAAGGCGAAAGTCAAGCGACATCCTACTGATGCCGCAGTACAAGAGCCTTACAAAAAAAAAAAAAAAAAAAAAAAAAAAAAAAAAAGAGAGAATATACAGAGGTGATCAACTGACCACTTCAGCATTCTCCTCATTCTGACTAGGGGCCTTGTCTCCGTCAGCATCGCCTTCCTCCTCGGCCTCCTCTCTGCCTCGGCCAGCATCGTCAGCCCCGGGCTCCGCAGTACGGCTGAGGTCGGCAATCAACCCTTCCAACTCCTCATCCCTGTCAACTGGCCATCCCTCCACCACCTCGGCAGTCAACACAGTAGACGACGAGGCTAAGCTATCCAGCATGGGAATGCTTTTGAGGCCTTCCACCAGCGCCTCAGCATATCGCGGTTGACAGCCGCATCTGACATCTCCTGATATCCGTACTTGGCCTTGTCCAAGTTCGGAATATCAGAAGCGATGTTGTCGATAACGTCGCTAACTGCACGAGTGTTTAAGATCGTGGCGACCTGCCCGGCCAGCTCCGAGAATCTTTCAGAGCGGAAGAGCCTCTCCGTATAAGACCGAAGCAGCGACCCCTACATGGCTACCGCCTCGGCCTCCTGTCGCTTCGCCGCCTCTGCCTCGGCCTTCCACATGGCCGCCTCTCTCTTCGCTGACTCAGCAGCGTCCTTTGCCGATTCCACCGCAGCCCGTTCTACCGACACCCTAGCTTCGGCCAATGCCAATCGGTTGACGAGGCTGCCCTTCTCATTCTCTAGCTCGCGCTGAACTCGGACCACCTTGTTGAAGCGGTCGACCCCAGCGGTCAGGAAACTGCTTAATTCCGAGGTAAGGTCGCTCAGCCTCGCCACCATGTCCTCGGCACCCTATATAAACACACATTAGCGTTGAAAAATATATAATAATGAAATGCCGAAGTACATCTGTAAGTGTGATACTACCTCGGGAAATGGCCGAGGCTGATTCACCAGTTCTCCAAAACCCTGGCGTCCAACACCGCCAGATAACCGGACTGCAGTAACTGTGCAATCCTCCTCTCCAGTCGGAGCAGCAACAACCAACTTCTGCTGTTTTGTTTTTCGAACGAGAGGTCGCTCCGGAGGGGACCCCATTGGTGAGGAACCTAGTCCGCTCTCTGTTCGTTCCGAAGAAACCTCGGATGCTGACTTTTCGGTAGTGCTCGACCTTGCCCTCTTCTTACCAAGAAGTTTCACTGTAGAAAAACAGTAAGAGCCTCATCACAATGAAACAGAACACATACAACAAAGAAACAGACCAAGTGGAGCCTCACCCTTCACCGGCTCAACCATGGAGTCTGGATCATAAGGGCTCAGCCCCGCCAAAGCAAGATCGGCCTCAGTGAATTCTTCACCAACTAGGCTAGTCAACACTTCATCAAGCACACCGAACTTTTCTTCGGTGCCTTGGTTCCTCAATTTACCCACATTCCAGACGAAATGTGGGACCTCACCGAACCGACAGAAGAAGAACTTCGACTGCCAGTTCGGGATTTTTGACTTCGTCTTCACTCGAAAGCCAAGACGGGGTGACAGATAATACCACCCATTGTAGGAATTAAATTGAAAATATTTCAGGATCAGCTCTACTGACAGGCTGACCCCGTGACGACTACTAAGTATGCCTAAAGTAGTAAGCTGCCTAAACGAGTTCGGCGTTATTTGCGCTAGAGGAATGCCGAACTTCCGAAGAAGATCGGCAAAAACAGGGGGGAGGGGAAGACGAAGACCATGGCATAAGCAATCTTCGTAGATAGTTACGAAGCCAACCGGAGGGTTAGACGCCCTATCCTCCGGCAGAGGTACTAACATCTCTATCCAATCAGGAAATAAATAATTTTTTGCAATTTTCAAAATTGCAGAGGAATCTAGGGTTGAAGAAAATTTTGACACTGTTCCGACCGAATCACGGGGAGAAGCAAAAACTACCCTACAATTCGACGGAATGTCCGACTCTACAGTATATACATCTACCTCTATATTTTCCGGCGAATGAGATACCGGCGGCGACATAGACCTTTCGCCCGAATCCTGGCTACCACTACCGCTAGACTCGCGCATAAAAGAAGAGGAAGCCATGGACTTACTTTTTAAGCAATGGAAGACTGTGATGACAACGAATGGGTCACTGGATTCTGGTGTAACACTGACGGCAGCACTGCAAGCGTGAAGGAAGAAGATGAATTGCTGAAAATTTTTAGGGTTCCAAATTTCAAAAATTTGATTGTGGCGTCTGAAAAAAGTTTTAGTAACTTTCCGCCTACTTTATCGGGACCCCAAACGGTGCATTAAATGTAACTGACACATCACGTGTTCGACCTCATCCTAATGAGACGGTTCACATTCCGACTTCGTCGAAATTTAATTTCCGAAGGGGCAATGTGAATTCCAATTCCACCTCGTTTTAACGAGGTGGCAAGCATTCCGACTTCGTCGAAATTTTATTTCCGAAGGGGCAATGCAAATTTTATAACCACCTCGTTTTAACGAGGTGGACAAGCATTCCAACTTCGTCGAAATCCAATTTCCGAAGGGGCAATGCAAATTTTATAACCACCTCGTTTTAACGAGGTGGCAAGCATTCCGACTTCGTCGAAATTTTATTTCCGAAGGGGCAATGTGAATTCCAATTCCACCTCGTTTTAACGAGGTGGCAAGCATTCCGACTTCGTCGAAATCCAATTTCCGAAGGGGCAATGCAAATTTTATAACCACCTCATTTTAACGAGGTGGCAAGCATTCCGACTTCGTCGAAATCCAATTTCGAAGGGGCAATGCAAATTTTATAACCACCTCATTTTAACGAGGTGGCAAGCATTCCGACTTCGTCGAAATCCAATTTCCGAAGGGGCAATGCAAATTTTATAACCACCTCATTTTAACGAGGTGGCAAGCATTCCGACTTCGTCGAAATCCAATTTCCGAAGGGGCAATGTAACTTTCACTACTCATGTTTCACCTTTCTACCCCAGCTCACACCCTCACTTCCATATCTTTTTGGGGGGGGATGTGATAGGATATGGCCTAGCTACTAGGCCCAAGCATCGAGCCCAATATAATTAGGCTCCGACTGTCAAGCTCAGCCTATGCAGCTCGGCCCACTTAAGAGCCTTACTTGGCTCGGCCCAAACAGCCCACTTAGGCCGAATCCACTTTGGCCCACCTCAAAGGAATCTCTACACCAAGGCAACTCCTACATCGACTACAATTCAAGCTCCACAAGAGATATAGAAGCTCGGTGTTTATCCAGTAAATGAGGAGATCAAGTCAAAGAGTCCTAATAGGAAAGACTTATAATCCTAGTCGAATTCCATATGTAAACACTTATAAATAGGGGTTTAGAATAGGTTGAGAGGGGAGAACAATCTTGTAATCACTACTCATACAAGCAATAAAGATCTATACTCTTTTCGCCCGTGGACGTAGATCTATTCCGATAGATCGAACCACGTAAACCCCTTTGTGTTCCGTTTACTTTCGTGTTCGTTAAATCCCAATTTTCGTGCATTAACTATCTTGCGAAAATAAGATCGATCATTACTCTTAATTTGAAATATATTATAAGGATATTATAGGCG
The DNA here is from genome assembly GCA_001642375.2 of Mentha longifolia. NCBI lineage: Eukaryota > Viridiplantae > Streptophyta > Magnoliopsida > Lamiales > Lamiaceae > Mentha > Mentha longifolia. The sequence continues at coordinate 20,506,356 of CM038117.1, forward strand.
ATGTATATTTTGTAAAACAAGGCTCTTTAGATAAAAATATAATGCCTAAAGTTAAATAATAAAAAAAAGAGAGAAAACTTTAGTAAATATAATGAAATAATAAAATGAGATAAAAATCAAAATATAAACGTTCACAATAAACGATTATAGTCATGTTATTGATTAGTCGCATATTTGTAATTTATTTTAATAATATCCAAACTGTGAAATTTTGTGTATATTTTCTCAGTCTTGCCTGAGTATGTATTACTTTATTTTCGATCCGCCTGAGTATGTACATTTCATTTCTTTCACATTATTTCACTCTCATTAATGTGAGTCCCTGTTTTCAATTACATACTATTACCTCCATCCCATTACATTAGTCACATTTGCTTTTTGATTTTTCGGCACGCTTTTCTACCGAAACCTAGTACGAGTTTTAAAATATAATTTTGACGTATTCATTTTTTCACGGGATACTACGACACTCATAGTACCCTGTGAAAAAATGAATACGTCAAAATTATATTTTAAAACTCGTACTAAGTTTCGGTGGAAAAGCGTGCCGAAAAATCAGAAAGCAAATGTGACTAATGTAATGGGATGAAGGCAGTATTTATTAAAACTCGTATCAAAAAAATAGTGCATAATCAGGTGATACGGATGGAGTACTAATGAATTTTTATTTTTTTTTATGTACACATTCTCAATCTCCGATATTGGAGTTTTGTTCGAAAATTTGAAAACTTTTGGATGATGATGATGTATATATACACCACCAATTTATGGACTTTCGCGGAAATTTTGTGAAAACTGTTCGGTACGTGGAATTCAAAGTCATATTTAGGAATTGAAAATTAGAGCTTGATTCATTTAGAATCTAACAACCACGCGCAAACAATTTTTTTAGCCATACTTCGAATTGATCGTGATCTGATCGAGTTGTCACTTTTTACAGCGATAATGGATATTTTAAAAATTGTTGAGTAGCGGTACTTTTTATCATGAAAATTTTCACTTTAAAATATGTCAATTTCTTACGATATAAAAATTGTCACAAAAAAAAAAATCATATAATTGTCACTTTAAAAAAATGTCACATTTTTCGTGATAATTGTCACTTTTAGTTCTGCAAGCAAGTTTCTGCCTAATTTATTTCAACTTATATTGTTGTCGATCTTATGGCCAAAGTATTCTCTTCCAATAAAGCACTTGGGATCCTCTAATCTCATTTTAATATACCAGTTTAGTACCAAAATCGATTTATCTTGATTTTTATTTATTTATATTCATTTCATGATAATATGATTGAATCTAACATTACATTGATTAACTAGGGTTCACCCATCCAATTAACTAGGGTTTATTATTTTTTTTAATATTTAATTTTAATTTTATTAGTTAAAAAATGAAGAAAATGTTGTAATAATTATGTACCCTAATTAAATTAATGAACCATGTTAATTAGCACTCTGTATAATATTAGACGAACTCATATTATATCGAAATTGAAAAAAAAAATTAAATAAAAATCAAGATAAATCAATTTCGGTACACGATAGTTGGCAAAGAAGATCTCATCCGCCAATAAAGCTACATATATCTGTAGACTTTATTATCATCAGTCAAGGTCAATCAATGGGAAATTCAAACATATGTACATCTTCATTTATGTTTGCGAGAGAAAAAGGGGAAAGAGTGTATATATATATATTGCTGACAGTTGAACCATACGATTAAGATCAAGTTATAATTTCCCAAAACAATCAATTAATGGGGCAAGCATATTTCTTGTTGGCGTTGTTGCTAATTATGCATGAAGTGAATTTTGAAGAATATGTGAAAGAGCCCTTCCCACCATCTCCTCCTCTGCTGCGGCCACCGCGATCTTCTCCTCCGAAAATCGGAAAGCAAGATCTGGCCGACCCACCAAATCGGCCAGGTTTACCAACCTGCCAACCCCGTTGTTAGTGTTGTTGGATCGATATTCATATTTGTATTCAAATATGAAACTATTAACTTCCTTTCTTTTTTCATTATCTTTCTTCTTTTTGCATGCATTTTCTTCATAATTACGTAAATATTTTATGTTCAATAGTGATTTCCAATTCCCTACCCATATCCGACCATTTCAGTGATAATTCTACAAGTGGAATTCGTGTAAACTGTTATAATCTATAAAGAAGGAAGATTTATCGATACAAAAATTATAATAATCACGTATTCACGTGGATTTATTGGAATCGACTCTTCAGAATGAAATACAAAATCATATTGAGATGAAAACACAATTGAATCTAAGCCAATAATTTCCATCAATCTCGCTCTTATGCAATAGTATTATACAATATGACACTCTTCTAACATGTGTCCTATAATAAAAATCCTCGTTGTTCTTATGCAATAGTGTATGACACTCTTCTAGCATTTGTCCTATAATAAAAATCCTCGTGACTTAGTTTTGTGTAAGAAACCACATCTTTTCATCACAACCTCAAAGCACCGTCTTTTCCTTAATTAGGAGGTTCTTGTACTTTATCATTTATTTTTACCACATAGTATATGAGATCCTCTATCCTCATTATAGTCTATCAACAGTGTATTAAAATTAATTTTTCTTGATTTTTTTTTCTTCAATTTCTTAATACTATCATGATTCAATCTAACTTTATACTAATTGACTAGAATTCGCAGATCCAATTAGAATTTATTACTTTTTTTAGTATTTAGTTTCAATTTTATTAGTTAAAAATAAACAAAAATGCTAAAAAATTAATTATGTACCCACCCTAATTGAATTATTAAACCATTATTAATTAATATTCTCTCTCTCCCTTGGCATTAGTCCCACATAGAAATGACACAATAACCAAGGGAAGAGAGGAAAACGGAAAAGAATTTAAGAGATTATGCGGCAATTTATTTCCTTTTTAGGTAAGATGACTAATAAATGAGACGGACGAATAAGAAAAGTAAGACTAATCAAGTGAGACGGAAAAATATAATATTAGACTAAATTATACTACACCCCTCCTTTTCAAGTTGTTACACTTTTTTTCAGCAATTTTTCAAGCGTTTTCTAACATCTTGATGATGAGTGTTAGATCCGGGTTATTGATCTACAACAAATGTATAAAGAATATTGCGTGGATGAGGTGAAATACCCTCAAACCTCCGGCTTCAGTTCTGCTTCTGTCGACGAGGGAGAAAAGCTTTCTTCTCGCCGGTTCCGACCACGAGCTTCTGTAAGAAGGACCCGGAGGAGGTTCCCCCAAAAAGGACTCTGACGCTCAAGTCAGACTCAGCGTATAAAGGATTAAAGGTTCCCTAGGAGAAGAGAACCTCTATAAGTGTAATACGAGTGTGTGTGTGAGCTTCTGCAATTCCTCATAGAAACTTGCAGAGAGCTGATTGTGATAATGGAGAAGAGAAGTTCTCAAGATCACGTACCTTGGAAATGAGGGCAATGCCTCTATTTATAGTCTCGAAGAGAGCATGGGTATTACCGTAATTTCGTGTAATAATAGGAAAAATATTGTCCTTTTGCAGGGGGCAATATTCTGAGCAAAAGCAATAGTCTGCTGTAGTAGTACAATTTTTTGCAGGCTTTTTGCAGGAAAAGTAATATTCTCCAACAATTGTGCAGCCTTTCGCAGGAAAAACAATCATGTTTTTAGAGTGAACATGTGCCACATGGAGTGGTTCCAAATATTAGTCACGGGAATATTCTTATTACTTGGCATTTTGCCTTGGCATGAGATTAGGCTTATGCGATAGTGACATAAGCTACGTTTACAAAAGCGACTTGCCATAAGAAGCTTTTAGCTTTAGGACAAAAGCTTCTAGAGGCATTGCATTTCACTGTCAAGGACAGTGATATGTATTCAGCCTATGGATAAAATCCATAAGTCCACGCTTCTGCTTATGGTTTCATAACATAAGTTCACCTTTCATAAGTGACTTGTTATCTAAAGATCTCTAGCTTGTAGGCATTCAAAGTGGCTTTTTTCCCTTTTGGTTCGTGCCATTTGTCGGCACCTCACAGCATCTAGCTAGTGAGGAATTTGACATCGGATCTGTATAGGAACAGATCCATAAGGAGACATTATAGATGCTTTTGATGGCCCTTCTGCTTTTGACGCTTCTCAAGAAGCTTACAGATATTTAGCTTCTGGGATGAGCTGTTATTTTATCCCTAACAATGAGTTTTAAAAATAACTTTTTAAAGACTTTTTTCTTTTACAGGATACTAAAACTTAGTATCCAGTAAAAGAAAAATTCTTTAAAAAGTTATTTTAAAACTCATTATTAAGACACTCGAAAATGCTTGAAAAAATTGTTGAAAAAAATATAACAACTTGAAAATGCGGAGGGAGGGAGTATTACATCAAAATTGAAAAAATTAATCAAAAAAGAAAAATTAATTTTGATACCCGGTTAACACACTATAATGGGAATATATATTTTGTTGTTTTAAGAGAATGTGCAGCAGCGCCTAAATTCCCGTAGGCGGCCGCTGCGCTATGCTAGGCGCCACCTGCTGCAGCCCATGCTAGGCGCATAGGATGGGATAAGCGTGTTCACACCTAGCATTTGTGAGGTGGCCCAATTCTATTGGTCCGATTCAATTTTTTTTACAAAATAATAATAATAATAATAATAATAATAGACAACGAAGCGCAGCTCAGTTGGTAAGACGCTTCCCCTCCAACCAAGAGGTCGAGGGTTCAAGTCACCTCGGATGAGTGTGTGTAATTTGCCTGATCAAAAAAATAAATAAATAAATAATAATAATAATAATAATAATAATTCTGTAGGCACCAATAATGCGATGAGATATCTGATAGGATACGACCTAGCTACTAGGCCCAAGCATTAGGCCCAATGTAATTGGGCCCCCACAGTTAAGCTCGGCCTGTGCAGCTCGGCCCAATTAAGAATAAGAGACTTCTTTACCAAGGCAATCACGACTCCTACATCGACTACAACTCAAAACTCCAAGAGAGATATAGAAGCTCAGTGTCTATCCATAAGAGGAGAATCAAGCCAAAGAGTCCAAATAGGAGAAGACTTTGTATTATAGTCGAACTCCGTATAATTAGCTATAAATAGGGATTTAGAATAGATGGAGAGGGGAGAACAATCTTGTAACCAATACTCATACTAGCAATAATATACATACTCTCTTTTTGCTCCGTGGACGTAGACTTATTCCGGTAGATCGAACCACATAAATCTCTCTTGTTCCATTATTTTCATGTTTATTTATTCCTTGTCAACGTTCATTAATTGCCTACGAAAACAAGATCGATCACTGGCGCCGTCTGTGGGAATATAAATTTGTGATTTCCGATCAAAAGTTTTCTAGGTAATCTATCGTCATGACAAGGCCAACACGATCGACCGCTGCCGCCACTGCCAAGGAAAAGGCGACTCAACAAACCGAACAAGATCATGCCGCAAATCCATCAATTCGGGAAACAAAAATCCACAAAGGCGAGGCAAGCCAGGCGCAAGATTCAAATCTTGCTACACACCGGCGACCTAGGAAGGAACACGCCAGAAGCCAAACTCCCGATGGACATGTTCAGCACGTGCCGTTGGATAAACATGATAAGCCAATCTATCCAGAAGGAGAAGGTCACAATAGCAGCCAGGAGGAGGACGATGTCCAGCTCCAACCGGACGAATTCGACGGTGCTGTCAGGGAGTACCTCGCACATAATAAGCGTGATTTTCTCCTATTCGCAAAACAACAAAAGGCTCGCAATCGTGAAAAAGGCCAACCTTTGCATAGTGATGATAGAGAGAGTGAAGTTACATCCAAATCATAACCGCGACAGGAATCCCCTAGTGTCAGAATCGTAGGCACGCAGGATGCCGGGATTCCCCCTAGGAATTTTGACGATCGCCAACGGGACCGTCGCATCTCACCTCGTCGCAACATCATCTCACCTCGGCGCAACACCGTCTCATCTCGGCCTAACGAGGACAATTACCAAAGAGGGAGGTTCAGAGTGTACGGGAGGATCTCTACCCTTTTTACCAACCGAATACTCTACACTCCTCTCCCGGATATGTATAGAGTCCCGCCTATCAAGCCATACAATGGATCGTGTGACCCGAGGAATTTCCTATCCCAATACCAATACAACATGGTCAACCAGGGACTCGGTGACAATATCTACATGTGCAAGGTCTTCCCAGAATTATTGGTAGACAATACACGCATGTTGTTCGACAGTCTACCACCTCGCAGTATCGGGTCGTATGACGAGCTAATGGATGCCTTCGAGCGAAGATTTTTCCAAAAAGCTGAGGCGAAAACCACCTCGGAACATCTCCTTACTATCAAGCAAAGGCGAGGTGAACCTATCAGCAACTTTATGACTAGATTCAATGAAGAAAGTCTAAAAGTCGATCGCCAAACTGATGAGGTCCTTATCTCGGCCATCCAAAATGTTATCCAGTCGGGCGCCCTATACAAGGAGCTCGTAAGGAACGAGCCTCGTACTGTGAGGTAATTATGGAGCATAGCCGATCAGTTTTCAAGAGCCGACGAAGCTAACAGGCGTAAGCACGAAGCCGACAAGGCAGAACCATCAGATCGGAAGAAGAAAGATCGGAATGACCGAGGCCAAGGTCGGTGAAGTGCCTTTGACAGGCTGCATCGTGCACCCTTGGAGTCCAGGCTTGGACCTAGGCAGAACCAAGAGAAAAGTCAATTCACTCCATTGATGAAGCCGAAGACAGAGATCTACGAACTGCACACTGACTTGTTCGAAAGACCTCGCCCTCTTTCAAAAGTGGGGGAAAAACACCGATCTAAGGAGAAGTACTGTAGTTTTCATGAAGATCATGGACACGACACGGAAGAGTGCAGAAACCTCGCTATGGATATAGAGTAATTGGTGCGCGACGGCACCCTTAAGAGGTACCAAAGTCGTGGCTAATATGAAACCCAACCTCAGGGCAAAGGAAAGCACAAGCCGAATAGGGGAGGGAACAACTGCAACCCCCACGTTGATAAGAAGCCGAAGCGCGAAGATAATGACAAGAACGAGGACCAACCTCAGTTCGATGGAATCATCACTGCCATCACAGGGCTCCCCCAAGGTGCAACAAAGTCCTCACTCAAGGCCGAGGCCCGAAGTCCCCAAACTGATGAGTCTTTCCATAAGAGGTTCAAAAAGGACGAGGCCATCACCTTTTCTGAGAAAGACCCGGTGCCAGAAAGAATACCTCACCAAGATGCACTCGTGATCGAAGCAGTCGTTGCCAACAAGCTAGTTCAGTGGATATTCATCGACAATGGAGCTTCAGTGAGTGTCCTCTTCAAAGATTGCTGTGAGAAATTAAGAATCGAAGAGGCACGCCTCACACCAACACTAATTTCCCTAAAGAGCTTCGTACAGCAAGAGACGCATATGGAGGGGATTATCCAACTCCCTGTTACGGTGGGGAAACATCCGATGTCCTCCACTAAAGTGGTGAATTTCTTCGTCGTCAAAGCCAATTCCCCCTTACAACATCATATAAGGCAGAGATTGGCTAGTTGCGGTAAATGCCATATGCTCGGCATACCATTTAACAATCAAGATCCCTTCAAAGGGGGGAGTCATTATGGTTCGTGGGGATCAGAAACGAGCTAAAGAATGCTTGCAAATTGCTTTACGAGGTGTTGGAACACCTCAGCACCCACAAGCATAGCAATTACAGAAATAGGAGTTGGAGTTAGAAAAAATGTCTACATCTGACGAACTAGTAGAAGATGTCACACTGTACGAAGATGACCCGTCTAAGGTCATCAAAATAGGCTTCGCTGGTGGAGCCGAACTCAGAAAGTAGATCGTCCAACTCCTAAGGGAATACAGGGATGTCTTCGCTTGGTCTCCCCTCAACATGACCGGGGTCTCACCAAGTATCATCACACATCGGCTTAACATTGACCCAGAAGTGAAACCAGTTAGGCAAAAGCAGCGGGTATTCGCAGCAAAACGAAGCCAAGTCATATATGATGAAGTGCATCAGCTTCTGAAGGCACAGATACTCTTTGAGGTCAAATATCTGACGTGGATTGCCAACCCAGTGATGGTAAAGAAACAAGGAGGAGAGTGGCGGATGTGTATCGACTACACTGATCTCAGCAAACACTGCCCAAAAGATTGCTACTCCCTCCCCAACATTGACAAGAAAGTCGAAGCTCTGGTCGGCCATAAGGTTGTCAGCTTCTTGGATCTGTATAAAGGATACCACCAAGTTCAAATGAGTGACGAAGATGCACCGAAGACAGTCTTCATCACAGACTTCGGCGTCTTCGCATACAAGAAAATGCCTTTCGGACTAAAGAAAGCCGGAGCTACCTACCAAAGGATGGTTGACAAGATATTCGAACCTCACATTGGCAAAATTATAGAGGTGTACGTAGACGACATCATCATCAAAAGTAAGGAATTAGCCACTTCGGTTGACGATCTCAAAATCATCCTCGGTCTTTTACGCGAGGTAAACCTTAAGCTGAACCCCCAGAAGTGTACGTTCATGGTCTGATCTGGAAAATTTATGGGGTGTTGGGACTCCAAAGAAGGATTGCAAGCCAACCGGTCCAAATTTCGAGCAGTCCAAGAAATGAAGGTGCCAAAAACCATTCATGATGTGCACAAATCAACGGGCTGCCTAGCCGCCTTGAGTTGTTTCTTGTCAAAGGCCACAGAAAAGCAACTTTCTTTCTTCAAGATTCTGAAAGAAGTGCCGGAGTTCGATTGGAAAGACAAGCATAGGTCGGCATTTGAAGACCTCAAGAAATACCTTGCCAATCTTCCGACCCTATCCGTCCCAAAGGAAAGAGAAGCCCTTTCTCTGTACCTCGCGGCCTCAGACGAAGCCATAAGTGCAGTATTAGTGAGGGAGGAAGAACCTCGTCAGCTACCTGTTTATTTCATCAGCCGAGCACTGAAAGGATCAGAGACGAGGTACCAACTACTCAAAAAAGTCGCGTTGGCATTAGTGAATGCTGCAAGGAGGTTGCGACCCTACTTCGATGCACATCCCATACAAGTTCTGACCGACCTGCCACTTCGACAAGTGCTGACAAAACCGGAAGCATCGGGAAGAATCGCCAAATGGGCAGTTGAGCTCAGCGAGCACATAATCTCCTTTTACCCTCACCAAGCCATCAAAGGTCAAGCCCTAGCAGATTTCTTGGTGGATGCTAAGTTCACAGAAGTGCCAAAGCCGACTGAACCTTCCCCAAGCAAAACCGATGCCGAAGCTCCGAAAGAACCGACTAAAGATTGCTGGAAAGTCTATGTGGACAGGACTTCGGGGCATTTGGGAAGCAGAGCAGGTGTCATACTCCTCAGCCCAAATGGACAGGAGACAACTTATGCACTTCGGTTCGACTTCCCCACAACAAATAATGAAGTGGAGTACGAAGCTTTAATCGCCAGACTTCATCTAGCTCAGGCCATCCAGATACGAGCTGTACAAGTTTACAGCGACTCCCAAGTCATAGTAAGCCACATGCTAGGAAGGTACGAGGCTAAATGCGACAGAATAAAAAAGTACCTTCACAAAGCCAAGACCTTACAATAGTACTTCTCGTATTTCGAGTTGATTCGCATCCCTAAGGGGGAAAACAACTGAGCAGATGCCTTAAGAAAATTGGCATCGTCATCTACAAGCTCTCCCGTGGAAGAAGTCAAACTTCAAAGTATAGATGAAGCCGAGGTCAACCTAGTAACTGACGACGAGCCGAACTAGATGACTCATCTTTGAAATTATCTGGAGAAGGGAGAACTGCCCAGTGATAAGCTCAAAGTTAGGAAAATCTTGAGCAAGTCTCCGGAGTACATTCTTGAATAGGGAGTGCTTTATAGAAGATCATACCTCCAGCCCCTCCTAAAGTGCATAGGTCCGAACCAGGCTACGCACTGCGAGAAGTACATGAAGGATCATGTGGGAGCCATATCGGAGCTAGGGCACTATCAAAGAAAGTCATGCGATGGGGATACTATTGGCCTACAATGATCCAGGATGCAGTAGACCTTGTCAAAAAGTGTCTGAAATGTCAGATACATGCGGCTGTGCCGAGGTTACCACAAACCGACCTCACCAGCATGCAAAACTCATGGCCATTCATGCAATGGGGGATAGACATCATCGGCCCGCTAGATAAAGCTCCCGGCCAATTCCAGTTTCTCATCGTCGCCATCGACTACTTCACCAAATGGGTAGAAGCCGAACCCTTGGCAAAAATCACGAGCAAGAACGCCCTTAACTTCGTCTAGAAGAACGTAGTGTGCCGCTTCGGCGTACCCCATATCCTTGTCTCGGACAATGGGACGCAATTCATAGACAGAACTTTCAGGGAATGGTGTGAAGAGCTTTATATTCAGCAAAAGTTCACTTCGGTAGCTCATCCTCAAGCAAACGGCTAAATCGAAGTCACCAACCGGACGATCATCAAAGGACTTAAAGCTCGCCTTGATAAAGCCAAAGGAGATTGGGTAGCAAACTTACCCCAATTTTGTGGTCATACCGCACAACTTCCCGGACCTCGAACGGAGAAACACCCTACAGCTTGGTGTACAGAACCGAAGCAGTGATCCCGGTAGAGATCGGCCTGCCGAGCCCATGCACTATTAATTTTCAGCTGAATACAATGAAGAAGGTTTCCGAATCAACCTGGATCTGTTAGAAGAAAAACGAGAGCTCGCCTACATAAGAGAAGCTAAGTATAAGCAACAAGTAGCTCGGTATTACAACCAGAGAGTCAAGTACCAGCAATTCCAAGTAGGCGACCTCGTTCTTTGAAATAACGAAGTTAGTAAGGCTGCAAGGCTCAGCAAGCTAGAGGCCACATGGGAAAGACCTTACCGAGTTGAAGAAGTCATCGGCATAGGGTCGTATAAGCTCGCCCACTTATCTGATAAGCCAATACCCCGTACATGGCACATTACTCATTTAAAGAGATACTTTGCATAAGTGGCTGAGAGTAATGTTTAAGTCCATTTAGTTCGTCTAGGTTACGAGTCAGGTCGTCTTGTGATTTTTGTTCTCTTTTAACTTCAGTTTTTCTATTAATAAAGTCTTTATTTTTCTTTTAATTTGTTTGGTCTTGCATACTTCATTTTACATTTATGAATATTACTACTCCACTTATGATATTATCTCGTCCTTTTACTCTAAAACCCTGACGAAGGTAACGTAATATCCTTTCTAGGATAAATAAACCCTAAAACTGGAAGAGCTATTTAAAGCCTAAACTTGTCTCAGGACGAGTATGAGCTGTTTAAAGCCTAAACTCGTCTTATGACAAGTACGAGCTATTTAAAGCCAACCCTCGTCTTACGACGAGGACGAGCTACCTAAAGCCTACCTTCGTTTAAAACAAGGAAAACTACCTTAGTTAAAAATGAGGGAAAGGGCTTGAATACAAGTACGAAAAGTTCCATTTTATTTCATAAAAAGGAAGAGTACAGTTACATTAAGAAGATAAAGAGCCCGGAGGCCTAGGCTTACTGAAATTAAGCCAGTCTCTAGCAAAGTCCCTATCAATATTCAAATTCAGAATGTCATCTATGTTCAGTCTACCTTTATCTCTACCTCAGGCACTTTGAGTCCGACCTCGGGTAGCTTGAGTCCCTCGACCTCGGCCTCGTACATTCGCAGTTGCCGCTCTCGATCCAAGAATTCCCGAGAGTGACGATCAACGATCCTCGAACTACAGCTAGGATTGGACGAACTCGAAGGCTTACCCTCAGTAGCAATTAGTCGAGATAGTTTTGGACGGCGAGCTAGGGATATCTTATACACCCCGGCTACTCGCTTAAGCTCGTCCACTTGCTCCTGAAGCTCCCAGGAACCGGCTCCATATTGCCTCTTGTAGTTTTTACATCGAGCCAGGGACTCTTTCACCTTCTCCTCCACTTCGGAGATGGTGAGCCCGCCAGCTAGGCTGATAATTGCCTCATACTCTCGGTGCTCTTCGACGACCCGCTCGGCATCCTCTTGACAAATCTCCAATTTTTCTTGTTGCTCGAGAAATCGAGCTTGAAGCTCGTCAAATTTCTCTTGCGCAGCAACAAGCTTAACATCGGCCTCATTCTGCACGTGGCTAACTTTGCCCTTCCAGTGAAGGACTTCGGCTTCTTTAGCCTCAAGGGCACGAGTTAATTGGTGGATTTTTTCCATCCAGGGAGATACGTCAAAAAGCTCAGGAGACTACATAAAAGCGAAAGAATTTTTCAATAAAGTTGGAAATTTTATTAAAGCCATTACGGTAAGATAAAAGCGACATCCTAGTGATGCCGTAGTACATATGGCCTACAAAAAAAAAAAAAAAAGAGAAAAAAAATGGGGGGGGAGAATCAACTGACCCCTCCAGTAGCCTCATCCTCCTGATGAGGTCCCTCTTGCTCGGCCTTGGTGCTTGGCTTGTCCACCTCGGCATTAAGGCTGGACATCGCAGCCTCGAAGAGATCGTCCCTATCCACCGGACAGGTTCGGATCGCCTCGGCAGTAAGCACCGTGGACATAGAGGTGAGCTTCTTCAGCATAGGGAAGGCCGGCAACAACTCCACCAAAGATTTCGCATATGAGCGAAGCAAATCTTCGCCCGAAGTCACCTCATACCCATACTTGGATTTATCCAAGTCCGGGTAATCCGCGGCTATCTCGTCGATCTTCTCCGACACCATGGAAGTGTTCAGGATGGAGGCCAGCTCGTTTGCCAGCTCATAAAAAGCCCCCGACCTGAACAGCCTCTCCGCAAAAGCACGGAGTACCCGCCCCTGCGAAGCAGCCGCTTTGGCCTCACGGCGTCTAGCTTCTTCAACCTCGGCTTTCACCGAGGCCACCTCATCCGTCATTGAGGCTACTTCAGCCTTGGCCACTTCAGCTGCCACCAGCGCGGCGGCCTCCCTCTCCTCCGCCTCCAGGGCCCTCGCCTCGGCTGCGGCCAACTTGTTGGCCAAATCATCTTTGGCCGTTTCCATCACCCGGGCAACCCGAGCAAGCTTATGATATTCAGCGACCTCGTTGTTGACGAAGCTCGCCAGCTTTGAGATCATGTACTCAGCCCCCTGCAATAGCATTAAGTGTTAGATAAAGCAACAAGACCTAACATGATGTGCTCGGAGAGTAGAAGCGTAATACCTCGGGAAACGGCCTACGATGGATTAATACTTGCTCTTCAGAAATGGCATCCACCCGAGGCTCCTTATCCCGGTTCGTGGTGGCGCGAGGCGGAGGAGAGCCTAATTGTAAATAGCTCGTAGGAGGAGATCGTCCCGCGTCTAACATCCTCTCCGAAGAGGCAGCGGACGTCTTTTCCGGTTCCAAAGCCGGCCTCGGTCTCTTCTTCTTGTTGCGCCAAAGTTCACTACAATAAACCAAGAGATTAAAATAAACTCAGTAATTGAAAAATCACGAACCGCAAAACAAAATGTAGGGCCTCACCCTTCCCTGGATCTTCCATTGTCACAGGATCATAAGGGCTCAGCCCTACCATGGCGAGCTCGGTCACGCTAAAATCCTCGGACGTGAGGCCGAGCTCCCCCAGTACCTCATCCAGGTCACCAAAGGTTTCTGCGGTGCCCTGGTCGTCTAACTTATCCGTCTTCTAGGTAAAATGGGAGACCTCTTCAGATCGGCAGAAGAAAATTTCTTCTGCCAGTTCGCAATTTTGGACTTCGTCTTAACTCTAAAGTTAAGACGAGGGCTGAGATAAAACCACCCGGAACTCATCTTAAACTGGTAAAACCTAAGGACCATCCCTAGGGTGAGTGGAAAAGCGACTCGACCAACTACGATGTCGAGGCCATACAGTTGCCTAACTGAGTTCGGCATAAGTTGCCCTAAGGCAATACCGAACTTCCGTTAGGGAAAGACGAAGACCAAAATCGGAGGCGCACAAGCCCTATCCACCGGTCGAGGAACAACAAGAAGAGCAAAATCGGGAAATAAATATTTTTTTCGCAATATTTTTGATAGAGGCAGCATCTAGAGTCGATGAAAAGTCAAAAACTCTACCAGATCTGTCTACGGCGGGAAACCAAACCCTAAGTGTGCTAGGAGAGGAAGAACTGACGGTAAAAACCTTTATATCTGCGTGACTCGACATAGATAGTGCCGCCGGAGAACCCGACGGCGACACGGACTCCTCACGGCTTTCGTCGCCATGAGACTGAATGGAATTAGAAGAAGAAGCCATGAAAAATAACTTACTCTTGATAATGGGAGTTCCAACGGTAGTAAGCGGCGACGATGGAAATAGTAGAGAGCGAGAATTTTTTAAGTTTTGGAAAATGTGATGGAATAGCGTCTCCAAGAAGTTATATTCCTGTTCTGCCTTCCCCCCACGTCCAATCACGCCTCACTTTATCGGGAGTCCAACCAGTGCATTAATTAAAAGCGACTGACACGTCCCGTGTTCGGCTTCGGCCAAACGATATTCATGCAACTTTGTCGAATTTATTTTTTCGACCGGGCAAGGCATTTCTTCTTTACCTCGTCTTTTGACGGGACGAGCCGAACTCGACTTCGTCGAATTTATTTTTTCGACGGGGCAAGGCAATTATTCTCCAACCTCATTCTCAAACAGGGTGATATGAACTTGACTTCGTCAAATCTATTTTTGACGGGGCCACTTCTATCCGACTTCGTCTCAAGGAAGCGGTACGTGATTGACTTCGTCAAATCTATTTTTGACGGGGCAAGTCACTTCTATCCGACTTCGTCTCAACGAGGCGGTACATGATTGACTTCGTCAAATCTATTTTTGATGGGGCAAGTCATTTCTATTCGACTTCATCTCAACGGGGCGGTACGCGATTGACTTCGTCAATTCTACTTTTTGACGGGCTAACATACTTTACACCACTTCTATCTCAACTATTTCCCCTAAATCACACCCTCGCTTCTACATCTTTTTTTAGGGGGAGGGGGATGTGATAGGATACGGCCTAGCTACTAAGCCCAAGCATTAGGCCCAATATAATTAGGCTCCGACAGTTAAGCTCGGCCTGTGCAGCTCGGCCCAATTAAGAATAAGAGACTTCTTCACCAAGGCAATCAAAACTCCTACATTGACTACAACTCAAAACTCCAAGAGAGATATAGAAGCTCAGTGTCTATCCATAAGAGGAGGATCAAGCCAAAGAGTCCAAATAGGAGAAGACTTTGTATTATAGTAGAACTCCGTACTCTCCAAATAGGAGAGGGGAGAACAATCTTGTAACCAATACTCATACTAGCAATAATATCCATACTCTCTTTTTGCTCCGTAGACGTAGATCTATTCCGGTAGATCGAACCACGTAAATCTCTCATGTACCATTATTTTCGTGTTCATTTATTCATTGTCAACGTTCATTAATTGCCTACAAAAATAAGATCGATTAATATCTAACCTAGCAATTCAATAACCATTTTTGAGCGGTCATAGGTACCACTGTGAAATGCTCTAACAAGCTACTACTTTCTAAGAGCATCTCCAATAGATCTCTCTATTTTCCTGCAGCACTAACACTAAAATAGTGCAGAAACAGTAACTCATCTCCAACAGTTTACACTAAAATACAGTAGAAAAGGAATATTCCAAAATATTCCTTATTTATTTATTTATTTTTAATAAAATGAAAAAATCAGATAAAATTATAGCAATAATAGAAATTTAAACTCATTAAATTAAGTATCTTTAGAAAAATCAATGTATCTTTAGTTTTTCCAGTATTATTAACTTATATTCTCATGTTTTAATTGTGTTTTGTATTTGGTTTGCCAATTTTATATAATTTCTTAATTTATGTGATTTTTATTTTTGTTATTTTGTACTTCATGAATTTTTTTAAACATATATCAAATTGAATTGTTGTAGAAATAAAAATTTAATACAACAAAATATAATAAATTAATAAGTTAAATTATAACAAAACATAAATTAAAAGTAAAACAAAATAAATAAATAAAAGAAATAGAAAACATATAACCATACATAGAATGAAAAGAAAAGAAAAAACATAAATAATAAAAAACAAATAAAGAAAAAATATTATATCAACACAAAATGTTTTAAAATAAAAGGAATGTCATTAAATAAGGGATACCGCAATGCACAGTGTTACACCAAATGTAGCGTGATACTGTTGATTACTCCATAATACCGTGGTGATGCCGCAGACTGTTGGAGCATATTTTGCACTATAATAGCGTTGAACGCTATTTTGATGTTGTTGTTGGAGATGCTCTAACACAAAGAAAAAATATTGATTTTAGCCTAATTGTTAGAAGAAGACCTTTCCAAATTCCGACTTCAATATAGAAGTACAAAAGTACAATAATGACGACTATGAATAAATAAAATAAAATATGGGAGTTGCTATGTACTTTGTTATGAGCTAAACTGCGTACAAAAGTAATTACCCAAACATTTTACTTTCGTGGAAACTCAAAGAAAAGTCATCAGCCAGGATTTAAAGTTTGGAACGCGTTATATTTTGTGGAAACTGTGAAGAGTAGACTTTAATAAACTCATGCTAAGTCTCCTAGAGAGTTTAGACCACTAGTATATTTACTCCTTCCTTCCATGTTCTTTTAAACAAAAATTTATGATATTGAGTTTAATACTCTTTTTGTCTCAAGATTTTTGACTCCTTTCTATTTCGGAAAGTAATTAGCATACTAATGGTACCATTAGTATATTCCTTATTACACTTAACTTTGTCTAATTAAAACTCAATATACACTCACCTCTCAGGACGTATCCCAATATAATTTAAATTCTAAAACTTTGAATTATTATATCCAGTTTGTTCACCGTTTGAATTAAGAGGACGTTTGGCTAAGTTTATTTTTTAAAGCTATAAGCTTGATGAGCTCATAAGATTTTTAAGAGCTTCTGATTTGATGTAATATGGCAAAAGCTTTTAAGTTATCAAAGTATTTAATTAGATAAGAAAACTTATGATTCTAAAGAGATTAAAAAATCAAAATTGAAAATTAAAATTTAAAATAAAATAAAATAAAAAATCAAAATCTATCATTCGATAAAAATAAAAGTAAACTCTTACAAAAAAAATAAGCTAAGGTGAAATAATTTATTTTTTTGAAGAACTTGGACCTTATTTTTAAAGCTTGCTCTTGAAGAGCTTATTTATCAAACTCTTTTGAGAAGTTTACAATAAGTTGTTTCGAAGAGCTTATAAGCTCACCAGAACCTTCTAGGTTTCGAATTTTCTTGCCTCTCACGCCTATCTCTATATATATATATAATAGCAAAATAAAAGTCAATCAATCCTGAATTTTCTTGATTATTTTGATAAATTCTCATCATTTTGCTTTATTAATGAATAACTTAATCTAACAATAATTAGATAAATATCCGCCAACTACATCTTCACATTATATTAGATATCTTCATCTCCTCATTATATATATTATACTACGTAATAGAATACTACTAATCTGTATATAATTCTATTATCCTTTTACTCATAAAATTATATATCAATAATAATATTAATTTATAATAGTTAATACAATTATTTTTAATTGATATATTAAAAAGATTACTATTAATATTTTAATCTTATCAAATTATTATTTCGTTTCTTAATTTATTAATCTTATAAAGTCAATACATGTTTTGCTTTTTTCTAAAAATATACTCCCTCCGTCTCAGACCACTTGGTCTGCTTTCCTATTCGGGCCGTCCCACACGAATAGGCATGTTTCCCAAAAATAGAAACAATAAGTGCCTTAAAACCCCTCATCATTTTCCTAAACTAACACTTCTTAAATCCCGTGCCGAAAAGAAACAGGCCAAGTGGTCTGGGACGGAGGGAGTAATAGTATAATATTTTTCAGCTATCCAAATTAAATTACTAATTATGTTAATTAATTTCAAAATTGAATTATATATGATGTACATATAAATGCTCCCCTACCCAGTATGGACACATTTATGATATTTTTTAGCTAACATGGTAGTGCCATGTTTATGTTTAGTTTTTTTTTTTTTTAGTATGATTTAGTTTTATTTATAAAATTACAATTATTAAATTAATCTTATCAAATTATATTTAGTTTCATAATTTATTAATCTTATAAAGTTAATAATCTTACATGTTTTAAGATAACAGTACAATATTTTAAGCTATCCAAATTAAATTATTAATTATGTTAAGATAATATATTTCTTAAATGTGAAATAATCAATTTCAAAATTGAATTATATATAATGTACATGAATGCTTTACGTGTTTTACTTTTTCTCTACAAAAGTAATAGTACAGTATTTTTCAGCTATCCAAATTACATTATGTTAAGATAATTTATTTCTTAAATGGTAAATAATCAATTTCAAAATTGAATTATATATAATGTACATGAATGTTCCCCTAACCATCGTAGGTATAGCTTCAAATTTTTTTCAACTGACGTGGCAATGCCGCTTCTATAATTTTTCCCTTTAGGGTTTAGTTGTTTTTAGTAGAGTTTAGTTTTTATTTTTTATTTTTTATTTTTTTATAAGATATATTAATAACAATTTTCCTTATGTATACATTCACCACGTCAATCGTGAGCACATTAAACATTCCCACAGTGAGTAGTGGGGATCATTTCTCATATGATGTAAACAATCATGATGAAAAATATCATCAAATATGTGCCACATAATGAAAACTTCGCAATTTAAAGACATTAAAAAAATTAGATTTTGAATTATCACTATAAACAATTTGACATATAATATTATACATGTACTAAAAAGTTTATGTGATAGATAATTGGCATGACTATAAATTTAATATTATACGATTACGATTTATAGTTTGTTAGTTTAGTAGGGACGGACATATGAAAAGATGACTTCATGTATAAGAAAATTCATATATGATGGAGTAATCCTTAAATCAATATTTAAAAGAATAAATGGAATACTTGAATTGAAAACCGGTAAAACTATCCGAGAAATATTCGTCTTTCCACAACAATCATCTAAATGATGGACTGTTAAGATATTTTCAATTCTTTTATTTGTTTTAGATGATTTTTTTTTTTTCAAGTGGTTCTAAGAATGAAATTTCTAAAAAAATGGCATGATATTGTGCAGTAGAACAACTGATCCTTTAAAATATTTGTAAGTTTTTTTATAATAAATATGATGGAGCATTTCAGTGTTATCCAAAGTAAATAAGTAAAAGACTTCACGTTAATAGAAAACTATACTATTATGACTTATAGTTTGTTAGCTGAGTGCGGAAGGGGGATGAGAAGATAACTTTATCGATAGGAAATATATGATGGAGTAATCCTTAATCAATATTTAAAAGAGTAAATGGAAGACTTGAATTGAAACCAGTAAAACTATCCGAGAATTATCAACTTTCCTCATTAATCATCTAAATGATAGACTGTTTGACATTCTATCCTTCAATTATCTAACAACGGGTGACTTTACATTGAAATGAATATAACCACATGAAAGAATCTCATTGACCAATTTTTTTCAAGCAATAGGAAACTTAATATGAAAAATACAAACAATTGAAAAAATATATATAATCAATCGTCAATTTATTTCTATATTACAACGTACAATTGATGGCTTAACATTCAAAATGAGTATTACTGCCCGAAAAACATAACATCTCCTAATTCAATTTTATAATACCATGATCAACGGGCTGATTGACATTCAAAATGAGTAAAACGTAACGAACCGAAAAATATCACACCTTATTCATCTTCTTTTTTTTTTTAATTTAGTTTAGTGCTATTTTTTTTAATGAATCTTAACAATACTATAATCTTACAAAAAATACTTATATTACTACTTTTTTTTATTATTTCTTACTTAATAATTACTAAATCAAATGGTTCCGTCAAATTTTGACGGGCACTACACTAGTATATATATACTATATAACATCAGGCTCGTTGTCTACGTAGGGCAAAACTTGTCTCTTAATTCACCAAAGAATTAGCTCATACAGTATTTACTATCTCCGTCTCATAAATTTATTTATTTATTTCCTTTTTTACAAGCTCTATCTCCTCTATATCAACAAAAGTTTCCCATTTCCCCCAAGTGACTCTAACCCTAACCTCTTTTCTTTTTTCTTTTTTTTTCTTTTTTTTTTTTTTTTCTTTTTTAAATAAGAGGATCAATAATGGTTCTTCATTTTCCCCCTTAAGGTGACTCGAATCCCCAACCTCTTGGTTAGAGGGGAAGCGTCTTACCAACTGAGATGCGCTTCGTTGTCTATCTCACAAATTTAGTTCTAATTATAACATTTAGCCACTATTAGTTACTCTATATGTCCTACAAATTTAGTTTCGTACATAAAATGGAAACTATAACAATTTATTTTCATAAAAAAAACATCCTCATGATTCCCATAAATTACAATTGTGTTCCAAAAATTTCTCTTTCCTATTCACAATTTGACAAAATACTTAAATAAACTATTTTACCCTTCCAATTTTAATTATTATAAACAATTCATTCTCTTAACCTCTATATCCCACGGTCGGAACTAAATTTATAGGACAGGGAAGTATATGATAATCCATGTGCCCTTATGGAGGATATCATTTCCCATAAATCAACAAAGGTACAAAATTTTTGAAAATTTGTGTATATATATAGAATGTAGTTGGGACACCAAACACATGGGAGAAATTATTTTAATTATCCAAAGAAGCGATGAAATCGGTATATTTGTTCTCGGCGTTGTTCCTACTAATTATGCACAAAGTGCATTTGGCAGAGTGTGTGAGAAAGCCCTTCTACGCTAATTTCTCAGATAAAATGGTAGAGAGGAAGGATAAAATACCTAGTATACCCTTCCCACCATTGCCTCGATCTCCTCCTCCTACTAAAATAAAGAAGAAGGTGCAACGTCGGCCATCTCCGCCGCCTCCGCCAATACCTTATAAGCGACGACAGCCTCCGCCACGTGTACCTTCCTGTGCGCCCCGGTGTTAGTATCATGTATGACTCTCAGCTTCTTAATAAAATGTTAATACCTCGTCTCCGCAAAAAAAATTGATGTAGTATGTTTTCTATTTGGTTTTGGAGCTTTGTAGCAATAAATTATAAAATTATACTCCAAAAATTATTTTTAAAATGATAAAGTCTCAAAACCAGCCAAAAAACAGACAATGTCCGATTTATGTATGAGGGATTTTTTTCATGTGGACTAGTAATGTTACACTTGTAACTAGGAGTAATTAAGTTTCCGATTCACTTGAATTATAATGTAAAAATTCATTTATATATCTTATTTGAACAATTTTAATTCGAAACCTTTAATCTCACTACAGCTAGGCAAACGCACACATACACATTAGAAGTTTTTCAAACTTGTAAATGTCATGAGGTTGTTCATTCTATTATATATGCAATAAACTCATAATTAAAAAAAAAATTTAAAAAAGTGTGTATTCTGCTAATAATATCTTTATTTTAATTTTTTAACTAGTTTAATAATGTTATATAACTTGTACTCCCTCCGGTCTTTTCAAGTTGACACTTTTTTTCAGCATTTGTGGCAAGCATTTTCGAGCTTCTCGATGATGAGTTTTAAAATAACTTTTTATAGATTATTTTCTTTTGCGAGATACTACATGTGTTTTAGTATTCCGTAAAAAAAAAAATCTTTAAGAAGTTATTTTAAAACTCATCATCGAGACGCTCTAAAACGTTTGCCACAAATGCTGAAAAAAAAGTGTATCAACTTGAAAAGACCGGAGGGAGTATCAATTACCTTAAATTTTTAAATAAAAATTAGTGTATTTGATGTATTGTAAGAGCATTTACGTTTGCGAAGTTCCTTAAAATTATGATAAAATATCTACTATTCATATATATATAATGTATATTTATTATGTATAGTAGCAACTAGTAAAAGTGTATCACACACCTCTCATTTTGCTGGAATCAAAAATCAAATAATAAAGCCAAAATGTTGACGATTTTGGTATTGTAAGTTAGACAAGAGTTTCTGATTGCAAATTGCAAGTTGGTCAAGACATCTGGTCCACCAAATGCAATTACTTTTTGTCACTCGAAATCCAAGCAAACAACAGATTTTAGGCGACTAGAATTCTTATTCATATACTCCATACACTCTCCGCTCACCATATACATGTATTAAGAACTTTTCGGCACATCATGAACGGAGAGAGTATTATATACATCTAGATCCGCAGTAGAATCAACATTTGACATAATAAAAGACAATTACCAAAACATCTTAGGTTTAAGAAATTTATTCCCCAAGTGCTAGAGTACCAACAACAACGAAATTCCAATTCTACCTTTTCTCAAAAAGAAATTCTACTCATTCTTATATCCTTCATTCGGTAAGAACAATGCTCTTTAGTAAGGAAAGAAACAGTTGCAATTTCAAATTCTCTGATTTATAATTAAGCTGATATTTCCCCAGTCTGGTATATTTTTGTATAACATGCACAATCAATATTCTATCAACTATACCAATCAAGAAAGAGAACTGAAAAAGTAAGAACAAATAAAAAGAGCAAAAGAAATGTTCTGCTACTGCTATTCCTTTGGATGGCTTGTGACAGTTCTTTATTACCAAGCTCCACGTTGTTTGTAGCCTCGACTGCCTGTTAAATCCAAGAGGTAAGGATTTCTTGGAGTTTAAATCGAACTAGGCCGTGCAATACTATTCTGACTCGGTGACATGCAAATAGCTTACTAATCAACTTGAAAATGTGGATGAAGCACACTGACCTGATCATACAAATATTCTATCTGTTGGGCCTGTTGCAAAACATGAGTGGACATGAGGTGGTTCAATGCAGACATTTCCACCATCTTCGTTTCAGTATCTCGAACAGCATCTAACATACTGGCCAACTCTACCTAAATAAACATCGTAAAAGTCGGAACATGGAATTAGAGAAACTATAGCTTGACTAGATTACAGAAACTTGTGCTAATCACCAGTTGATTTGATTACCTGAAGGGCATGTGTCTCATCATCTAATTGCTGTTGCTGGAATCTGATCGGCTCTGCTTGAACATCATCTGACCGCCTGACTTCCGAACTGTTTATTTCCCTCACATCAACATTTCCAGAGGTTGAGCTCTCTGCAACAGTAGAAGGGGCACTCCGCTTAAGTTTTCTTCTTGGTGCCACCCGGTTGATAGCATCTCGGAAGCGTATAGCTCGAAGCTGATCGAACTGTGATGTTACTGAATGAAGCTTTTCACTTAAGATCAATACCTGAAAATTGTATGGAAGATAATTTCATTGAGGACAAAGTCACATAGAACCATCTACAATACATGAAGCTTTTAAAGAATATCTATTACATGGATTCTCTCTACTTCCTGGAAATGCTTAAAACAATTAAGAAAAAGATAAAAAAGAGGCATTTAATCACCACAGCATCTTTAAAGCATTACCAACAAATAGTGTTCATGGCATAGCATTCTTAAATTATACACTAACGCATTTGACTCTACAACTTGGATTCAAGACCACCACAAGTCATAAGCAAGACAACGTCCTCTTTCTTTTTTTATATTAAGTACTCTAGTTCTACATTACACAGAACAGCTGGAGTATAGACCTAGCGAATGCAAACAATATTCATAGCTGCAATAGCGAAATAGGCAAAGAGCAATATGATTGACGTCAGAATAACGAAAATATTTAAGGCATACCACTCCATGCTTATGAGCTATAGTATCAGCATTTAAATTGTCACTCCTTATACCAAGCCATCCTTTTGAATTTGCTTCCTCATCATTTATGCTATTCTTAAGAACATCGATTTGCTCCTTGCAGGCCTTGATGAAAACTGTAACCTGCAAAATGCAGATTTCCCAGGAAATATATTGGTAGTTCGAAGATGTTTGCCTATATGCAGCAGCAAACCTCTCAGAGAAACTAATAAAAAGCAAAAGAAATAGAGACTCAATTCCAAATTGACAAGAAACTGCCCATGGGACAGAAACACATAAAGATTTCCTAACAAAGGTATGTACTGGAAGCGAAACCATTGAGGATTTCAATTTATTTATTTTTTTAAAAAAGGGGCCACAAGGAGACTTGTACAGTTGAAGATGCGAGACAAAGGTTAAGATGCCTCCACCAGCAACAATTTTAAGCAGAGAATTTACTCGGTAAATTAATATTCCAAATATAAAATGGAATGCGAAGAATATTTTGACAGATTCAATAGGTAACATATTTTGCCTTGGTAAGTCAAAACACCCAAAACAATGTATAATCCTTGAAAAATGTCAGAAAATGCAATGTCGGGAGTTTAACTTTTCTGAGTTTACGAACACTGCTATAAAATGGCATCAATGCCTGAAAAGCATCGCACTGCATAGTAAGAATATGTCAGTCACGGTTTCTTCCAAGTTAACAATACAATACTAACGTCATTCGTATGATTCAATTGATAGAGTAAAGGGTGTTTCAAGATGATGGAGAATAACGGGAACAATAACAAAAGAGAATACAAATAAGAACTTGCAGGCGAACCTGCTCCAAGCGCTAAGCGCTGCAAGCAAAATCTGCCGTTTCCAACTAATAACTTTTCTGATACCTAATGACTTAAAACCTCATATTTAAATAATAAAAAGAACTAGGGTTTCCAGCAATAAGAGCCTGTCCCATTACTGAAAATCCTGCTACAACTATAACTCTTAATAAGATCTAAATACTACAAATTTAAGGTAAAATAAATATGATAACTACGGAAACGAGATCCTGACTATAATCTCTATCACATTCATAAAGAAGGATTGAACTTAAACACAATCTTTAACATTCTTTATAAATGTCAAAACTAGTACTTTAAATAGATAGATAATGATACATGCGTCTAAAGCAAGCAAAAGAATGAAGATATCTCACCTCATGTTCAATGCTATCTCTCTCTTGTTCAGTGATACGGTGTACATCAACATAATCCTTCTTATGCTTCAAGAGGAACTGCTCTAAAGCTCTAATACTTTCAAGCTGGCAAACAAATTCAATTTGAATAAGTTATGTCTTCAAAAAAAAACATCCCACTGACACTCAACACAAAAGTGATTCCCAGCTCTATAAAACAAATATACTGTTGTCAGTGCAGCTTTGGTGAAAGATGATCTCTCCAAAGACTTGTGCATGATAAAAGACGCCATTATAGCTGCAATTTTGGACTGCCAAAAAATCACGAATCAGAAAGCCAAAAATTTAGAACAATCCTGCAGACCATGTTCAAATGAAAATTAATGAAATACAGAAAGGCGAAGCACCTCTTCATATCCCAAATTCAGCGCAGCTCGGCGTGCAGCATCCTTAAAATCCTCAGTTCTATCCCTAACTTTTGCCATACCTTTAAATCCTATTTAGCTGGGGTGGAGTAACCTTCCCTAGAGAAGCGAAAGAAGTTTGAAATTGGTGCAGTTAGATTTATCATCGAAATAAACATGACAGGCAACTACACAGATCAAAGAATAACCGGACAGAAATCTGGAACATCGTAGCAATTAAATTCAATCAAATATCAAAACCACTGCCACGAAAACAGCTCATGTTCAGCAAATTCATAATCAACAGTAGAAAAATCTCAAGCCTTTGAAATTATTGGTAAAACCGCAATAATGGCGATTTCTCCACAAACAGCAATACCATTTGGCTGAATAGCCAAATATCATATTCATATCAAAGCAAGGTTAAAGAATACTTTAACTGCACTTCTAGAGAGAAAACAGTCTTGTAAGAGATGAATAATAGCTCGATCAATCTTATGAATAGAATCATTTCTTTAATCCTAAACAAATCAAGTTAAAAATTAATTACGAGAATTAGGGCTGGCAATGGGGTAAATGTAACGGCATTTACCCCTTTTTAATTTCTGAAACGAATTATTTAGGTACAGAATAGTAAGAATCAGCACACTCTTCCATGTTTCATGGAATGACACATAAGAACATATCTGGTCTTTTTAAAACTGTATTATAAGGTTTAACACACTGTTCCACATTTCATTGAACAGGGCAGAGCTTTACAAATTCGGCCCTCATCCCTTAACATAAAGAGCAGCTGTTATCAACATCCATTAGAAGCACATTAACCAAAATGTTTTGACAATCAAGAAGTTTACTCCAACATGGAAAAAATAAAACGGCAGAGTAAAGATCTTTTAGGCAGTCATATATTCCAGTCTGCATTGCAATACATGAACCAATAAGGACACCACTAGCAGGTAGTACATCGATCCAATAAAATTGAGTTTTCAATACAGGTTCCTCAATTCTAAAATTTAGTAAACGGAGATGAAGCCACGACCTGAAATAGGTAAAACGAGTGATAAAAAAATTCATAATTTCAATCAAATTGCGTTGAGTTTTGACTAAATTCTCGTCCTTACTCTCAGTGCTGTACAAGTGAAACATTAACATTTATTCCATTCACTTGAATCTGCATATAAACAGAAAAACTAGTCTACTACACAATCAAACGGAATACAAAGGCAAACAGCACAGAAGAAGAGCCCTAAATTCGAAATACAACACGGATACAACAATTATAAATTTTAGTTGTAAATCAAGATAGATAATTTTCCGATGTTTCTACAAATGGAAGAGAAGGAGAAACATCTTACCCAGAAAATCAGCGCAGAGTTAGCGGGTGTGATTAGAAAAAATGAGAATGTTAATTGGCGGATCGGTTGAGATCGAGGACGCCAGGAACAACGGCTTTTAATTTGGGTTTCAATTTCACTATCATTTTCTGTTCTTTTTAAAATTCGTAGGAGGCCCTTTTTTATTTTTATTTTTATTTATTTATTTATTTATTCGGAGAAAAGTAGCAAATACCCCTAAGATTGCCTTTTCGGAGCAAATACTACCTCCATCCCGCTATACTTGGCCACGTTTCCTAATCGGGATGTCTCATTTATTGGGCCACTTTCCTAATTTGGTAAGTTTTTAAAATAAATTTCTGGGCCCAATTACTCTTAAGTAGGCCCAGATCTACCATTAGCCCAAAGTTAATAAGATTAGGAAACTATAATCCATTAAGTAAAAACCCTAGTACCACTACCCTCACAACACTCATTTTCTCCGCCTGTCACTCACTCTCTCTACCCTGTTCTCTCTCTCTGTCTAATCGCCGCCGACCCCATCTCCTTCAATCTGAAATGGAGCGCCGGAAATTGATATTCCGATGCCCATTACCACCAACTCCCCGCGTTGGGTTTCCGGCGCAGTTGGCTTCGCCTTCGGATTCAAATCAGAGCCCCGAAAAGCCGTGCCCCGTCGCCGTCAGTCCTCTTTCTCCGTCGCCCTCGGCGGCTCTCCCTCGTCCTTCTCGTCCCAAAATCTTTAAAAAACCCTCAATTTCCACTAGGGTTCGGCTCCGATGCAAGGCTGTTGGGGCAAAACTTGATTCGGATTCCGGAAGCAGTCCGGATTCTTCCCCTCGGGCTTCTGCATGCCCAGATCTGGGTAGATCTCTACCCACCCCTTCGCCGCGGCTAACCCTAATCCACAGTCTGGACAAGAGGCCGCGGTCGCCGCTGGCGCCGAAGTCTGATTGGGTCGCGAAGCGACTCCGCCGCCTGCCCGCTTACTTTTACCGTCGCCTACCCGACTGGTTTTATCTGCCGGAAGTCGACGCGGCCGTGGCCCACTGTGCCCCGGCAAACGCCGATGTGGCGCGTGCATCTCCAGGCATGGCTCGCGAGGTGGCTGCGGGGAGAGGATCTGACATCAACACCGGCGAGGAGGCAGTGGTCGATGCAGACGAGGATGGAGATACGGAGGAGGAGTGATATAAACATTTTAGTATCCACAAAAAGAATTTGCTATCTTCTTCAATCTGCACAAAAGTTGACTTTCATTGTTCAAACTGCACCATGTTCTTGAATCTGCACAAAACACTATTGCACCTTCACTCTGCACAAAAACCTCCTTCTACTTCAATCTGAACTTGCTTGTTTTAAAAACTGCTACATATTTAAATCTGGTATTCCTTCTCCAACATGTGGTACTGTCATTCCCAATTCTGCAATGAGATCTTCAATCCCTTCTGTGAATTCTTCACCAATTAGATACTCAATTGTCTCCCTAACCAAATTAGTAGGCACTTCAAGATTACTTGGCAGATTCCCTTGTCTGATTAATGCATTCTTTTTCATATGTTGTTGTTTGTAGTTGTTTCCTCCTTTCAACTTCAGAATTTCAACTAAAACACACTGTAGGGATAGAAAAACCTTATTCAAAGTCATAGGATCAACTGCATTGAAGCTAGTCCTCACAACTGCAATCAATTCATCTGCATTCTTGCTTCTGATCCTCTGTTGCAAGCTCTGGATTGCACAATGAAACCCCTAAATCCAGAACATTGCAGTCGGGACTGTTGGCTGGTTGCTGAACTATTTCAATTTGAAATCCATCTGAATTAGCAGCATGTTGAAACTCCCCATCAGTGTTTCTAATGTGTGGTCTGGCATTGTCTTGCTGTATCTTGATGTTCTTGCTTAGAAATGCAGGCCATTTCTGTTTGATAGATGGAATCACCTGCATTCATTTTGGAAATACTTACATGCATTATACATTAGATAATCTAGAAGCTGATTTATTTGAAATAAATATTGAAGACAGTTAAAGAACTAAATTTGGAACTACACATGTTACCTGATTCAAAATGCATTCTCTGATAACTTCCCTATTTACTGACTGAACTGGTTTGATCTCAATTGTTCCCCTCCTTCTCTTGCTGCTGTTTCTCTTTGCTATTACCTCTTCTACAAATGGCCAAACACCTATCTTCTCATCAAATAACACTACACCATTATCATCAAACACAGGCCTACACACTGCACACATGAACATCACCTTTGGAATGAAGTTTTTTGACTGAGTCACTCTAAGAGGGTCTGCTTCCATTGGTGTTAAGTACATTCTGCAGCTCTTTCTTGATAAGAAGAACCACTTCTCATCTATATGTACTGTGTTTTCCATTGGCTTGAACTTAAATGTGTTGAGAGCTCTATCAATGTTTATGGCTTGTAGACTGAAACGCAGCCTCATTAACATATTAGGAGCTTTCAGTAGGGGCTTCATTGCATTAGTGTGAGCTCTGAGCAGATATGTTTTTGCAAATCTTCCCACAATGCTCTTGGGAACCCCAAGAGCATCAGACATTGCTTGGATTGTTCCTCTTTTATCATATTGAATGCTTTGAATCTTTGGATAATCTATTTCATGTTTTTTTTTTTCCTAATCCTCTTATTTCTAATGCTGGAAAGATTAATGATCTCACCTTGAATATTTTGTTTTTTTGCAGTTGCCCACATTCTTGATAGGCTCCTTGATGAGATGTGGAACTTCTCTGCAGCTTTGATGAAGATCCCACGCCTTGGCTTCCAAGCGGATTTGCAGCTTCCAAGAAGGAACTGCAGCACTTCATTCCTCACACCATCAGGGATATCCTTGTTCCCTCCCATCTCTTCCCCTTTTTTTTTTCACCACTTTAAAGTCGACTCATGCAGGGGAGACTCTTGCAAATTTTGTAAAAGATGATGTACTGATGTACATGTCTTAGTTTAGGGAGGAGATTTATGGGGTTATGTGTATTAATTTGGTGGGAAATGTACAATTCGAAATTCAAACGACAATTTTCCTCCAAATTTAAATTTTCGCTTTTTTTTCTATTACTGCTACAGTAATGAAGAACAGTAAAATCCGCTACAGTAATATTGCTACAGTGATTTGAACAGTAATTTTTCCTCTTAATTTCCGGTTTAAAACCCGTTATCCCACCCTGCCTTGGCTCTTGTGCCCAAAACAAAGTAGCCAAGTATGGTGGGATGGAGGTAGTACACCCCTAAAGAAACGTTTGGAGCTGCCAACCTCAACGTAGACTTAAATAGTGCGAAAAAACCCTCCCCTTACAGATTCATTAACGTCCGTCAAAATTAAGTTTTTTGAATATTTTTTTATGACAACAACACTGACAAGGCGATCATTCTCTTCTTCACCGAGAACTCAATCTGAATTACTCCAATTTCAATTCCAAATAAAACCCAGAAACTCCAAATCAAATTCTATTAACAAGATTGAAGAGGAAGAAAAAGAACAACCCAAAATAAATCAGCACAGCTTTCTTTGAGGAATTTTGTCGCCTACTGTGAACCTGCAAAATGAAGTAATAAAACACAAATTCTTAGAAAAAGAAGAAGGTAAATAAATTGGGTAAAAAGAAGAAAGAAAAAGAAGAAGCTGCTCAATATCTCCTCCTCCAACCTCTGTTTCAACCCTTTTTTTTTAAACATTATTATCTCACTTGTTACTGTAGTAGGAATACACATAGGTATGGGGATACCTTTATCATCAACAAATAACTCAATCACATCCCGATTATGTGCTTCAACAAACATTAATAGCTTTTGTTGCTAGTGGCCGCCGAACCCATCTACAATCTTGCGAGAACGTTTTGGAGCAGGGTTTTTTTTGGGGAAGAGAAAGGAGAGAAGAATGGAGAAGGTTTTCTGCAGGTGGAGGAATGAGATTGAGATGGGGGTCCCACAATTATTATGAAAAAAAAAAAAAGTGAACAACTTAATTTCGTTGACATTGACGGATGTTAATGAATCTCTTAGGTGAGGGTTTTTTTCGTTTTTCTTTTTTTTTTTGACACACCCCCGCCCTTTTTTTTTTGTTTGAGGAAATACGATATTTTTTTGGGCCAAAATTAATAATACCCCTTTTTAAGATTCATATGTAAAATTTACCCATTCTCAACTTACACATTCAAAAACTACCCATTTTCATTTAAAATACTATTTTCAAGTTATTCTTTACTTTGTTTAAATCATGCTAAAATAATCATCAGGCCACTACACTTCCGTAAATACAATTAATGAATACCAACTTCATACCTCAAACGTAGCTGCCGATCTCCTTCACCAGAAGTTTTACGGACTGCGTCCAACCACCAGGAGCACCTTATGGTTTTCTGTTGAATTACTTCCTCAGCTAACTGCTATAGAACTTCGTAGGAATTTTTACGGACTTCGTCCAACCACCAGGAGCACCTTATGGTTTTCTTACAAATTTCTTAGCAGTGATCTCGCCTCGCCTTTGTCGATTATCAATCCGAGCCACGCTCCAGGAATATCGATAACTGCTCAGAACACTGAGCAAAGACTCACTGCGGGCTAAAATTTGTTGGTAAACAAAAATTTAAATACGAAGGTAGTGAGCAAAAGCCCAAACTTTTATTAGGGAATTATAAACTATTTATTACATAAGTTAATCCCCTTTAGGGAGGAGACAAACTTGTTTAGCTACCTATGGTAGCGGAATGGAAAACTCGCATACACTAGAAAATTGAAAACTATTACAAAGCTATTGTTGAAGAAAGCTAAGAAAATGATCGATGATCTTTGCTTCCTTCGCTCGTCTTTATTTATAGAGGGCTGAAGACATCCCTCTCTCTTGAATTATTGCATCGGATGCTCTTTTTCCATCGATGCCAGCTTGCTCCCATGTGATGCATGGGTCCCTCTTCCTCCATTATTACCGAAAGTAGCAATAATTGAGGGCGGCTAATGGAGTTTGGGGTCCTCCATTTTGAATTCCACCGAAAGAAGATGGTGGTACGTCCTTTTCTTGAGTACAGTCCCTCAAGATTCCTTTTCCTTTTCACGGTTTAGAATTTTTTGAACCGTGAGACATCTCTTTTTTCACGGTCTTATCATGACCGTGTAGACTTTTCTTTTTCACGGTTTATTTTGAACCGTGATTATTTCTTCTCACCCTTGTCGTTTTCTTTTTGGGTGAGATTCCTCCATAATTGAGTCACATGACTCTATCCTCTTGTGTCGGCCACCTAGTTTTTTCGGGGCCCCTTAGGCATCCTTCCTTTCGGTGGATCCCTTGATTCTTTCTGGTCCTGAGCTCGAGCTCGTCCTGCCCTTGGCATGAACTTCTTGCCGAACTCAAGTTCTTTCTGGCTTGGGCATGCTGGACAAATGTGGTTGATCCAGTTCCCGTAGTGCGCCATGTTACAATACTTACGATGAGTTTCTTTGCTCGTCACAAGCTTGTTCTCCCAAAGCAGATTCCTCTTTCTCTCGAAAGCCTCTTCTGCAAATCTTGTGGTTTTTCCTGTCATTGTGTTTAACAGGAATGATCCATTCCCCGAGTTCTGGAAAAACTTGAACTGGTACTTGACTTTGTCCATCTCTGTGAGACAGACCCATAAACCCCAAGCCCTGCGGGTTGAGATTTCATCCTCGCTGATTGTGGAGACAAGCGGTACTTCTCCACTTGGAACCTTGATGTTGCATCGGCTCCTCTCGTCGGTTCGCCTGAGCCTTATGTAATGAAAGGCTTCATGGTTCCCCTTTCCTACTGGTTCTGGCGCTGCACTGATGAAGTATAGCTCCAAAACATCTCCTCTGCTCAGCTGGTCATTGTTAGACCAGGAATCGTAGACAGCTTCTTGAATCCATTTGGGTAGATTCTTGATTTCTGTGAACGATGGAGAGACTGTATAAACCGAGGCAAGTGCCCCGAATTCATACCATTCCTTGACTTCTTGTGGATGGACTCCTGGCATCATCCACACTCGAGGGTACTTCCCTGAGACATCAACCAAGGTTTTGTTTGGGTTGATCCCTCTTCTCGTCATCAACTTCTCCCAGCTCGCTTGATAAGCCTGCCAAAAAGGAGAAACTTGAATAATATTATCAGTATTAATCTTAGAAATGCCTTTCAATGGCCTAAGATTAATCTCTCCCTCTTTAACCCCGGAGGTGCCGGGTTGAAATGATGCCTCAGGATTTGACTCCTGATTATCATCTTTTCCTTGGGCCGATAGTATTGATACTACCAACTTAGGACTCGTGCAAGAGGTATTTGAATCCTCTGCTACCGTTATAGGGGCCGGCAACCGAAACTCTTCTTTTTCTGGGGTAACCGGAGTCACCCTAGAAGCCCGAAGGAGTGGCTCTTGTATTGCATTCCAACACTTAGTTTGTGCCAGCCTACAGTCTTGTATTCTGTTCGAGACTTTCGTCTTATCAACAGATTGTATTTTTTCCAGCTTGTTCAGCTTTCAAAACACACTCGTCCCATTCCCTCTGAAGCATCTCAAGGTCTTCCCTGAGATGTCTCATGGCATTGTTGATAGAGCTCACTTCAGTTGGCTCCATCTCTCGTTAGGAAATCTGCAAGAACATTTTCGTGAGATTTCACAATGACAATATCAAATATAAAATATTGACATTCAGCTTGCCATCTAAGTAATCTAGCCTTTTCAGGTTTTGATTCTATCTTGTTTTTTAAGAAAGCTTTAACTTGAGTGTTATCAACTTTCAAAACAAATTTCTTTGCAAGAAGAAAGAGAGGCCATTTTTTAAAAGCCTTTCGGACTGCAAAGAATTCCTTCTCGTTAATGTGCCATCTGATGGCCTCATTTTCTTGGAACAAACCACTACAGTATCTGCATGGTTCTTCTCCATTAGGAGTGATCTTTGTAAGCACTGCTGCCCACCAATGATCACTTGCATCCGTGTACAAGACAAGATCGTCCTCGTCTTGTGGTATCGAGAGCTTCGGGAGGTTCTCGCAAACTTCCTTTAAATCTCTCATTCCTTTTTGATGTTCATCTGTCCAAATGAACGGAACATCTTTCTTCAGTAAGGGACTGAAGACCTTTCTGTATTTTGCAAGATTCTTGATGAATGCTCCTGCAAAATTAACAACTCCTAGAAAGCTTTGAAGTTGTTTCTTCTCCTTTAGATCCTCAGAGAAATTCTTAACCTTTTGGACTATATGGTCCTGCAGAATTATCCCTGATTCATCTATCTCGATTCCCAGAAATTCCATTTTCCGGGTTGCAATGACTGCCTTCTTTTCCGAAAGCACTAGTCCTGCCTTATAACAAACATCTGCAAAAATCTCGAGATGTTTAACGTGTTCATTCATATCTTTTGATGTTATCAGAATATCATCAATATAAACAAACATAAAAGAGAAATAATCCTTGAAAAGATTATCCATCTTTCTCTGGAAAATCTGAGGTGCGTTAGCTAACCCCATCGGCATTACGTTCCAAACATAATGTCCTTGCGGCGTAGAGAAGGCTGTAAACTTCTTACTACTTTCCTCCATGCGAATCTGGTAAAATCCTGATTTGCAATCAAACTTGGAGAAAACCTTAGCATTTCTAATGCAGTTAATAAGGTGTTCTCTACTTGGAATGAAATAACCATCAAACTCTAAAACGTCATTAATACCTTTATAATTAATAACGAGTCTGGGTTTATTTCTTTTGATCTCACCATGGTTTCTTACCAAGAAGCCTGGGCTGCTATATGGCGAGTTACCTGGTTCGATTAACTTCATATCAAGGTGTTCCTTGATAATCTCCTTCATATCCTATTGATCTCTAAGATTCATCAGGATTGGCCTGAATCTAACAAACTCATTTTCCTTGTCTGGCTTCGCCTTTAAGGTTGCTCTGAGTTGGTTTTTCTCCCACCATGCCAAAGGATTCTCATTGTAACATCTTACAATCTTCCTTTTGACATCTTCTAATGACACCTGCGTATCATTCTCAATATCTTTAGAAATTAAAGATACCTTTAGGAGTTGAATCTCAGCTTCGTTGCTGTCTATCAACTCTCCTCTGATCCGGTAGTTCAATAAAGCTTCATTGAACCTTCTCCGATCTTGCATTTTTG
The DNA here is from genome assembly GCA_001642375.2 of Mentha longifolia. Lineage (NCBI taxonomy): Eukaryota > Viridiplantae > Streptophyta > Magnoliopsida > Lamiales > Lamiaceae > Mentha > Mentha longifolia. The sequence goes on from CM038117.1 coordinate 20,541,081, forward strand.
GGTTTCGAAGTTGTCCTTCATCACCACGCTTGCTGCGAAAGACTAATGGCATTTGCCTGTTGAATGCCCCTTTTAGCCTTTGAACAATGATTTTGTGATCACATTGGGTCGTGAACACTAATCTTTGTCTCTCATTATCCTGCATATATCTTTTGAACATCTGCAAGAAATTGTTCCCTAACAGGATATCTGCTCCTGTATCATGAAAATAAATTGGTGGAGTTTTAACCTTGTACCAGGGTGTCTGGCCTGCTCCTCCAATTAGAACTTCCACCGTCTTGACTCCCTTTGTAAGGATCAAGATTTTCTTGGAAAAATCCCTTCCTGCAATCCGAGGTAGATCCTCTTCGACCTCTGTAGGAAAGATTCCTCGTTTTGCCGTGCATATTCCTGCTCCGGAATCGATATAAGCAACAAAGTATTCTGCTTTATATTTCTCGTATAACACTCCGATAGGAATGTATATTGAGAAGGGACTAGTCATTAGATCAATATTTTTCTTTCATTGATCGTGACTTCCATTCCTTCTTCTCTTCGCTTCCAGGGTTTGAACTTCTCAAGGAAATCCAAACCTAAGATGAGGATATTCTCTTCTCTTCCTGCTCGGCCTTTGATTTCAACCGTATGTCCTCCAATTTTAATCATTCCCTTATAATGATGGACTTCCGGTTGCTCGAGATAATACAAGACGTTGCAAGGGAAATTGGTTTCCCATCTTGTAGTATCAAATCTGGCAATTACTTCTCTCCATCCTTCAGGACAATTGATGTTAATAGCCGTTTTCTTGTAACTCAGAGTAGGCAAAGAACTCTGAGACTCTTGATTCTGATGAATAAGATTTCTTCCCATTGGTTGAGAAGTAATCCTATCTCCTTGGAATGACAATCTCCCCGATTGTATCCTGAGACTTTGGTCATGAGTTATGACCACTCGATCTTGAATTTGCATATCCACGTTTCTCAAACGTGGAAACTCCATTCTATCGGGACAAATCGCCGTTGTCACCTTCTTGAAGATATCTGGTATTTCTATGAATTGCTTTCCGAGGAATAACTCAGTATGATGTGAGTTAGAAAGTGCATATGATACCTGATATGTGATGGAATAAGGTCTGTTCCCTTCTTCCACCAGCTCTTTCCTCTTGAAGTCCTGATAAAGCGTCAGGGCTCTGCTGAAGTTGGTGTCGTTAAGATTGTATGCAATCTTAGGATATATAATCCCCACCACTTGTCCAGCACATAAATTTCCCGCAATGGTTCCCATTACGGAATCCTTGAGATTTCTGACTCGTTTGTCACAAATCGCGATGTCAATTGGAGAATCAACACCAGCGAAAAGGGCAGATTTGAGTACAAGTTGGATTGCTCCAATATGTATCCAACTCATCTTTTCTGCAATCTCCGGCTTCATCTTTTCCAGATCCTCCCGGATATCGCTTGCTGGAATCAATTGCATTTCCACTTGATTCCCCGTGAGCTCGATTGGAAGTGACATCTCTCTTCTCGTAATACCATAGACAATATGGTGCTTCCGAGTCTTGAGACTGAAATTCCTCAGGGCATAATCAATATTCCCTGCCGTAAAGCCTTGATACTTCTGTATGTTGAGGCTTTTCTTCATGATCTTATCGATCTGGCTTTGTGAAATCATCGTTCGGCTTGAGAAACCCGTTCGATTTTCACTTTCTTGATGATGAACCTCTGGTTCAGTCTGAGTCTGAATCGGTTGATCCATCTCCTTCACTTGTCAGGATCTCATCCTGCTCATAAATACTCTCATCTGAGGCAATATCCTCAAATTGGTAGACTTGTACGAGATCTTGGAAGTAGATCGCGTCTTCGATGTCTGGGGTTGACTCGAACCTCCTCATCGTCTTGTTTTCTGGGCAATTTGTAGAGATATGCCCAGCTGCACCGCACGTCCAGCAGTTGCAATCCTTGAAACTTTCATTAGCTCTAGTATGAGTTTTTCGGAAAGTTTTCCTTGTTGGTGTCCTCTCCTGAGGTCTGCTTGAGCTTGCACCTCTGGATTGAAACCGGTTTCTTGATGGACCGCTCCGCCGTCCATACTTGTATGATCCAGCCTTCTGTCTGGACCACATCGTTCTTGGTTTCCAAGATCGTCTCTTTTTAGAATAGGGTTGATACCTATTCTTCCTGCTTTTCTTGTGACTAGCAGGATCTTCTCCAATGATCGTTGGGAGATCATTGTCTTCATAATTAAGAGGAGCTTCCTTGTTGATCCTCCTTAATTTCTTGATGTTCTTTTGTGCTGTGGCTTGTTGACACCACTCCGTCAATTTGGTGTGCACAAAAGACATTCTCTTGCCTACTCCATCATATTCTCCGGGAACGTAGTCTCGGATGAACATTTCTCTCCAGGTGTTAGGAAATTTCAAGAAGAAAATCTCCTTTGCAAATCCCTCATCAGTCTTGGATTGATGCTGGTAGACTGTGAAGAGCTGCAGAAACTTGTTGAGAGATTTTTGATCTAAGACAGCAAGTCTTAGATTAAGAAGAGCCGTCTTGTACTTCTTCTTCTTCTCCTCGTCATAGGTTCCGAAATAACCAACTCCCAAGAAGTGATTCTTTAGGATGTCCGCCATTTGGATCACCTTCTTCGTGTGGGACGGGATTTTAAAGCACTCATTTTTTACTTCTATGCTTATTTTATCCTCCCACGCGGACCTTGCAACTCCTGCAAGACTCATCTCGAGGAACCTAAGATATCCCTCGTCATTCATATCAAGAGTTGACCCTGCAACTCTCATCGCCGCTGCCCACTCATCAATTAATCTCTCTCGATCTTTGAAATTAGCTTCATCGATGTCGAGAGTGACTCCATAGGGATGGATGGGCTCCAGCGTTTTCTTTTCTGAAGGATTATCCTGTTTCCATTTTGTCCTTCGCTTGAAGTTGATTTTGAATTGATCGTCGGCGATCCCCTCCGTTCTTCGATGATAGGAAGAACCAGCTTCAAAATCGTAATGCCCTTGGGGTGGTTGAGTAGCCCCGCCGGATGTTTCTTCTGGCTTGGCCATCTTAAGATCCACCACCGTCATGTTAGCAAAAGAATCTGCTAATTCCTTTAGATCTTCTAGTCCGATCCTCTCGAGGTTATTCATCTTTTTTACCTCGGACCGATCCAGTAAATAGATCCAATAGAGGGTCGCGTTTCTCGCCCTCTTTGACTGGTAGCGGGTATCTTTTTGGTTCGTCCCAAAAGAAACCCTTCTTGGCTCGACTAGAACCTGGATGTGACTCCAGTTTCTCCACTCTTTTTTGAATATCCTTTAGAATGTCAAGGATGACATCCTGTTTGTGGGATATTTCGTCCACCTTTTGAGGTACTCCATACAGGCTGTTGCCGTAATTTTGCACCGTCTTCTGGATTTCTCGTAGATCCATAGAGATTTTAGCCGGATCTGGCGTTATCTCTATGAAATTAGGGCCAATCTTTGGGTCCATCAGGTATGATCTTGATGGGCCGTTCTCATCAGCCTCCTTAGCTTCCCCTCAAGATAAGCGTTTATCATGAGGCGATCTAATAAGTGCTTGACCGTCCATTCGCAGGCACGTATCTCCCTTGGATGTCGGTTCTCCCGTCTCGCTGCTTCGAGGCGTTCTTGTCTTACTCTTAATAGAGTAATATCACTCGTTTTTGTCGACTCCAACATTTGGAGATACGAACTGTAACACTCGCAACTCAGACAATAGTCTGGTTCCATTTTAACTTGAAGTCTCCTCCGTTAGGTAATAAACATTATAATAATAAATAAATATAATTCCCAAATAAACCTAGGGCTCTGATACCATTTTTAGAAGCGCGGGATCACATCGCCAAATCATGGGATTTTAATCCACTTTTAAACAAAAATAAAGCAAAAACATGGAAAACAAAGAAATACTTGTCATTAGTAATTCTTTGGTGTGCTCATAGTAAATGGGTATTTTTTGAAGATGTATTTTCAAAATGGGTATAAAGTACATACATACCTTAAAAATGGGTATAAATAATTATTAGCACTATTTTTTTCCCCTTTCTATAATTCGATAGAAATTAGAACTTAGAAGTTAGAATATATATATATATATATATATATATATATATATATATTCTTATATATAATTCCACAACGAATTCTTAATACCACAACGATCTATACGCCTACGTGACATCTCCTACATCCACCATTATTAATTATCTAAAATCTATATATTTATATTAATATTAGTTACTATTTATATATATATATATATATATATTAATATCAATAATAATCTATCTTTATTGTACATACATATCTACTTTAATTCTTACCATATTAATTTAATTCTATTTGGTAGTAGTATCTAATATGCTAATCCTATACGTAATATTATACTATCAATATCTAGTTCTCCTTCATCCTCCTCCATTCGATCACCGGTTGAGTTCTTTTCCATGAGTTACGAGTCCAATCGATATGAGGCTGCTTTGGTATGTGGCTTCTTCTATCGGGTGATGATTAATATTTAGTCTATTTCTATTTGTTAGGGGTATAATTAATATTAATATAAATATATAGATTTTAGATAATTAAATTTTAAGAAAAACATGTAAATAAAAACAGATTTTATACAAATTAATTTGTATAAATATATAGATTTTAGATAAATAAAATATACAAAGCTATATATGAATTTTAATCATGTATACGAAATTTCTCATTATTATAGAATTCAAATATGATTAGAATATAAAACTACAATCAAAGATATACATGGAATAAAATATTCGGTATAAGATGATTATAATAATATAATTTAAATATAAAATAAGTAAATCAATATATATATATATATATATATATATATATATATATATATAGAATACTGATATGCTGAGCGACTATTAAAGGGCGACTCGTGAGCGCGCGTCTTCTTTCCGTTCTTTACGCAACAAATTCGCTCATTTTTTATTTTTCTTCCTTTTATCCATTTTATTCACATGTGTTTATTTTCTTATTTGAGTGGAGAATCATCATGATTACTCTACTTAATATGCTAATTCAAATTTTGCATGTTATAAATTAATTTTATTTATACTATGTCTCTATGTTTATACTCGATTTCTTAAAAAAAAAATTACAAACTAAAGTAATTTAGTACTACTCCGATGTTCATTGTGGGCATACTTAATGTGCCAACGGATGACGTGACATTATTATAAATAAATAAACTAATTTAAATATATACCCTATAAAAAAAACTAAACCCTACTAAAAAAACTCAACCCTAAATGGAAAAAATTACCGACGTGGGCATATTAATTGTACACACGGTGGGTAGGGGAACGTTTCTGATTCAACTAGATCTTAATTAAGAATTTAAGTATTAAACCCTAACTGATAAATTATAAACCCTAATTGGACCCTAATTTAAATTAATTTAAAATTTATAACCCCTAATTGAGATATTATAAACTAACTCTAATTAAAATTAATAAATATCACTCATAAATCATAATTATAATTAATTGATTAAATATACTATAAAGAAAACCACTACTAGAGACAAAATGTAAAAAGTGAAAGAAACAAAAAGTAAAATAAACATATGTGTGCAAAATGAGAAAAGAAACGAATAAAGAAAAGGAAGAATAATTAAAAATGAGCGAAGTTGTTGCGAAAGAAGGGTGGCGCTCACGAGTCGCCCATTAATTGTCGCGCAGCATATCAAAACACTATATATATATATATATATATATATATATATATATATATATATGTCTACATGGCATATAGCTGCATATAAAAAGAGAATTTGGATAATAGATTTACACAATATTATTTTGATCTTTTGGCTAAAATTATGAGTAGTATATTTTTATAATTTTTTTTATTATCGACGGGTTTTATGACTATCCACATATTTTTATAAAATTTAGAATTGCCAATATGCTCACGTTAATTATAATCTACTATACAACCACTATTTAGCTATTAATTTTGAATTGATCACCACCTAACAATCGTATCAAATCTATGGTACATGAGTAAATATTTCTATTAAATTATACTATAATAAATTATATATGAAAAAATTAATTACTTAATTTTTTCATTCGATAAGATTCGATCAACTATGATTTTTCTTGGTTATTTTGCTAAATTCTCATAATTTTGGCTAATTAAACAATATATTAATATGATTAATATGTATGTCTTCATAGAATTTCAATTTGAATAGAAGTCTCATAATTTAAATCATCTATATATACTCAATTATTTATACTCAATCATTTATTATTATTATTATTTATTTAAATTAGTGTGAAATAGTTTACAAATATTATAATATATATATATATATATATATATATGTGGTATATGTGTGTTTATAAGCATATATATAATACATATAGATAATATTATTTGCATATATTTATACGTATAACTAAATTCTTATGGCAATAATCGATTAGATATAGATAAAGCCTATTAAACTAATTGAAAAAAAAAATCGCCCATATTTTTTATTTCCTTCCTTTATGGGAGTAAATATATACAGAGTATTAATTTATTTTAGAAATATTTAAATTTTTGAATAGTTTAATTTTATGATTTTGTCTTATTAATAAATTGATTTTTGTTTAATTTATGATCTCAAATCAATTTTTGAGAGAGACAACTTCATCAATAAGAAAACTCAAACATGATGGAGTCATCTCAAATAAAATTTTACTAAGTTTATTTACATGAAGAGAAGATGACTTCATTCACAGGAAAAGTTATATGTCATGGAGTAATCCTTAATCAACATTTAAAAGGGTTAATAGACGACTTGAATTGAAAACGAGTAAATATATTTGAGAAATGTCAACTTTCTTTAACAATCATCTAATTGACTGGTGGCTTGACATTCTATCATTCAATATTTATATCAAATGACGGGCGGCTTTACGTTAAAATGAATATAACCACGCGAAAAATCATACATCTTAGCTTCTTTTTTTTATTCCTTAATCGCATCTTTCATAATCTATTTTTCTATGACAATAATCAACGGGTTGATTGACATTCAAAGTGAGTAAAACTAACCGAGTAATGCTAGACCTCATTTATCTATTCTTTCAAATTCAGTTTGATGCTATTTTTTTTAGAATGGATGCTAACCAGCCTACCTATATTCTTAAAATAAAAAATTATATTCGTTCTGACATTTAAATTTATTACAACTTTAAAAAAAAATAAGTTCTACTTCTTTGCAATTAAATTAAACTACTCGATAAATTATATATTTTTCTGACCTAATTTTTTTGTTAATGTAAACAACGGATACTACGACTTTTGGTGGAAGAAGGGGAGTATATTTCTTATATATTTTATTTAAAAATTGTAAGTAATTATGTCGAATTACGCACTAGAAAATATTTTTTTTAAATGAATTTTTAAAGTACTATCATTTTAAAACAAATGATTAAATATATTTTTGACTTTCTAATAATTTGAGGAATATTACACCTCTTTATCCGATTTTTGAATTACATAGAACAATGAATGACTTCTGTTTCACCTAAAAGTGCTAGCAATAGAACTAGGCCTATTATAGAACTAGTAAGTTTAACCCAAATGCCGAATCTCAAGGAAAGCTTAACAGGGTGATTTATCGTGTGAACACACGCGCTAAACACTCTACGAAGCAAATAAATATTTAGGGATTTTAGTTTAATTATTAAATCATAGACTTAATTAAAAGAAAGCAAATAAATCTAACTAAATCTAACCTAGATTTAAAATAAAAGAAAGCAATTAAGAGCAAATAAAAAACTCACGTCTGTCACACGGGAGAAAGAATTGAACTAAGAGAAAAACAATAAATCTATCTAGGCATGAATTGAAAGGAAAGCAATAAAGGAAGCAATTAAATCTAAACTAGAGAAAACAATTAATTTACCTAACATGCTTGGAATTAAAATGAATCTAAATAACTTGAAAGCAATTAACTTGAATCTAGAAAACTGATATAAACTAATAAAAGCAATTAATCAAAGCAAGCAAAACTAATCTAAGCGCACAAAATAAACTTACGAATCGAAGACGAAAGAAAGAACGAAGAACTTGAATTAAACTTGAATTAAATCTTGAATCTAAACTGAATTTTCAAAGCATAAATCTAAAAGCGAATCTAAACTAATTTAGAGTTTTAAAGGCTGAAAAATCAGAGAGGAGAAGTATATTTTCGTTCCCCAAAGATTACATATATATAGGACCTCAAAAAGCTAATTAAACAAGGAAAGAAATCACTAAAATCGGCAGGGCTCGCGGCCGCGAAGACCCTCGCGATCGCGAGGGGTAAGCTGCAGTCAGCTGTGCAGGACTTTTTTTGTTTCGGCCATATCTCCCTCGTCCGAACTCGGAATTGACTCTCGTTTTTTCCTATGCGCTCCTATCGAACTCCTCTTCAATAATATGTTTTTATTTCATCTAAACTTCATCTCCATGTTTTGCTCATTTTTTCATTCTTTTGCTCCTTTTCTCTCTTCTCTTTCAAAACTCCTCACGAACTCAACTTTGACTAAAACACACAAAATACACACATAAAAACGAACAAAAAACACATATAAACAAACTCACACAAAGCTATAAAAACCACACAAAAACACACTAAACAACTTGATATTAAAATATATATATATATATATATATATATATATATATATATATAGCTACATGAGAAAATATTATCTCTCGTTTTAACCATTTTTTTTATATCATCCTAATTTTTTTAAATAAATGCTTACATTTTTTCCTCTTATAAATTTGCCGCAATACTATCACGTAAAAATTATTATATACTCTCTATGTCCACCAAAAGTTGATCTCTTTCTTTTTTGACACGCGTTTCCACGCGTCTTGATGATGAGTTTTAAAATAATTGTATTAAAAAAAATCTTCAACGGGATACTACAACTTTTGGTAGACGGGGAATATATTTTTTTATATATTTTACTTAAAAATTGTAAGTGATTCCGTCGAATTTCGATAGGCGCTACACTAGGAAATATTTTTTTAAATGAATTTTTAAAATACTATCATTTTGAAATAAATAATTAAATATATTTTTTAACTTTTACTGAAAATTGGATCCGTCGAATTTCGACGGGCAATAAACTAGTTAACTCTGTATAATAGTATTTTATGTTTCAAAAAAATCAATGTATAATAATTTATAGCCTTCTAATATGTTACAAGTAGTAATAAAAAGAAGATTTTTTTTTAAAGAGGATTAATAATAGTTCTTTATTTCCCTCTTATTAACAATTATGTCCTTATTTAATTTATAAAAACAAAATTAATTTAAGATCCATAATTGATTATTGATTTAGGAACTTATTATATCTCATAAATATGTAATAAAAAGATAAAATATGAAATAAACTTACTAAAATATGAAAAATTGTTATATTAAGTATAGAATTAAATTAAATAAATTAAGAAAATAAACTTTTACAAATATGAAACTAAAATAAGCAGAACATTTAATTTACTTTCTAAATTAACTAAACTTAAAACGTTTGTCACTCTTACACAAAAAATAAAAATAAAAATAAAGATGAAAATAAATAAGGGTATTAATGTTTAAATATAAATTTTCATAATAATCGAAATTAAATAAAAATAAAAATAAAAATAAAAATTATACTATTAAGGTTACAAAAATATTTACAATATCTCTAAAGCATAACTCTAAAAACTAAAAAGAATAGGAAAAAAGAAAAGAAAAATGGAAGTAATAAAACCAAGCTAGAAGCCAAGGCCATCA